>CM028349.1:33884013-34484013 GCA_016618105.1 Dendrobium huoshanense | reverse complement strand
TGGATCCGCAAGGTATGATTTTGAATTTTTTTCTTTGTTCTATCGGTTAATACATAGAGGTCAACATTAGGATGGCTAAGTGACCAAAATAAGAAAATTTAATCAAACGCTCAGGATAATGATAGGAAATACTTGAGTTCGCAAGTAACCCTAAGGTAATACTTGAGTTCGCAAGCAAACCTAATCGAAATCAGTGAGAAAACAAAGCACAAACTGCTTTTTGTAACAAAAAATCAGCCAAACGCAGCAGTTTTTATGAGAGAACAATAGAAAACTTGGAGAAGAACGATGGAATTCACTAATAGATGCAAGAAAACAATAAAAGATACAATGTTCTTCGATTCGAGAGGAAGAACAACTCTCCACAAGTCTCTAGCAAACCCTAGAGCCCAAGCACACGATGAAATCATAAACTTTCATTCAAATTCAAGATGAAACCCCCAATTTCCTCCTAAGCTCCTCATTAACATCAAAGGACAATTACAAACTTCCTAAACAGCCCCCTTCGTTCAAATTTTCCCTCCTAAGTTTGAATTATTCCAAGCATGGTCCACCTAGGGCTTCCGCCCCCTCCTTGCCTCTCATTTTTCCGCCTCCTGTGGGGCCCACCGAGTGTAGATAAGAACCGGTCCAGCCGGCCCCTCCTGGGCCGGCAGCATATCAGATAACAAAGAAAGTGTTGGGAAATCATAGGGATGAATTATGGAATTTTTTTCCATTTTACGAGCATCATTTACTAATTTCCACAAACCAAATCATAACTTGAGAATTTAGAAATTTAGCAATACAAAGGCTACATTAGATCGAGTTCGGGTTCAGATTGAAAACTCAATGTAATACAAGTTTTTAAAACAAAATGTGTCTCAATGATATAGGTATTTAAGTGACTTAAAATCATCACTAAATTCTTCAAACCCATAGATTTTAGATAATTTAAAATTTTCCATCATTAACGCTGAAATGACCCATGGAAAAGGGGGTCAGCATTCAACAATAGCCATTTGAAAAGGCGAGAAAACCATTGGTTGTGGGCATAAGGCCCAATACAAAGTAGTGTTTAAACATTGCAACAAGTTAGCCTCGGCTAGTGCACGACCATGTGCTAGGTGTTTGGTCAAATTGATGAGTCATCGGGGAGTTTAGTGTCACTCAATGCACATGTAAGCAAGATTTTGGCCTGAAGATTCGAAATCATCAATTGGGGGCCAACAAGTGATGCACTGTAGCAAGAAGTTCAAGCAATGAGGTTGTCAGGTCGACGAGCTATTGATTCAATGGGTAGTGAAGTTTTGGGAAGAGCGGTGATACCTAGAGGTGAGACAATAGCAAGTCATCTCGTCAAAGATGACAAGTTGTCTCAAGGTGAGATCACAAGCTATTTCTAGTGAGGATAAGGGCAAGATATCTCAAGGTGAGACAATGAGTAATTTAATGATGAGGCAATGATAAATTATCTCAAAAAGAGACTATAAGTCGTCCAAGAATGAGATGATGGCAAGTCATACCAAGGCAAGATGATAAGTCACCCTAGGATAAGATAACATCAAGTTGTTCCATGGAACGATCATAAGTTGGCTTGGGATGAGATGACGACAAATCATCCTAATGCTATGTGACAAGTCATTATAGGATGAGACAATCGCAAGTCTTCTTAAGGAGAGATGATAAGCCATCCAAGATAAGACAATGACTAGTCTTCCCAAGACGAGATGACATGTCTCATAATGAGACAATGCCACATCGTGCTAAGGTGAGATGATAGTTCATCTTAGATGATGACATAATGGCAAGTTATCATAAGCCAAGATGACAAGTTGGCCCTAGATAAGACAATTTAATGTTGTCCCAAAGTAAGATGGCAAATCATCCAAGGCTGAAACAATAGCAAGGTAGTAACAAGCAAGGGCATAGTACCTAATAGGTAAGGGTGTTCTTCAATCTCCTAGAACAGGCAACCAAACCATTCCTCAATAGGGGTCCAAATTTTACATGCAAGAAACTTAGGAGCTTTCTAAGGGGTGGTTGACCCTCCCTATAGCCACAAGATGGTGAGTACAAAGAAGGTCACCAAGTGGAGGAGTTGGCGACAGCTTAGGAGAGGTTGAAAAGAACAAATTTCAAGAGAAAAAAAGGGGGAAGGATGATGGTGATTACACATGTTGCTATGAAAAGCTTGAGGAAGTCCCTTATGTTCTAGCATTTGACTTCATCATCTGCTCGTGGAGGCAATGATTAACATATCCATTCTTTTAGACAAACCGAGAGAAAACTTATAAACGACTGGATGTGAGCAGGAAGGAGCGAGAGCTATTGCTCTTTCCAATTGGGTGTTGCCGACTTTTGAACCAAAGTTTCCAAGCAAGAAGTGGTCAATAGTTGCCAAAAATTACCAACATTCCAACCCTTGGGGTAGAACCAGGTTTTTTTATTTATAAACCCCAAGATTTGGCCAGAAGGAGCCAAGGATGATGGGCAGGGGAGCAACATGAGACACTTTGGACAAGGAGAATTTCTTGAGCAATGTGTCCAAAAAAATCTCAAAAAAGGATGGGCCAAGAGAAGGATAAATTTTTTTTTTCACCTTTTGGAAAGTGGGGTTGACATGCCTAAGCTTTAGAAAAGGGTCAAATCAAAGCATGGATCGCAAGGAGTTGACTTTAAGAAAAGATCCTATGAAGCCAATATAGATAGTCATTGATTGATTGCAAACAAGAAAGACTTCTTGAGGGAAGTCATCAAGAAGGAAAACTTTTAAGATGAAAGAGTTGAGAATGGAGAATTCTCTGGAGAAGTTGCTATGAAGGGAAATTGATGCATTTAAATTTTTCTGTTTAAATTTTGTTATGAACAATATTTGTTATATTTTCTATTTTTGTTTTTATGCTATCCTATGATGGTGGTAAATCCAATGATCATGGTAGGAAGAGGTTTGGATTTTGTTTACCAGGATTTGCCGGCTTGGGGGGGTCCATTTGTCCTTTGAAAGTTGCTGGTTTCATGAGATCTTTGGCTGATTCGGTTTGAGCTTATGAAGTTAAACTTTAGTGGTGCCAAGCTCATTAATTTCTAGTGGAGTTGTAGCTCATTATGAGCTAGTGGCTTGCTAAAGTTATTTAAGGAGAACTTGATTTGGTGGGTGGATGTGCTCTTTCATATTCCTTTTGAAATTAAAATGCTACAGCCAATTTTTTTCTACTTTGGAAAATGCTCTCTCGGCTGGCTGTTTTGGGATATGAAATGACTCATTGGTTGCAGTTTTTTTCTGCCTTGGCATTCCCTCTGTTGACCGAACTTTATGCTGCCGCCTGGTTCCCTGTGCTGATTCCACGGTGTGCTGGTTCCGTGGCTTTGTTTTGGCTGCTGCCGCCTGGTTTCTTGTGTTGGTTCCTCGGCTGTGATGTTTCTGGATTGTCCCGAGGCCTTGTTCTCTGGATTGTTTTGTTGCTGTCTCTTGGGCTTCAGCGGGAATGATTTTTGGCTCTTGGAAAATTGGGATCTATGGCTGTTATGCTCCCCCTCTTTGGCCTATAAATATGAAGTATTTTGTGAAGGATGGGGGTGAATATTTGAGAGCTATTTGCTTATAAAACCTGAGGGTTTTCTTTGGAAAAGCTAGAGAGCTTTTTCCATTCTCCTTCTCCTCTAGGAAAGCTTGCGAGCTTCTCCTCTTTCTTCTCGGTCTTCTAATCTCCTTCTTCTCTACGCAAGTTCCACTCCACCTGTATCTTTCTTCTAGTACCATTGGTGAGATTGTTGGCTGTTTTTGGTGAAGCCGTGGGCTGTTTTTGTTGGCTGTTTGGGTAAAAACCGTGGGCTGTTTGTTGGCTGTTTTAGCAAGATTGTGGCTGTTTGGAGAAGTTGAAAGGACATTGGATACCCCTAGCTGTGGTGGACCCTTGGTTTGCATATCTAAACCTTGTTCTAAATATTATTCCTACAATCGGTACATGTGAGGAGTCCTCTTGAAGGATGTTCTGAGGATAGTTTTTTTTTGTTAAAAGTATTGTTTTCTTTGTTAGTCTTGTTTTGTTTGGATAGCTGCAAGTTGTCTTTTCTAAAAATAGTTGTTTCTTATCTTATTTTGTTCTCAAAGTTTCCATCTTAATCTTATAAAAGTCAGGTTTGTTTCTCTTGTCGGATTTTTCTTTGTGCCATCTCTATTTAGATTACATCAATTTGGTATCAGAGCAAGTTCTTTGCTTGGGTAGTCTTTTGTCTAAGTTATCTGTCTTTTGTTTTTGTGAGTCTTTGCTTTTCAATCAATGGCTAATAATCAAGGGGATTTGCAACAACTCATACATCAATTAAATAATTTGCAACAACAAATTAATACAATGGCTGAAGCAATTACTAATTTGAATGTCAATCAAGCTAATGTTAATCCTAATGTTATATCTTCTGAAAGCGAGGAGGAGGGTCCTAGAAATCAAAATAGGCGTCAAAGAAACTGGGATCATGGGATTAAAATCGATGTCCACAACTTTGAAGGGAAATTACAACCTGAACAATTCCTCGAATGGGTTGAGAAAATGGATCAATTTTTTGAGTGGAAAGAAATACCCGAAAATCGAAAAGTCAAATTTGCAAGCTTAAAATTAACAGGACATGCTTTAACATGGTGGAAAAATTTGCAAAACAATAGAGTAAGGCGAGGTAAAGAAAAAATTCAAAACTGGGAAAGAATGAAAGAAAAAATGAAAGGGAAATTTTTGCCTTCTGATCATTCAAGAACTATTTTTCAAGAATTTAATAATCTGCGTCAAGGAACTCTAACTGTGGAAGAATACACTGAAAACTTTTTTAAGTTGCAAGCTAGGAATGATTTAGATGAATCTGAAGAAAAAACGGTAACAAGATATCTTAATGGACTTAAGTGGACAATTCAAGATCAACTAAACTTGCATCATGTCATCAAACTAGATGAGGCTTATCGCATGGCTTTAAAAATTGAGAAACAACATCAAAGGGGAAGTAGCAAAGTCATTGAAACATATAAGCGAAGACAAACTGGTGGAGTGAAATTCCAAACTCAATCTTCTGTTGGGACGTCGGGATCTAAAGTCAAAACTTATGAAAGTCAAAATCTGGATAAGGGTAAAGGGCTAATGGGCTCTAAACCTACTGAACAACCTAAACTGATTGGGCCTTGTTTCAAATGTGGTCTTTATGGTCATTTGTCGGCTACTTGCAGAAAAAATAATCCTCCTCGAAATAATCTGATAGAAAATGAAAATAAGAGTGAAGAAGAAGAAAATGAACCAGAATCTGATAATGAAGCTGAAATGGAAAATTTTGATTTGGAAGGAGACGAGGGAGAACCTTTGCTAGTAATTCGACAAGTTTTAACTGCTCAAAAAGAAAAAGGTGATAAGTGGCTAAGGAGAAACATTTTTAGAACAACTTGCACAGTTGAAGAGAAAATTTGCACTTTAATGATTGATAGTGGGAGTTCAGGAAATTTTGTGTCACAACACATGGTTGAAAAGCTCAAATTGAAAACAAAACCACTTGTCAAGTCTTACAAAATATCATGGTTTAAGGAAGGAGGTGAGGTTCCTATAACGAAACAATGCACCATTAATTTGACAATTGGAGGAGCGTATAAAGATCAAATTGTTTGCGATGTTGTACCTTTAGAAGTTTGCCATATACTTTTGGGGCGTCCTTGGCAATATGATAATAAAACCATTCATAATGGCGAGAAGAATACTTATACATTGATTCAAAACAATAAAAAATTTACTCTCTTTCCTCAAAGAAACATTTCTAATCCTTCAACAAAAAAAGAGAAATTTGAAAATTCATCCACTCCTGAATTACTTTTGAACACAAATGATTTGAAACAATTTGAAGTGGTTTATTTGGTGCTTGGAAAAGAATCTGATTTGGCTCTTGAAATTCCTAAAGAAATGCAACCGTTGCTTAATGAATTTTCTGACTTAACACTTGATGAGTTACCAACTGGCTTACCTCCTATGAGAGACATTCAACATCACATTGATTTAATTCCTGGAGCAACATTGCCTAATCTTTCACATTACAGGATGAGTCCAAATGAACATAAAGAGCTTTCTAAGCAAGTGACTGAACTTTTGGAAAAGGGTTTAATAAAAGAAAGTCTAAGTCCTTGTGCTGTGCCTGCTTTGCTTACTCCTAAAAAAGATGGAACTTGGCGTATGTGTGTGGATAGTCGTGCTATCAATAAGATAACCATTAAATACAGATTTCCCATACCGAGGCTTGATGATTTGCTTGATATGCTAAGTGGTGCCAAAATTTTTTCCAAAATTGATTTAAGAAGTGGGTACCATCAAATAAGAATAAGGTCTGGAGATGAATGGAAAACTGCTTTTAAAACCAAAGAAGGGTTGTATGAATGGCTAGTTATGCCCTTTGGTTTATCTAATGCTCCAAGTACTTTTATGCGAACAATGAATCATATTTTGAGACCTTTTATCGGAAAGTTTGTGGTGGTATATTTTGATGATATTCTGATTTACAGTATTCACCCTTCTGAACATCTTTCACATGTTAAAAAAATTTTGCAAACTTTGAGGGAACAAAAATTGTATATCAATCTTAAGAAATGTACTTTTATGACTTCAAGTTTGACTTTCTTGGGTTATATTGTGTCTGCTGAAGGAATTAAAGTTGATCCTGTGAAAATCGAGGCAATCAAAAGCTGGCCTATTCCTAAAAATATCAGTGAGGTTAGGGGATTTCATGGTTTGGCATCTTTCTATCGTCGATTCATTAAAAATTTTAGTTCTGTAATTGCTCCTATTACTGACTGTTTGAAAAAGGGAATTTTTAGATGGACTCCAGAGGCTGAAAAAACTTTTCAAATTATCAAAATGAAAATGAGTCATGCTCCAATTCTTAGTCTGCCTGATTTTGAAAAAGTTTTTGAAGTTGATTGTGATGCTTCACATGTGGGAATCGGTGCTGTTTTAAGCCAAGAAGGAAAACCAGTTGCATATTTTAGTGAAAAATTGAATGATGTTCGATCTCGATATTCTACTTATGATTTGGAATTTTATGCTATTGTTCAAGCTTTAAAATTTTGGAGATGTTATTTGATTCAGCGAGAATTTGTTTTAAACACTGATCACGAGGCTTTAAGATTTTTGGGATCACAAAAAAATCTCAACAAGAGACATGCTAAATGGGTTTCTTTTTTGCAAGAGTATTCCTTTCATATCAAACATAAAACTGGTGTGTTGAATAAGGTTGCCGATGCTTTAAGTCGAAGGTCACATTTATTGATTACTGTTTATCCTACCATTACTTCTTTTGGTTTTTTGAAAGATACTTATGCTTCTGATTCTGATTTTAAAGATATTTGGGAGGCTTGTCTTAACTTGGGAACTGATCCATCTGGTCAATTTGTTATTCACCAAGGCTTTTTGTTTAAGGGTTCTAGACTTTGCATTTCAAATAATTCTTTAAGAGAACAGTTAGTGCAAGAACTTCATGGTGGTGGGTTAAGTGGTCATTTTGGTCAAGGGAAAACTATTGCTATGATAGAAGAAAAATATTTCTGGCCTCACATGAGGAAACAAATTGCTAAGTTTGTGAAACAATGCAAAATCTGTCAAGCTTTTAAAGGGACTTCTCAAAATTCTGGTTTATACACTCCTCTTCCAATTCCTAATAAACCTTGGGAAGATATTTCTATGGATTTTATTCTGGGCTTGCCGGTTACTGTAAGAAAACATGATTCTGTTTTTGTTGTTGTTGACCGCTTTAGTAAAATGGCTCATTTCATTCCTTGCAAAAAAACTTCTGATGCATCTCATGTGGCTGATTTATTTTTTAAAGAAATTGTTCGACTTCATGGTATTCCTCGTACATTTACTTCTGATAGAGACACTAGATTTTTGAGTCACTTTTGGAGAACACTTTGGGCTAAGTTAGGAACTTCTCTTCAGTTTAGCAGTGCTTACCATCCTCAAACCGATGGACAAACTGAAGTTGTCAATCGAAGTTTGGGAAATCTTTTAAGATGCCTTGCTGGTGAGAAACCTTTTCAATGGGATTTGATTTTACCACAAGCTGAATTTGCTTATAACAATTCTGTTAATAGAACTACTGGAAAAACTCCTTTTGAAATTTTATATGGTCAATCAATTCCTCACATTTTGGATCGAAATGGTTTGTCTTTACCTAGCAAAATAAGTGCTGAAGCATTAGAAACATTTGATCATATCAAATCTGTCCAACAACAAGTTCTTGAAAAACTCCGTATTTCAAATGACAAATATAAAACTGCTGCAGATAAGCATCGGAGAGAGGTTGTTTTTAAAGAAGGGGATATGGTAATGGCTTATTTCCGTCGTCAACGCTTTCCCGTTGGTACTTTTGGAAAACTGAGCAGAAAAAAATTTGGACCTTTTCGCATTCTCCGGAAATTGGGCACAAATGCATATCTTTTAGATTTACCTAACACAGTTGGAACTTCTCCTATATTTAATGTTTCTGATCTTTCTTTGTATGAAGGAAATACAGGTGATTCTGTGGATCTTGAAACATTGCCACTTTCCACTCCTTCGTTGAACCAAAATGATCTGATTGAAGAAATTGTTGATATAAAAACAACTAAGACAAGGCATGGAGAACACCAGAAATTTTTGGTCAAATGGAGTAATCGACCATTAATTGATTGCACGTGGATTGATGCTGCTGAACTTCAAAAGCGAAATTTGGAACTCTACAAAAGAGTTGCTGAAATTTTCTCATCTGGAGATGAGAATTCCCCACCTGGGGGGAATTGATGCATTTAAATTTTTCTGTTTAAATTTTGTTATGAACAATATTTGTTATATTTTCTATTTTTGTTTTTATGCTATCCTATGATGGTGGTAAATCCAATGATCATGGTAGGAAGAGGTTTGGATTTTGTTTACCAGGATTTGCCGGCTTGGGGGGGTCCATTTGTCCTTTGAAAGTTGCTGGTTTCATGAGATCTTTGGCTGATTCGGTTTGAGCTTATGAAGTTAAACTTTAGTGGTGCCAAGCTCATTAATTTCTAGTGGAGTTGTAGCTCATTATGAGCTAGTGGCTTGCTAAAGTTATTTAAGGAGAACTTGATTTGGTGGGTGGATGTGCTCTTTCATATTCCTTTTGAAATTAAAATGCTACAGCCAATTTTTTTCTACTTTGGAAAATGCTCTCTCGGCTGGCTGTTTTGGGATATGAAATGACTCATTGGTTGCAGTTTTTTTCTGCCTTGGCATTCCCTCTGTTGACCGAACTTTATGCTGCCGCCTGGTTCCCTGTGCTGATTCCACGGTGTGCTGGTTCCGTGGCTTTGTTTTGGCTGCTGCCGCCTGGTTTCTTGTGTTGGTTCCTCGGCTGTGATGTTTCTGGATTGTCCCGAGGCCTTGTTCTCTGGATTGTTTTGTTGCTGTCTCTTGGGCTTCAGCGGGAATGATTTTTGGCTCTTGGAAAATTGGGATCTATGGCTGTTATGCTCCCCCTCTTTGGCCTATAAATATGAAGTATTTTGTGAAGGATGGGGGTGAATATTTGAGAGCTATTTGCTTATAAAACCTGAGGGTTTTCTTTGGAAAAGCTAGAGAGCTTTTTCCATTCTCCTTCTCCTCTAGGAAAGCTTGCGAGCTTCTCCTCTTTCTTCTCGGTCTTCTAATCTCCTTCTTCTCTACGCAAGTTCCACTCCACCTGTATCTTTCTTCTAGTACCATTGGTGAGATTGTTGGCTGTTTTTGGTGAAGCCGTGGGCTGTTTTTGTTGGCTGTTTGGGTAAAAACCGTGGGCTGTTTGTTGGCTGTTTTAGCAAGATTGTGGCTGTTTGGAGAAGTTGAAAGGACATTGGATACCCCTAGCTGTGGTGGACCCTTGGTTTGCATATCTAAACCTTGTTCTAAATATTATTCCTACAATCGGTACATGTGAGGAGTCCTCTTGAAGGATGTTCTGAGGATAGTTTTTTTTTGTTAAAAGTATTGTTTTCTTTGTTAGTCTTGTTTTGTTTGGATAGCTGCAAGTTGTCTTTTCTAAAAATAGTTGTTTCTTATCTTATTTTGTTCTCAAAGTTTCCATCTTAATCTTATAAAAGTCAGGTTTGTTTCTCTTGTCGGATTTTTCTTTGTGCCATCTCTATTTAGATTACATCAGAAATTTTTAAGGGCAAGTCATCGAGAGAGAAGCCATAAAGAAGGGAGATATCTGAGAAGAAGGTGCTAAGAAGGGAGACTTCTTAAGAAAAATCACTATAAATGGAGATTTCTTGAGTTAAGCCATCAAGAATAGAGTCATCTTCATAGAAGTGAGACTTTTCAAGAGAAGGCGTCAAGAAGGTTAGACTTCTCGAGAAAAGGACCAGATTATGGCCCTCTAACCACTATTGTCTGACTTCAATCCTCTGATAACCAACATTTGACTATGATTCTCTAATCTCGGTCACTCAACTACAGTCCTTAGACCATTGTCGCTTGGTTACACTGAGATTGGCTTACTTTGTCACCTACCAGCACTAACAACATCAACATATGTCATCACCCATAAGGAAAATGCACACTATTGACATTAATTTAAACTCTAGATGTTAGCATCTATATTCATGCTAGACTTCTTGATCCTTATCTCCCGTCTTCGATGGAGAATGATCAAACAAACAACAAATGATCTCTTGAAGATAACCTATGTCGTAGTGCTCTTCTAACTTTCACCATAGAATTTGTTATGTGCAATTTATATTTGTTATGTTATATCAACACCTATTCCAATAACCAAAAAGGATATCATTTGTAACCGAAGACAAACACTAGTAAAATTATTTCAGTTAGGCCAAAACTTGTGGTTTCTCTTTTTTGGATTTTCAACGTAAAAACTTTGATGTATCTTATGACTATTCCTTTGTTTGTCTATGTGCTAGACTTTCATGTAGATGTTAAAATGTTAAACTCTAATTTTATAATCTCCTAGCATGTAACAATCTTAAATTTGTCCAAGAGTTATGATGCCTTTTACGAAAATCCTAAAAATATTGAAAATCTCATATGGTACCCCAAAAAAATGCTTCTTACTCCTAAGATTGGGAAATACAAGATAAAGCTCTCCAAAGCTGTGTGATGCTCTATATCTGTAAATATAAAGGAAGGAGATAAAAACCTGAAGAAGAAATTTCATTCCATTAGGTATCTCTATGTAGCAAGAGAACATATTCTTTTTCATTCTCTTTAACTTAAGGAAAGAAATAACATGTCAATTTGATAAGTATAAATTAAGGTGCTGAGAATTAGAAGAAGTACATTCCATTAGGGGACCCTAAGTGGCAAAAAACATTTCCTTTTCATACTCTTTAACATCTGAAAAGAAACAAAATTATAACACTGTTTCAAAAGCATGTCAAGGTATTTATGTATATATTGAAACCAATAATATGACAGAAATACTTTTAGGGGACATATATAATCAATCCAGGCCAAGATAGTTAGAATAAGGATGATGCTGAGGATGATGATGGTCATATGTAATCTTGAATTGCCGCAAAAACCAAAAAATTATCTTCATAGAACATCATAACAATCAAATACTGCAACCTCTGAAGCATTTGTTAAAATACATATTTGGATTAAAACAATTTGAACAGCATATATACACATAAGAAGCATATATATAGATACTTGAGTGCAAACATGTAGACAAATGTAGATTCATGCTGAGGCGCACCTCACCCAGTCCCTAAAAGTACAAAGGAAATATAAAAAAACCAGCATAAGCACAGCACGCATGCTTCCTGCCTTGGTTTCAAAAGAATGCCAATCATATGCTAATTGGATCCTTTCACCCACTCATAAAGGTAAATGTTAAAATGAGTACAACAACAACAACATCATTAAGCCTTTGTCTCACTACGTGGGGTCGGCTAGATGAATCCTTTTTCGCCATTGTGTCCTGTTAAAAGTCAAATTCTCATTTAAATATAATAAAGAAAGATCATTTCTAATATTTTCTTACCAAGTCTTTTTAGGTCTATCTCTATCTTTTTTAGCAAAAATCAAATCTAATACCTCGACTTTCCTAACCGGATCATCGGAAAGCCTCCGTTTAATGTGACCAAACCATCTAAGACGACTCTCTCTAATCTTATCTTCCACTGGAGCTACTCTAACCTTTTCACGTATATGTAAATGTTAAAATGAGTATTGGAAAAAAATCATGATGAAATTAAATTATTGGATGCTAATTTTGTAATCACGAATAACTAAAAAAGATGCTTGAGAAGGCTAATTCACCTAGCGTGAAAAAAACAAGATTTCTGGGAAAAGTTATGACTTTCTGTGCCACCAGGACAATCTTCATGGTTACTTAAGCTCCAAAATGCACGAAAAGCTATTCATTAGATGGTTTATGATATGTTCTTTGTTAGGATGCAAAGGAGGTGGCCCATTTGTTTAAGAGTTTACAGAAATATCTTAAAACAGAGGTGTTGCTTATTTGCTACTTGCTACAAGTGGTTAGAGGCTGTTGGTAATATCTCCTCTCATCTAGGGTTTGCTGCAACCATATGAAGAACTTAATGCATAACTATTTTAGCCACTCTTCGAAAAATAGCCTGGCAGCTGAAAGTGTCATTTTTTTTATCAGAAAGACAGTTATAATTCATATCATGCTAATCTATAAGAGTTAAAGATCCCATTTTCAAAATCACAAAGGATCGAAGCATGTGGAAAAAAAAGATGCGACTGCTAGTCATTTACAAAATAAATGTATATGTGGAAAAATTTACATCTCTAAGCATTTGTTTGGGATGACTTTTTTATTGCTTCTTAAAGCAGCATTTTAGTAAAAAAAATATTTTTTTACTAAAAAGCTGCTTTAAGAAGCAGTAAAAAAACCGTCCCAAACGAAGCCTAAGTATGACAGCAGAACTTATTTAACCTAGATGGATGTTTGAGTTAAAATACACATGTTCCTTTACTGGATTTCTCATTAAGCTTCTGAAAAAATGGTTAAGAAAAATTAAAGTGGTGTGTATGTAAATCCCAAAATTAAAACTTCCTATGAGGAAAAAAAAATTATTGAATTTCAGCATTTTGCATTATGCCTTAAACCTACTCATAAATTTTACTTTGCAATGCAAGGATCCTTCAAAAAGTTCAGATCAGGTAACGTATTCAAAATTCTACACACTCAATAAGCAACAAACTTCACCATCAAACCATCCCAACAATGCAAAGTCACAAACTGATTATCTGGAATCCAATAGTCCACCAAAATGTCATCATTTTGCATTCAATCCTCAAGGATTCGTCTACAATGGAACTCCAGCTAAAAAAATCCACTTTTTTTCAAAAAGAACGCGTAGCAAATCAAGAAACAAAGCTAGCATTACCTGTGAGGAAATGTCAAGTACTTGGTCATCGGCACAGTAACAATATTTCTCCGCGCATTGGTCGACGACTTGACAATTGCATCCACCACCTCCTTGGCCTTCCCGACCCCAACCCCCACCTGCCCCTCCTTGTTCCCTACCACAACAATCGCCCGAAACGACATCTTCTTCCCTCCCTTCACCACTTTGGTCACCCTTCTCACCTGCACCACTCTCTCTTCGAACCCATCAGTCACCTTTTCCCTCTTCTTTCTCCCTAGAAGACTGCTGGTCTTTTTCAATTTGGAGTCCATGACATAAATGTCATTCCCGAGCACACTCTCTCCGCTGTAGGCCGGCCCGTATATCTCCTCGTACGCGACGGCAATCTCCTCCTCAGTTTCTGGAGGTAGCTCGTCGAACGCCGGTGGGGGCACGTAGCCCTCAGGCCGTTCCGGGGGGTCGAAGGTGAAAACTTCAGTTGGTTCAACGTTGTCGAAGAAAGTGGTTTCTACGTCCCCCTTGGACGTGGTGGCGGATGGCGGCTGAGTTGTTGCGTATAGGCGGAGGGGAGTGGGCTTGAAGTTTAGGGGTCTGAGGAGGAAGAAGGTAGGGGGTATGGAGGCGAAGTAGGAAGAGGAGGAGAAGGACCGATAGGAGCGGAGAGACAGAGAGCTCAAGGAGGAGAGAGACATAGCAGAAGCCATGGCTTCGAGCTTCCGGTGCAATTGGACCAAGAGTGGAGAAGGGCAGCCAGAGGGATTTTATCGCTTTCTAATCTTGTCACAAATGAATACGCTCGGATTTGCTTAGAGGATGTTCGCTTAGCGAGCTGACTTGATATGGACTCGGTAAAATGATTGATGAGTTGAGTTTATGGAGCTCATGAGTCGAGCTCAAATATGATTTTGAGCTCGACAGCTTATCAAGCTCAAGTTCAAACAACCCATTGCTCAATGAGCTCAAGCTCGTCGAGCGGCTTGAGTATGAAATAGGTAGCAAGAAAATGCAATTGCGCCTGGGAAAACCTGGCAACGACACTAGCTAAAAACGATGCAAGCTGGGCGGAAGCTCGACGGTCGATGACTCAAGCTCGACGGATGCGGATGGTCGATGATGCAAGCTCGACGGATGCAAACAGAACCTCAACGACATAAGCTGGCAACGAGACAGACGCTAGCAAAGGTGTGGACTAAAGCTCAACGGACGGACTGAGCTCGAAATGCCTCTCGAGAAGCTCAATGAGGCTTTTTTTTTTTTTCCTCTGTCTATTCGAGCTCGACTTGAGTTCAATCTCGAGCTCGATATTTGACAGTCGAGCTCGAGACTTGAGCTCGACTCGAACATCCTCTGAATCGAGCTCGACTCGACTCATTTGCACCCCTAGTGTGAACACATAGCTCTACTTTCGTACGTTAATAGATTGCTAAAACGTGGATATTTAATATTGATATTATTTTACTTATGGACCAGATCGAGGCAATCTTTTTAACCTTTTTTTTTTTTAAGAAACTCATAAAAGTGTCCAAGTATTTAGGATTTTGGCGCGCGAGCAGAATATCACATTTTACCTATTGAGAAAAAAAAACGAGAAACATGCCAGGAAGATGGAAATTGGTTTGAAGGACATTGCATTCTCCAAGGAGATGAAAGGAGATATGCAAAACATCTAAGAAGAGTTGTTGCAGCCAACAATGGGAGAAAAACTAGGGCTATTATCAGTAAAATTTAAACTAATCCTAAGTTTTACTATTTATTATTATTATTATTATTATTATTATTATTATTATTATTATTAATGGTGTATTATTCAATTATTTATGTGTCGGATGCCTCTAAGAAAACATGATTTTGTTATGTAAGGATGATTTTAATGTAAATATCAATTATTTATGTGTGAGATGCCTTGAAGAAGCATGATTTTGTTAGATTTTTTTTTAATGTTTTTGTTAGATTTTAATATAAATAAATAGTTTTTTAGGGTTTAGGATGTATTCTTCGAATTATGGGTAATTGTGAAATTATATTTGAAAATTGTATTTTTCCTAATACACACCGTGTATTGCTGTGTATTTAGTTGTGTGTTGCTCTGTACTGATGTGTGTTGCTATGTATTGTTGTGTATTGATGTGTACTTGTGTATATTGCTATGTACTACTGGGTATTCAGCTGTGTATTCTTGTGTATTTATATTATTGTGTAATGTTATGTACTGAGTGATATATTGTTGTGTACTACTGGTATTCAACTGTGTACTATTGTGTATTTGTATTGATGTATATTATTGTGTACTGAGCTATGTATTAATGTGTATTGAGTTATGTATTACTATGTACCGCTATGTATTGAATTGTGTACTACTATGTATTTAGCTGTGTACTGTTGTGTATTGATGTGTACTTAGCTGTGTATTGGTGTATATTGCTAGGTACTGAGATGTGTGTTGTTATGTATTGATGTGCATTTAGTTATGTATTGAACTGTGTATTATTGTGTATTATTATGTATTAATGTGTACTGAGTTGTGTATTTATGTGCACTGTTGTTATGTATTGTTGTGTATTTTATTGTATATTGACATGTATTGCTATGTATTTAGCTAGCTAGTTTTTGCTTGTACATAGGGTATTTTTAATTATAAGAAGTAAGCATATGATATTGTGGGCTCCGAAAATTCGGCCCCAGCCTCCCCGCCGCGCGATTTCCTTTTTTTTATTATTCGGCGAGGGAGTTTTAACTGAATAAGTTCCGAGGTAAATTTTGGAAGGCAGATGGGTTTGAAGATAAGACACTACCCAGAGATTTCGCCCTCATTTTGCGAGGACTTTATGATCTGAGTTCTGGTTTCCTATAGGCGCAAGCCCCTATAGTTAATTACCCCTCCCAATCATGAGAGAGAACTTTCGATTAAGGCTAGTCGTCGATCAGATACGTAAAAATACGTGTTATCTGGCATATAGTAGCAGCATAGGTTTGGTATTTGGAATTTGAAAATTGAGTTTGAATTTGGGTATTTGGAAAGGTTTGAAAAGTTTGAAGAGTTTGATATTTAAAATATGAAATTTCACCATCTTGAACTTAAAGCAGATGGTGGAGAAATGGATGATAGACCCGATCAAGATCCCATGGTTCCGTCGTCCCGGGCCATCGTGGTCCCTGGTCTACTTAGTCAGAGGAGGTAGTCGACCCAACCTGACAGAAGGATCCTTGTTGGCAGCCATGGGTTGCTTCGTCCAAGGGGACCTTGTAGACCTGGGATGAATATTTGTCTAAGGGGATAAATTTGAATCCACCTTAGCTAACAGAGGGCTTTGTGCCCTATCAATCTTATCCTATTGATTCATATCTCAAGGATTTGATGTCAATAAGGAACATATCGGCGCTGGCCATAACCAGTATTTTGTGGTGCCATTTGGCGGCAAAACCACTCGGTTCAGAGGGCCCCGGGTCATAACCGTTTATCCTGCGGTGCCATTTGGCGGCAAACCGCCGGTTAGAGGACACATACCACGTCCTTACTAGCAGGAGATTGTTTGAGAATGGATCATAGTGATATTTTTGACTAGGCATTTGGCTCTTTGTGAGCTGAAGTTATATTTGAATTTGTCCACCTCGGCAAACTTTTGCGGAGGGTGGATGGATTTTGCTTTAAGTTTTTTGATAGTTTGATTTCAAATTTTAAATATTTTTTTGGATTTTGGGAATTTTGGGTTTTGATATTTTTGTGGAGTTTTGGGATTTTGGAATGAACTTTTGGGAGGCATTTGAAAATGTTTAGGAACCCCTCCGGTTGAGATCTGCATTCAACACGGCCATCATCGGGGTGTGGGTTCATTCATTGACTAAACCTTGTCGACCCTATCAGCTTGTCGATAGGGGATCGGGTTTCGTAGGCTTTTTGCACTTGTAAGTGAATTCTCTTGACTGAAGACTTTGAAAGCCTGATATGAATGTGTTAAAAGCAAATATACTGGTCATCTCAACCGTGTATTTGTTTGTTGGTTCGAACCTTGTCGACTTCTATTGACTCGTATAGAAGGATCGGGTTCGAACTAGGATTCACTTATTGACCCGCGCAGCATCCCTAGACGTCACATGTGTACCAATAACACGCTCGCCGAGGCCCTTGCGAGTGTTTGGGGGCATTTTATAATATTTATTGAACCTTGTCGACTCCTATTATCTACTTTGGAGGATCATGTTCAAATTTAATAATCCGTGCAGCATCCCCAGACGTCGCGTGTGTACCAATAACACGCTTGTCGGGGCCCATGCGGGTTGAAATTGTATTTTCCCCTTTAGTGTACCTATGTGTATACAATTTATAATGCACGTGCATGGGTACTTTGAAAGTATTTGGAAACGCCTTCTGTCCGCTTGCATGATTGTTGAGGATCCGGTGGCGTTGAGTTGTAGATTGTAGACGCCTTCTGTCTGCTTGTACGAATATTGCATATCCGGTAGCGTGGCGTAGCAGCTTCTGGATTGAGTTGTTTGCTGCTTCGTGCAAGTAGACTGTCGTGCACTACTATTGCTTTCTGTAGGTGGATCTTAGTGCACTAACTAATCTCCTGCCTTGTTCTTGTAGATGCTCATATTCGTTGTAGTTGTTTGGCGCTTGTAGTACCTCCGACATTGTTATGAGTGGATAGATAGATATATTCCTTCACAAACTGAAATTGACTTCAGGATACTGCATTTACTGAAATCTTTCTGCATCTATCCATCGGTGGCACATACATCAGTCTTTGTAGAAAGTTTGTATGTGTTGCAGATCTTCGTTGCACATATTATATATTCATTTGTAAACATTGTGTTGTACTCATGATGAGATTTTGTAGTAGCTCGTAGAAGGGTGATGTACTTGTTTGAATGATAGATGCATATGAGATAATCCCTCAATATTGTCTCCGTATGGTTTGCAACATTTATCTATATTATGATCAAACTATACATGCCCATCTTGATCATTTTTTTTAGAAATAAATTAATGTTAAAAACTTGTTATTAAGCTAAAAATAATTCAAGCCATGACTTTATGACCAAATCATATCCTCCGGCCACAATCTTCTCATTGTTTGCAAATAAGTTCCGCTTGCAAGTTCTTGTCCTTCAAATGTGATTTACAACAAAGTGCAGTGAACTTAATATTACCATCAATATCTTTACTTCAATCCACATGACTCTTTCAAGTCAAGTATAGTAATCCAAAAATAACGTGCTAAGGTTTATGATTAATTAATACATAAATCCCTATTTGCTTGCATAATATTTACTTGGATGAATTTAAATGACCAAATAACACTCATAATATTCAATCGAATGTTCTCACAAGCATTTCATTTGATCTTCGTTCATTTAGGTTAGAGCCCAAAAGATTCATGTCATTCGCTTAACATTCAAATCAAAGCTCAAGTATAGTTCATCACCATTTGATATGTGATGTGAGTGACAATATTAGTATTATTGCCAATTGGAGATTTGCAACTTAGTTGACACATATTTCATGAATCAACTTTAATATTCATTTAGAACTTTACATGTTGATTTATGGATAGTTTGCCAAACAACTTGCAAGTCTATTGATTGCTACTCAAAAATGGATCAAATATCATATAATGAGTTCATTATGATGATCCAAAAGCTTACACAAAGGCTTTGTTATTAAATCACTAGCTCTTGCAAATTTTCTCATTAAGATTCTTCATTCCAATTGAAGTGATGACTTCTTAATAATCCATTGAAAATTTCATGGCATTATTCAAGTCAAGCACCTTATGATTGTTCATTTGAGTTCAAGTTTGGGTTAAGCTCTCTTTTGTTTATTTGAAAATGAGTCCAAGACCAAATTCGAATTCAAGTTTGATTTAAGTTCTTTATGGTCTTTTTGAGCTCAAACTCAATTCAATTTCAAGCTAGGTTTTAATCAAGCTTTCTTGATTGAGCTTTGATTTAAGTCCTCATTATTGTTCAAGTTATGAGGTTCAAATTATAACATATCTTTTTGTATTTTTCATTTAGGTCCTAATTGAATTAAAGCCCTTTATTTCATTTTCAAGTCCAAAAGTCCCTCTCACTTGGTTCAAACTAAGATCAAATGCATATCCACAAGTCCTCTGTTTGAGTTCAAGTAATAGGCTCAAGTCATATGTCGCATGTCCTTCATATGTTCAAAGATAGTTTAGGCTTAATGTGAGCCTCTTTCCTTCATTCGAGTCCCCTGTAGTCCTTGCAAGTGCAATTTAATGTCCAAATTGTTCAAATTATGATTTGAGTTTGAGTTCACTTAAGTCCAAATAAAGCATTATGTTCACCAGAAATTTCGGCAGCCTTCCGGCGTCTCCCCCGTTTAGGGGAAAACTACAGAAAACTGGACCTTTCCTACCACGCTAAGAAAAGCGTGTATGATAGGTGCCCTTTTTCAAGGACACCGCGGCCATGTATTTTTTGATCCCCCACCACGCTAAGAAAAGCGTGTATGGGTATTTTTTAAAAAAAAAATTGCAAGAAAGTATTTTTTTGAAAAATATTTTACAAGAAAAACAGTTATTTCCCCGCAAGCGGGTACTTATGAGTATCCCTCCTTCGTCGTACGCATCGCACCGGGTTCCCTCCTACCACGCTAAGAAAAGCGTGTATAGGTGGTTTTCCGGTGCGTTACGAACTTCGAAGAAGGGTTTGGAACCAAGGGTCGCTCGCCTACCTTGTCGTGGGTGTCGCGCCGGTTGCCCCTCCCACCACGCTAAGAAAAGCGTGTATAGGCAGACCACCGACTCGACACGCATGCTGAGGTAAGAAAGTAAACAAGGGTTCGAAAATTGAGACAAAAATTTTCTTTTCTTTCTCTTTTTTTCTTTTCTTTTCTTCTCTTTTTTTTTCTTCTTTTTTTTTTCTTTCCTTTTTTTTTTCTTTCTCCCTTTTTTTTTTTTTTGGAGAAATCTTCTTTTCTTTCTTCTTCTCTTTTTTTTTTTTTTTTTGAAACAAATAAGTATATATATATATATATATATATATATATATATATATAAAAAAAAAATACATAAGCACATATACACTTAAATAACAATACTAATTATGACACTTATCTAACAGTACATATATTACAATATATATAACATAAAATAATATACATATAATATAAATATAAATTTTAAGATAAGACAGTATATATATAGAAATTTATATAAAATAATATTTATACATATATACAGAACATAGTATATACATAAATTTAAAAGCATGTGTTTATATACATAAAATAGTATGTAAATTTATGTATAGAGACTAATGTATATATATATTTACCAAAAATAATAATAATAAAAAGAACTTTAACATAGAATGGTTATAGTTCCTAACAAATAATATGCTGATGCTACCATACCTCTTAACTTCTTTGAAGTGATATTAACAGTAAATATAAAATTCTAATAACTAATAGCATCAATAATAGCATCAATTAATGCTGTATCTAATATGATAGAGTAGATTTTTTTTAGGTAAGGTGGAATTTGTACTATAGTGGGCTACAGTAAAAAAAAAGCTGCTTTGTATGATGCTACACGGCTTCACGTGGATGCATAAATAATGTCAGGAGTTGTCTTCTAGTCCAGCAAAAGTTGCTGTAAAGTAAAATAAAATAAAACAAAAGAATGAAAGGCTTGCTCTGCAGACGTCTCGCATGGAGTTACTGACGTCTTTAAATACAGAGGGTTATGGAATTAGTTGAAGGAACAGAGATTAAAGCTCTTAGGTGGTGTGGACGTGAGTTCTGGCGTCAGTTTGTTAAACTTCACCTGAGAAGGGATGCCAAAGAGATGAGCGGCTGTCAGGGACGGTGTTGAAGTTCGCAAGCTCACAGGTTCTATTTGGCTTGGTGGTTTGACGTGAAGAGAAAGAACGTCGGACGGGAGGAAGCTTTTGGTGTGGCCGGATCTGATGGAGATTTAGGAAGTCTATGGTAAGAGGAGGTAAAGGCGGAAGGTGGAGGAGTTTGGAAACGAGTTCAGAAGACTATTAACAGAGGAAAACTTGAAGGGAATACTGTAAGCGGGAGCTCAAATCGTGGGAACCAACCGAAGAGTTCGTTCCTCTTCTATTTAACGACGAAGCCTACATCCAAAACGAGGTGAAACGTGTGTCCGAGGTTTCCATTCAACCGGATATCCGGGATTCGGCAGAGATTTGGCACAGGATTTTTTTTGATAAAATGAGGTAAGCAGCATTTAATTTAGACTTGAAATTTGTTCTGACTTTCCTGTTTTTTGATTAAGTCCATGAGCAATAGTAATAATGATTTCCCTTAATTAGTAATTGCATTAAATAAAGATGATAGTGAAGGATCAGTCACTAAAGCAATCTTGATTTACGAGATTTCCTCGAAATTTGTGCGCATGTCACCTCGAAATGCGTGTAGTCACCTCGTTTAACGTGTCAAATTTATCAAACATGAAAATTAGACAAATGGGTAGTTTATTTAGGGTATTGACGATGTCCCGATCACAACGGCGCTGTCTGTTTTGCGATCGGACGTCATTGGAGCGTCGTCGAGGTCTCATTTCCGTCATAACGCAAGTCTTTGCAATATATTTGAATCGTCTTTGAAATTTACTACGCTACCTTAAATGGTCAAATTCGATTGAATAAAATGTATATTCCTAATGGCGACGACGTTCCGGACGCAATGGCACCATCCGTTTGTTGATCGGACTTCGTTTGATCATCGTCGAGGCTAATCTCCGTCGAAATGCGTGTCTTTGCAATATATTTGAATCGCATTTGAAATTTACGACGCTACCTTAAATGATCAAATTTGATCAAATAAAATGTAGAATCTTAATGCTGACGACGTTCTGGACGCAATGACGTTGTCCGTTCATCAATTGGACGTCGTTTGAGTATCGTCGAGACCTCATTCCGTCGTAGCGTAGTCCTTTATATCATATTTGCATCGCTTAAAAATTAACCACCATCTCGGATGATCCAAATTTATTAAATAAAATATATATCCTGAATGTCGATGACGTTCCGGACGTAATGGCGCTGTCCGTTTGTCGATCGGACGTCGTTCGAGCATCATCGGGGACTCATGTCCGTCGTAACGCAGGCCTTTATATCGTATTTACATCACCTAGAAATTCACCACCATCTCAGATGATCCAAATTTTTTAAATAAAATATATATTCCGAATGTCGACGACGTTCTAGACGCAATGGTACTGTCCGTTTGTCAATCGGATGTCATTCGAGAGTCTTCGAGACCTCCTTTCCTCGATATGTGCATCTTTGCATTACATTTTGATTTGTGCTACTGATCAAGATACTCCAAATGAAATAAAAAAAATACAATTTTCATAGGTTGGCAACATTCCGGATGCAACGATAAAATATGTTCATCGATTTGGAATCATTTGATCAGTCTTGCACTTTAATTTTGGGTGTCGGTCCTCCCTTTTGACTGACCTCGTCCAATTCAATTGCGAGGGGCCTTAACCCACCAGAATTCAGTGTCCTGATCGTAACGACGTCGTCCGTTTGGCAATCAGAGGTCGTTGGACCTTTCAAGTGACACATGGTGCCAAAGTGCGTAATGCTTTGTTCACCAATTTGGGTACTTTCACACATGGTTTGAATGAAGTATAGGGGTCAACAAATGCCCCCCAACAAATGTGGTACGCGCCCAGAGCGAATCACGTTTGTTGTATGTTGATCGACCCTATTGATCTCCAGATATCTACTCTGGATGTCACATAGAGGTTTTTATTTAGTGGATCTCCAAAAGCTTGCTTGGATGTCACACTAAGACGTTTAGTGGATCTCCAAAAATTTGCTTGGATGTCACACTAAGATTTTATTTAGTGGATCTCCAAATATTTATTTAGATGTCACACTAAAGTCTTCTTTTAGCGGATCTCCAAAAGCTTGCTTGGATGTCACGCCGTGGTCTTTATTTAGTGGATCTCCAAAAGCTTATTTGGAGGTCACACTAAGATTTTCTTTCTCTATATAGCTCTTGGATGCATCAATAGATGATTGCAATACTGATTTCTTTTCTCATGTGCTTTGTGCTGTGGACATTAATGGAGGATTACCTGATTTGTCTTCACTGACTTGTCAGGTGATTTTGGTACCTTCGGCCGTATGCTTATAGCTTTGGCGGACTTGATGAAGGAGTAGATGCCGATGACCTAAACCCTTAGGTTTGTATTAGATTCGATGGCGCGGAGTCATCGGTCCAGAGCTTTGTGCATAGCGGACTTGTTGATGACGGAATCCTCTTAGTTCAGCCATAGGCTTAGTATGAACTTTGGGATAATTTTCTTCGGTCCTTTGCTTTGTGCTTTGGCGGACTTGTTGAAAAAAATTCCTTCGATCCTCGGCTTGTGCTTAGCGGATTTGTTGAAGGATTTGCAGGTTCTAGATTCAGTTGATAGTACCGAACGTAGGTAGTATCTTGATCCTTAACCACTTGAGAAGACTTTAATCTGAGTCACTTGAGTTCATCAGATCGGGAGAGCTAGAATTTGATAGCTCTTTGTCCTCTGGTTGCTGAAATGAGGGTTTCTCTACTGCGGCCTTTCTTATGGCTTGTTGAGTAGATGGAGCTGCCAGCGATCCGGCCATATTTAGCTTGTTGGATCCAACCTCTTACACCCATTCAGGCTTCAGACTTGAGCTATGGGAATTGCACTTCCCAATACTGATTTTGCTTAAGTTGGTAGATTTGGAGTTCTCCTTTGTGGTTGAAGATTTTGGACCTACGAACATTCAGTAGTTGTTCGAGATTCATCCTTCCACTGGAACTTTGATTCTCCAGTTATTTGGGAGAATTTTGTAGACTACGATCACTTGAACTTGTCGAGTCAAATTTGCCTTCGTTCTTCCTATAGTCCCTACTGACGGGTTGACGAAGTGGGGGTTCCGCTACTACGGCCGTTCTTATGGCTTGTTGAGTAGACAGAGCTGCCAGCGATCCGGCCATATTTGGGCGTGTTGGATCTGACCTTTTACACCCATTCGAGCCTTAAGCTTCAGGCTGTAGAAAGACTTTAAGCTCTTTCGGCTCAATTTTGTAGGAGTGTGTAACCATAAAAGTCTCTTTCTTGACTTTTGAGTCTTGGTTTGTTGAAGAAGATGTTGTCTCTAACTTTTGAAAGATCACCTACACACACTTTAGAAAACAAGAATTTGATTTCTTTAGCATAGAACATTTGAATTGATGATTTTAAATATTTATTCGGGGATCTCGGCACGTAGCGCGATATCGACCCGAATAAAAATTTAAAATGCCCCCTGTCTCGCAGGGACATTTTAGAATAGAATAGACATGGAATATTTAAGATTTTAAATATTCATTTAGGGATCTCGACGTGTAGCACGATGTCGACCCAAATGAATATTTAAAATGCCCCTTGTCTCGTAGAGACATTTTTGGATAGACTTTGTATATTTGAGATTTTAAATATTTATTCGGAGATCTCGGCACGCAGCGCGATGTCGACCCGAATAAATATTTAAAATGCCCCCAGTCTGATGAGAGATTTTGAAATGCATTCTTGCTATACAAGAGAATTTCAAAAATATGAATGTAAGCATGCATTGATAAGTATGCACATAAAATTTTTGATAATGATAAAGTACATTAGTCGTGAAATTTTCATGCATGATACTTCTTTAAATGTCGACCGTTGATCCGCGGCATAGGCCTCTGACCGTTCAGATCAATCAACTGATATGCTCCTCCCTGGTACACCTTCTCAATGACGAATGTGCCTTCCCAATTGGACACGAATTTTCCACCAATCTTTCGGTGCGGGATGATTGGCCTTCTCAGCACCATGACCAATTCCCCTTCTTGAAATGCTCGATGACGTACTGTTCGGTCAAATGACTTTGTCATCCTTGCCCGATAGATCTCTAAAGTCTGTTGAGCTTGTAGTCTGAATTCATCAAGCGCATCGAGTTCTTCCATTCTCAGTCGAGCATTTTGCTCCTGAGTTCGATCATACTGAATTGCTACGCGAAGTGATGGCAGCTCGATCTCCAGTGGTAATACAGCTTGAACCCCAAACACTAGTGAGTAGGGAGTGGCTTTAGTCGGTGTCTTGTAAGTAGTATGATATGCCCATAGTGCCTCCACCATTTTAGTGTGCCACTCTCTTTTATTTTTGGTGAGGATCTTCTTTAACAGTTTCACCAACGTCTTATTAAAGGCCTCAGCCAAGCCATTAGCCCTTGGATTGTATATTGATGAATATCGCCAATCGATCTTGTGTTGTTCGACAAATTTGTATATTTTGGTGCTCTTGAATGCTGTGCCGTTGTCTGAAATCACACGGCGCGGTACACCAAATCTATAGACGATATTATGGGTGAAGAAATTAATCACATGCTCGAATGTGACTTCTTTGAATGGAGTCGCTTCTACCCACTTAGAAAAATAATCTGTTGCTGCCAGTATGAAACGGTGTCCAGCCGACGATGGTGGATCTATCGGACCAATTATATCTATGCCCCAGCATTCGAATGGCCAGGATGCTATCGTCGGGTGCAGTAGATTTGGTGGCTGATGAATAACATCACCGTGAATCTGACACTCATGGCACCTCTTAGCATGGTTAATACAATTTGTCACCATTGTTGGCCAATAGTAACTCATCCTCTTGATTTTAGCGGCCATTTTAGGACCTGACTGATGTGCTACGCAAAGTCCTTCGTGGATTTCTGTCACCACTTTATCAGCTTCCTTGGTCCCTAGGCACCTTAGCCACATTTGATCAAAAGCTCGTCTGTATAAAGTATCATTGAAAAAAGCGTATCGTAATGCCCTTTTTCGAATTTGTGTGGCCATAAACTTTTCTGTCGGGAGTTTGTTTTCCTTGAAGTAGTTGATGAATGGATGTCTCCAATCATTTTCGGCCTCAATATCTAAACAATGCCACCATGATTCCGAAGATTGACTAGATTTACGTCTCTTAGCCACATGATATTCTTCCAGATAATTTTCCATAACAATTTGATGGAGGGGTTGAGGCTCAACTGGGATTGTATCCTTCTTTCCTGGATTCGGTACATCTTCTGTAATTGGGAATTATAACAGAGCAGGCTCCAAGATCCGTCGGTTATAAACCCCGATGAATATAGGCTTCTCTTCGTTGGTATTTGCCATCTCCTTGGCCAATTTGGCCAAACAATCTGCTTTGCCATTCTGCCCTCTAGGAACTCGAGATAATTCAACATTTGACAATTGTTTCAGGAGCTCAAGGGTTCGCCGGTGGAAATGGTCTAACTCAAGCTTACAGATATTATAAACCCCTAGGACTTGATTTATTACAAGTTGAGAGTCGCCAAAAATTCGGAGATTTTGAATTCTGACATCAATTGCGATCTCTAGTCCCACAATTAGAGCTTCATACTCTGCTTCATTGTTGGTCCAGGGTTCAGTTAGACTGAATGAAAACCTCATTATACCTCCTTCAGGGGCTATGAAAAAAAGGCCGACGCCGGCTTGTGCCCTAGCAAGATTTGGAGGTCGGGCAAGTTTAATTGATGATGCTCCGTCAAAATACATCTCCCAAAATGGTACTTTTTCGTTTTCCTCAATTTGCATGATTTGTTCATCTGGCAGATCATCATTAAATGGGGAGTCTGCCGGGATAGGATGTGCGGCGAGAAAATCTACCAAGGCTTGTCCCTTTACTGCCTTTTGTGGCAGGTACGTGATATCAAACTACAATAATAATACTGCCCACCTAGCCAAGCGACCTGTCAACGCTGGTCTTGTCATTAAGAAGTTCAGCGGATCGATCTTTGATATCAAGGTGATTTTATGAGATAGCATATAATGGCGGAGTTTCTGAACTGCAAAAATCAATGCTAGGCAATGCCTTTTTATTGGAGAATAGCGGATCTCTACTCCAATTAACCTCCGGCTGATATAATAGAGCGTATTCTCCTTTCCTTCTTCATTATGTTGGGCCAATAAGGCTCCGAGGGACTCTTCTAAAGCTGCTGTATATAGTATAAGAGGCTTCCCCGGAATTGGTGCCGCAAGAATGGGCGGATTCAACATATATCTTTTAATGCTGTTAAATGCTTCCTGACAATCTGTATCCCATTTTGAAGCGGACATCTTTTTTCATAAGCTTGGAAAATGGCTGGCACCTACCTGACAGATTTGATATGAATCGTCGAATGAAAGCCAATTGTCCTTGTAAGGAGCGGAGTTGTCGTAGGCTTCTTGGTGGTGGCATTTCTGTGATCGCCTTAATTTTGTTAGGGTCGATCTCTATACCTCGATGACGAACGACATACCCCAAGAATTTGCCGGATGAGACCCCAAAAGCACATTTGAGAGGATTCATCTTCAGATCAAACTTTCTGATCCTCTCAAATACAATTATGAGATATTTTAAGTGATCTTTTCGGCCAAGGCTTTTAACAACAAGGTCATCTACATAGCACTCGACCTTTTGATGTATCAAATCATAAATATATAAGTCATCGCCCTCTGATAGGTGGCACCAGCATTTTCAGGCCAAAGGGCATGACCGTATAGCAGAATATGCCGATGGGTGTTCTAAATGATGTATGCTTCTCATCTTCAGATGCCATCTTGATCTGGTTGTAGCCCGATGATCCATCCATAAATGAGAACATATCAAAATTTGATGTACTGTCCACCAGGAGTTCTGACACCAGGAGCGGAAAGTCATCTTTTGGGCATGCCTTGTTGAGGTCCCGAAAGTCGATGCAGATACGAATCTGGTCATTCTTCTTCTTTACCGGGACAATATTGGCAATTCAATTGGCATATTTTTCTTCTCGAATGAAGCCCGCCTCTATAAGCTTCTTTGTTTCAGCAATCACCTATTCTTCAATCTCCAATCTCATTCTCCTTGGAGCTTGCTTGACGGGTGCTACATCCGGTTTGATGGCTAATCTGTAAACTACCACATCAGGGGATAAGCCGGGCATCTCAGCATATGTCCAGGCAAAGCAGTCCCTGAATTCACAAAACTCTTTTATTTCCTCCACTTAGTCTTCTTATAGAATGACACTGATGAAGGTTAGACAAAGATCTTTCTCAATCTGATAAAATATAGTTGAAAAGCGATGAGATTTCTTGAAGGATTCTTCAAAATGCAGACCATCAAGAACATTGTTTGTACGGGCCATCTTAGGACCCACTTTTGATAAATTTCTTTAATGGCAGATCTCTAGGGGTACACAGTATATGTCACACCAATCTTTAAAAAAAAAAATTCTAGAGATATGGGTCTCTATATTTATTTTACACTTATGTTGGGACCTCTCGGCAGTGGATTCTTGGACATGCGTCCAAGTGTCACACCCCGATGTTCACCGTATATATCTTGATTAATTTTTTTGCCCTACCATCAACATAGATGGTTGCTTTTCCCTCTACAGGGACATTTCAGTAATGGATCATTGGATAAAATGACCAAATTTCACATCATGATGTTCACCGTACATATCTTCATTCTTTATTTGCTCAACCATCATATAAGATGATAGCATTTAGCTCTATAGGGACCTTTCAGTGATGAATCTTTGGATATAATGACCAAATATTACATCCTGATGTTCACCATACATATCTTGATTCATTCTTTGTTCAACCATCATAAAAGATGATAGCATTTAGCTCTATCGGGACCATTCAGTGATGGATCTTTGGATATAATGACCAAATGTCACATCCTGATGTTCACCGTACATATCTTGATTCATTCTTTGTTTTACCATCATAATAAATGGTTGGATTTTAGCTCTATTGGGACCTTTCAGTGATGGATCTTTGGACATAAGAACCAAATGTCACATCCTGATGTCCACTGTACATAGCTCAACATCATCATCATTTTTTACTGCTACTATAGCATTTAGACAACTAGCAAAAGATGGAAAGATAAACCAATCCCCAGCGGAGTTGCCAGAAATCTGTGGGCTCCGAAAATTCGGCCCCAGCCTCCCCGCCGCGCGATTTCCTTTTTTTTATTATTCGGCGAGGGAGTTTTAACTGAATAAGTTCCGAGGTAAATTTTGGAAGGCAGATGGGTTTGAAGATAAGACACTACCCAGAGATTTCGCCCTCATTTTGCGAGGACTTTATGATCTGAGTTCTGGTTTCCTATAGGCGCAAGCCCCTATAGTTAATTACCCCTCCCAATCATGAGAGAGAACTTTCGATTAAGGCTAGTCGTCGATCAGATACGTAAAAATACGTGTTATCTGGCATATAGTAGCAGCATAGGTTTGGTATTTGGAATTTGAAAATTTAGTTTGAATTTGGGTATTTGGAAAGGTTTGAAAAGTTTGAAGAGTTTGATATTTAAAATATGAAATTTCACCATCTTGAACTTAAAGCAGATGGTGGGGAAATGGATGATAGACCCGATCAAGATCCCATGGTTCCGTCGTCCCGGGCCATCGTGGTCCCTGGTCTACTTAGTCAGAGGAGGTAGTCGACCCAACCTGACAGAAGGATCCTTGTTGGCAGCCATGGGTTGCTTCGTCCAAGGGGACCTTGTAGACCTGGGATGAATATTTGTCTAAGGGGACAAATTTGAATCCACCTTAGCTAACAGAGGGCTTTGTGCCCTATCAATCTTATCCTATTGATTCATATCTCAAGGATTTGATGTCAATAAGGAACATATCGGCGCTGGCCATAACCAGTATTTTGTGGTGCCATTTGGCGGCAAAACCACTCGGTTCAGAGGGCCCCGGGTCATAACCGTTTATCCTGCGGTGCCATTTGGCGGCAAACCGCCGGTTAGAGGACACATACCACGTCCTTACTAGCAGGAGATTGTTTGAGAATGGATCATAGTGATATTTTTGACTAGGCATTTGGCTCTTTGTGAGCTGAAGTTATATTTGAATTTGTCCACCTCGGCAAACTTTTGCGGAGGGTGGATGGATTTTGCTTTAAGTTTTTTGATAGTTTGATTTCAAATTTTAAATATTTTTTTGGATTTTGGGAATTTTGGGTTTTGATATTTTTGTGGAGTTTTGGGATTTTGGAATGAACTTTTGGGAGGCATTTGAAAATGTTTAGGAACCCCTCCGGTTGAGATCTGCATTCAACACGGCCATCATCGGGGTGTGGGTTCATTCATTGACTAAACCTTGTCGACCCTATCAGCTTGTCGATAGGGGATCGGGTTTCGTAGGCTTTTTGCACTTGTAAGTGAATTCTCTTGACTGAAGACTTTGAAAGCCTGATATGAATGTGTTAAAAGAAAATATACTGGTCATCTCAACCGTGTATTTGTTTGTTGGTTCGAACCTTGTCGACTTCTATTGACTCGTATAGAAGGATCGGGTTCGAACTAGGATTCACTTATTGACCCGCGCAGCATCCCTAGACGTCACATGTGTACCAATAACACGCTCGCCGAGGCCCTTGCGAGTGTTTGGGGGCATTTTATAATATTTATTGAACCTTGTCGACTCCTATTATCTACTTTGGAGGATCATGTTCAAATTTAATAATCCGTGCAGCATCCCCAGACGTCGCGTGTGTACCAATAACACGCTTGCCGGGGCCCATGCGGGTTGAAATTGTATTTTCCCCTTTAGTGTACCTATGTGTATACAATTTATAATGCACGTGCATGGGTATTTTGAAAGTATTTGGAAATGCCTTCTGTCCGCTTGCATGATTGTTGAGGATCCGGTGGCGTTGAGTTGTAGATTGTAGACGCCTTCTGTCTGCTTGTACGAATATTGCATATCCGGTAGCGTGGCGTAGCAGCTTCTGGATTGAGTTGTTTGCTGCTTCGTGCAAGTAGACTGTCGTGCACTACTATTGCTTTCTGTAGGTGGATCTTAGTGCACTAACTAATCTCCTGCCTTGTTCTTGTAGATGCTCATATTCGTTGTAGTTGTTTGGCGCTTGTAGTACCTCCGACATTGTTATGAGTGGATAGATAGATATATTCCTTCACAAACTGAAATTGACTTCAGGATATTGCATTTACTGAAATCTTTCTGCATCTATCCATCGGTGGCACATACATCAGTCTTTGTAGAAAGTTTGTATGTGTTGCAGATCTTCGTTGCACATATTATATATTCATTTGTAAACATTGTGTTGTACTCATGATGAGATTTTGTAGTAGCTCGTAGAAGGGTGATGTACTTGTTTGAATGATAGATGCATATGAGATAATCCCTCAATATTGTCTCCGTATGGTTTGCAACATTTATCTATATTATGATCAAACTATACATGCCCATCTTGATCATTTTTTTTAGAAATAAATTAATGTTAAAAACTTGTTATTAAGCTAAAAATAATTCAAGCCATGACTTTATGACCAAATCATATCCTCCGGCCACAATCTTCTCATTGTTTGCAAATAAGTTCCGCTTGCAAGTTCTTGTCCTTCAAATGTGATTTACAACAAAGTGCAGTGAACTTAATATTACCATCAATATCTTTACTTCAATCCACATGACTCTTTCAAGTCAAGTATAGTAATCCAAAAATAACGTGCTAAGGTTTATGATTAATTAATACATAAATCCCTATTTGCTTGCATAATATTTACTTGGATGAATTTAAATGACCAAATAACACTCATAATATTCAATCGAATGTTCTCACAAGCATTTCATTTGATCTTCGTTCATTTAGGTTAGAGCCCAAAAGATTCATGTCATTCGCTTAACATTCAAATCAAAGCTCAAGTATAGTTCATCACCATTTGATATGTGATTTGAGTGACAATATTAGTATTATTGCCAATTGGAGATTTGCAACTTAGTTGACACATATTTCATGAATCAACTTTAATATTCATTTAGAACTTTACATGTTGATTTATGGATAGTTTGCCAAACAACTTGCAAGTCTATTGATTGCTACTCAAAAATGGATCAAATATCATATAATTAGTTCATTATGATGATCCAAAAGCTTACACAAAGGCTTTGTTATTAAATCACTAGCTCTTGCAAATTTTCTCATTAAGATTCTTCATTCCAATTGAAGTGATGACTTCTTAATAATCCATTGAAAATTTCATGGCATTATTCAAGTCAAGCACCTTATGATTGTTCATTTGAGTTCAAGTTTGGGTTAAGCTCTCTTTTGTTTATTTGAAAATGAGTCCAAGACCAAATTCGAATTCAAGTTTGATTTAAGTTCTTTATGATCTTTTTGAGCTCAAACTCAATTCAATTTCAAGCTAGGTTTTAATCAAGCTTTCTTGATTGAGCTTTGATTTAAGTCCTCATTATTGTTCAAGTTATGAGGTTCAAATTATAACATATCTTTTTGTATTTTTCATTTAGGTCCAAATTGAATTAAAGCCCTTTATTTCATTTTCAAGTCCAAAAGTCCCTCTCACTTGGTTCAAACTAAGATCAAATGCATATCCACAAGTCCTCTGTTTGAGTTCAAGTAATAGGCTCAAGTCATATGTCGCATGTCCTTCATATGTTCAAAGATAGTTTAGGCTTAATGTGAGCCTCTTTCCTTCATTCGAGTCCCCTGTAGTTCTTGCAAGTGCAATTTAATGTCCAAATTGTTCAAATTATGATTTGAGTTTGAGTTCACTTAAGTCCAAATAAAGCATTATGTTCACCAGAAATTTCGGCAGCCTTCCGGCGTCTCCCCCGTTTAGGGGAAAACTACAAAAAACTGGGCCTTTCCCACCACGCTAAGAAAAGCGTGTAAGATAGGTGCCCTTTTTCAAGGACACCGCGGCCATGTATTTTTCGATCCCCCACCACGCTAAGAAAAGCGTGTATGGGTATTTAAAAAAAAAAATTGCAAGAAAGTATTTTTTTGAAAAATATTTTACAAGAAAAACAGTTATTTCCCCGCAAGCGGGTACTTATGAGTATCCCTCCTTCGTCGTACGCATCGCACCGGGTTCCCTCCTACCACGCTAAGAAAAGCGTGTATAGGTGGTTTTCCGGTGCGTTACGAACTTCGAAGAAGGGTTTGGAACCAAGGGTCGCTCGCCTACCTTGTCGTGGGTGTCGCGCCGGTTGCCCCTCCCACCACGCTAAGAAAAGCGTGTATAGGCAGACCACCGACTCGACACGCATGCTGAGGTAAGAAAGTAAACAAGGGTTCGAAAATTGAGACAAAAATTTTCTTTTCTTTCTCTTTTTTTCTTTTCTTTTCTTCTCTTTTTTTTCTTCTTTTTTTTTTTCTTTCCTTTTTTTTTTCTTTCTTCCTTTTTTTTTTTTTTTGGAGAAATCTTATTTTCTTTCTTCTTCTCTTTTTTTTTTTTTTGAAACAAATAAGTATATATATATATATATATAAAAAAAAATACATAAGCACATATACACTTAAATAACAATACTAATTATGACACTTATCTAACAGTACATATATTACAATATATATAACATAAAATAATATACATATAATATAAATATAAATTTTAAGATAAGACAGTATATATATAGAAATTTATATAAAATAATATTTATACATATATACAGAAAATAGTATATACATAAATTTAAAAGCATGTGTTTATATACATAAAATAGTATGTAAATTTATGTATAGAGACTAATGTATATATATATTTACCAAAAATAATAATAATAAAAAGAACTTTAACATAGAATGGTTATAGTTCCTAACAAATAATATGCTGATGCTACCATACCTCTTAACTTCTTTGAAGTGATATTAACAGTAAATATAAAATTCTAATAACTAATAGCATCAATAATAGCATCAATTAATGCTGTATCTAATATGATAGAGTAGATTTTTTTTAGGTAAGGTGGAATTTGTACTATAGTGGGCTACAGTAAAAAAAAAGCTGCTTTGTATGATGCTACACGGCTTCACGTGGATGCATAAATAATGTCAGGAGTTGTCTTCTAGTCCAGCAAAAGTTGCTGTAAAGTAAAATAAAATAAAACAAAAGAATGAAAGGCTTGCTCTGCAGACGTCTCGCATGGAGTTACTGACGTCTTTAAATACTGTTTTGATTAAAAAAAATTTTGTTTAAGTATATATAGTTTTGAAAATATTTAATTATCTTTGGGAAGGTTAAATCTTAAATTTTAATTTTGAAATCTAACACAACATTAGGAACGATATATCATCCCAAATGGGAGAATATCATTCACTAATTGGTTCAAATTTCAAAATCAAAATTTGAAATCAAATCCAAAAATCATTAATTTCACAATCAAATCTACGATAATAATTGATATACCTTTCCGAAGAAAGGAAATATCAATCATTATCGATCGTTTGAAAATGACGATAATGATCGTTGTATTTTAAATTTCCCAAAAATAATTAATTAGAGATTTTTGAAAGATTTTTGATTTTGAAAATTAGATCTGGGTTTCTAAATCTCCTACGAGCGCAAGCCCTCGTAGTTAATTACATCGTAGAAAATCGGAATTTCCTACGAAAACTCTCGATTAAAATAGCGGTGTAAATTTTATTTAGATTTTCAAAGTTTGATATCAAAGGAAGAAAAGGTTGGAATTTTCAATCGGGATTGGATCAAGGTTGAACACTTATTTCTGGAGTCAAAGGAAGAAAGGTAGGAGGTGTTTTGGGATTCTGAATTACTTCAGAAACACTTCAGTCTATCCTAAGTGTTGGGCTCGAATTTGATTTAAAGAGGCTTTTAATTTGAATGATCAATTTTATTGGAAAGTTGGGACTTATATCCTCGATCACCAGATCGGGAGAATGCCCAGGAGGTAAGGGTGAAGACTAACCTACCAAGTGGGTATGACGTCCCCGGTCAAGATCCCATGGTTTTCCATCGTCCCGGGTTCGTCGATATCCTTAGCCTACTTAGTCGAGTGCCGACCAGAGGATCCTTGTTAGCAACCATGGGTTACCTCATTCAAGGGGACCTCGTAAGCCAAGGGGCTGGGGACCTAATCCTAGGCTGACAAACAGGAAGTGCACAGGTCTGTGGACAGTGAACCTATGTCTATGTTATCTAACCTAGGATGCCACTCTCATTTCGTATGCATATCAATCTATCTCAAAACCAGAAAGAAACACCGGCCTAACCTAAAGCTAGAGTCCGTGTCCTGATGGGCCAATCTAGGTGTGTGAGCAAGCTGTGTGGTTTGGATATATCCTAAACCGGGTAATTGGTTAAAGTTGCTTAATGTTCTGGTTGGTTGAAAGGCTCAAGGGAAGATTTTGGTTTAAGTCTTAATGATTCAGAATTAATTTTAAGATTGATCGATGGTTTTGAAGTTAGATTGAGACTTTCTGGAAGGTTGTAAAGTTTAATTAAGGTTTAAACTTAAGGAGTTCAAAGGGTTTGAATTTTAGTGATAATTTTCCCTAGAGCAGGGAAGATCACTAAACTAAAGGGGTTTAAAATTGAAGTCAATTGGGTTTAAATTTGATTTGCTTAATTAAGGATTTAATTTTAATTAGATCAATTAATTGATTTAATGATTAAAAGAAGAGATAATTTTTTTAAGGTTTAAGGTGTCACTAGGTTCAAGTTGTTCAAGTCTTAGGTTAATAGGAGATATCTCCTAATCTCTAGAAATTTTCTAAGTTCTCTAGAAGTGTCCTTAATTATTGTCCTTAAAGATGTCACTAGGTTTAAAGGGTTTGAATCAGTGTCACTAATCCTTTGGACATGCATACGAATGTAAATAAGCTGTGTCGATGGGTTTTGATTTTATAAATAGGACAAAGCAAATATTAACTAAATGCAAGAATTATTGCAAGAATTTAAAATTAGGGGAAATAGCTCAACAGTAAATCTAGAAGCCTTACGCACTTATAAGTTTTAAGAAAACTTACCTGGTCACCGGAGCTAGTCAACGGTGACTCCGGCCGTAGCACCCCGTTTGGAGGAAACGGGGCGACTGAAGCTCCATGTCTCTATCTTCTATCAACTCCATCAGTACCTCGCAAAAAAAAAGGTGAAGAGAGAGGGTGGTGTCAGAATATCATGTTTGAAAATATAAGAGATACTATGAATTGACATGTGAGTAAATATATGGAGCATTGAAATTGAAACATCTCAAATCTACTTATTGGGCCATCTACTCAAAATCTGTAAATAATGGAAAATATCATTAGCCCAAAAGCAGCATTCTTAATCAATGATGACTTAAGGAAATTAATTTAAAAGAACAGTTTGTACAGCATTCAAATACAAGAAACAGCATCTCGATTTTGCGCGAAATAGGAAAGATCTGAAAACACCTCAAAATAGTCAAAGCCCAAAGAGAAAATTTTGATAGTGAACAATAGCATTTGCATTACATAGAGTCCAATAGTACATATCTTATTATATCTATCATAGTTGCTATATATTAAACAATATTGAATAATTAATGAAGAAGTTGATCAGTCAGTGTACATGGTCAGGGAGGTCGAACTAGTATAGCTAACAGAGCATCAAGAGGCTTACAGACCGGTCATTCATTTCCTGCATCCACTTCTTATTAGAGGTGATCACTAATGACATCACTCTATAGAGTGATGACAAAGTGCCATATCAAGCCGACCACATCAAAATGGATCAAGTAAACCACAACGGGACCTTTATATCGCTTGGGACAGCTACGTTAGCATGGCTACACTATTTATTTTTAACAAATCATTGCATTTATGCCATCTAGTTCAACGTTCTTTTCTCAAGCAAACCAAAAGCTACAAGCCGTTCACAATATTGTGAACAACCAGAAATAAATAAATAAATATCACCCATATACTGTGCAATAAATAATCAGATTTACTGCCCACATAATTGACCCCAAATTTCAAGAGTATATAACATCCTGTTTATTGAATGGAGGAATCACATAATTCGGTTTTCCTATCCGAAAAAGAAATCTCTCAAATGATCCATTGGATCTCACATACGGTCAATACAAAAGCTACATCTACAATGCCTGAACTTTTGATGGTGCTCAATCAATATAAAAGTAAAGGAAAATCAATCAAATTAAAAAAAGAATTCAAGACTAGACTTAAATCTGGGTTATGAAAATGAGAGCAGTAGATGAAAATAGCTAGGTCCGATTATGAACAGTTCAAACAAAGCACGAACCCCATGAATAAAATATATTGGATCTGACTGATAGATGCTAAAGATAAGCAGAAAAAAAAAATCTACTACAGCCTTAAGCTATGTTGTCCCGATCAGAACAAATGGTAACAACAAAGTGCAAGCTCTTAACATTAATATAAAACCACATAAAATATCCAAATCACACTTCAGAATAACAAGAACTGGATACAATATCTCCATAGACGTGAGAGGTACATGTAGAGAAACAACCACAGGTTCAGATATAAGCTTCCTCCATGCAAGCTTTTCAATCAGAAAAGTAGTAATAGCAAAAGCAGGTAAAGTAAGCCAGCACATGAATAGGGGCCAATTTTTCGAAGACTTTGAACTAAATCAAAATCCAGATCTTATCAGTAAGCCATACTTCATCAAGTTCTCAATAGTTAGCATGCTATTTACTGCAATAAGAACAACTATGCAAAGATTGAAAAGACCCGCATGGCTCTGCTTAAAAAAAAAGCAGGCAAACTCAACGGACTCTCCTTCACTCTATTATGCGTCAGAGCCGAAGCCCTATACACATATTTAGCCGGCAAAGGTCCATCCTCTTTCCCAGACTCATACATCTTACTTATGAATATTCAAAACATGAGCATGTATGCTTAATTTCAGAACCCTTAAACTTCATGTCGGTTCGAATTGCGACTGTAAACCATAAAACACAAAGCTTATGCCACAAACCTCTAACAGAAGAATATAAGTATCACCATCTACCTTTAAAGAAAAATTCTTGTAGACTTCTACAAAAGAGAATCTTCAACAACCTTTATTATCAAACGTCAAGTGTAGTATCAAAACACAATGGTACATATAATCCTTCCAGTATTCACATATGAAACAATACATATAATCTTGTCGAAGAACCAGAACATGGATAATACATACAATAGTGTACCAGGTTTTCTCATGTTGAATGAACATCTACAAAAGATATTACAAGTAAGAACAACCTTCAAGTTTCATGCTCAATTTCCACTTAAAACTCACTCTACCCCAAAGTAGAGAAAAATAGAGAAAGATCCTCATCAAAATTTATGGGAAAAGGAGAAAAGCAACTATGTTTTCTCGAAACCAACAAATTTACTTAAGAAAATTATAACTGAAAATGCTTTAAAGAAAGAAGGCCCACCACACTTTGCTTTCCTACAAAAAGAAAACATAAGGATCTTGTATTCTCTCAAATTTTGTCAAAGTAAAGCAAAGAGAAGGAGAAATATGATTGTAACTCATCAAATTTGTATTTTCATCTAAGATTAAAATATAAACTAAAATACGAAATATTCCAGTTTAATCAAAAGATCTGAATATACACTTATTGTTGGAATAAAACTATACATAATACATCTTCCACTCGTTCATGATTCTTGGAATATAAGCATCCCACATATTCTCTACAACAAATGGCATGTCAACACATGATTCATTAAGATATAAAAGGGGCATTATCTCTGTCTTTAAAAGACAAAAAGCTGACGGAAATAAGGCAGTGGCATTCCAATTTCTCAAACCCACCAATGGAACAACATACCAAAATCATCAAGGTCACCTCAAGAAAATTCCAGCATAACCAAAGCACCTTGTGTATGACTTACGAGTGCTCATAATTAAAGCATAAAACACATTGAATGCTCTCTAGCATTTACACCATATGCCATCAAGCATATAAAGGGACCTTTCCAACCCAAATTCATAGATCTCATTAAACATAAAATGTGTATAAAATGTCGTGTTTTCCTAGACAGATCCAGCAATTCTCTTTTCCCAATCTTTCAAAGGATCATTATGGAGAAGAAATTCAATACAGTCCAACATAATCCCTATGAAACCCTTAGTCGGGATCCAAATTAATTTAACAGATATGCTTTCTTTTCATTTATCAAATAAATACATGGTAAGGAGTTAGTGCTTGTGAAATCCTTCGATAAAATAAAAAAAAAAGGGCATTCCATCAAGACAGACCTCATAGAGATTGTTATAAAAAAAAAGGTTGGTGTAAGAGTATCTATCTGGAATGAGTTTTTTTTTATTGATTGGAGATAACAAACATTGCTAAAGTTGCCAATCTCATGCAAAGGCAACAAAAATGTCCCCAAGTTTATAAATCCACAAAGTAAATTATTGCAAGGAAGAATCCATGGAGAATGAAAATCTCATGCCACAATAAAGAACATTACATTCAATGATGATCATGGAGATTATTAATTTTTAAGTATAAGATGATGAAGAAAGCCACAGGAAACCAAACACAGATCCAAGAAATAAAGCAACAGTAATGTCCCCATTTTTTTTACCAAAAACAGAAATCTTATATTGAATAAATATAAGTGTCGATCTAGTTGTAAATATATCATTTATCTGTAAATTTTAACAAATTTCTTGATGAGGACCTGTAGAGAATAACACTTCATAGTGTAAGCATAAGCTTCGCGTCAGATGAAAATCCAGAAAGCTGTTTTCCTCTAGTAGAATAAGATAGAGAATAACACAAGAATTCATACATAAATCCAAAGGACAAAGCCAAAACATTATGACCGTTCATTCTCAAAAGAAAATTTATCTCTACCACCATGAGCATCCAAATCTATAAACCAATCCATCATGCTTTCTTATTCAAATTTAAGAATGAAACAAATTCTTGAAAGGCAAGTTTATACACACAAAAATGCAACCACGTTGGAGTGTATATATATATATGTATGATTTTTTTTTACAAATTAAATAAAGAGAACAATCAAGAAGAAAATATCTAGGTCTCTTCTATCCTTTTTCATAAAACCTCATGAAGGGGCATTTCAAATCTCAGTTAAACATAGAGCATCAACTCATTAAAGATCTCCAGTCGTCTAGATTCAAACAGAGTAAAAGCAAAGAACTAACTAGAAAGAGAAGAAGAGATTACCGTAGTAAATCACGCCAAAAGCCCCTTGTCGCTCGCCTTTCTTCTTCCTCTACCTTGGACGGACGGAGAAGAGGAGAGAGCAGCTGGAGGCGTGTAAACTTCCTGGAGGCGTGGAGTGCAAGCAGCCCCCTTTCTCTTCAACCGGCCCTAGCAGCTCTCCCAGTATGTTCTCTCGTGCGAGCTCCTGCAAGGATGATCGGGAGATCCTTACCAAGGGGCGGCTGGCTTATGGGAATGGGATCCGTCCAATGAGCCTCCCCAACCCTAACTCTATTAGCATGAATAAAAATAAAAAAAAAATCAAGCCTTTTAAATCTTAATTGGATGGTTAATATTAAAAGTTGAAATTAATATGATATAGAACTTCAATAACAATGAAATAAAAGCTAAAATTAAGAACCCAATTAATAATGCAAATTCATCTTATGTAAAAGGGTCAAATTAGTTTGCATTAATCAAAATTGATTTGACTCGAGAGAAGTTAAATTGAGCCGATTAATGTTTATCAAGTTAATTTGCACTTGAGTCAAATCGGAACAATTTAAATTAAATTGATCGAGACCACCAAGGGGAGTAAAATTCAAATTGATTCGAATAAATTCGACGTCATCAAATCTAGTTTGTGTGATCAAATTAACTTTAATTAATTCATATGTGATTCAATTGTTATTTTAAGGAAGATCGACGAGGTCGATTACGAGCTAGATCAAATGATTGATTAAAGTGTAGATTGATCGAACTGTAGATCAGAAGTTGGATTACAGTATGATCGAAATTTGATTCAAAAGTGATTGAGGGTTGGGGTTAGTCCAAGTGACCTCATGCAAAAATGAGGTCAACAAATGGACCCCCAATATGTGTAATAGAATGGAATTCTATTGCACATATTGGAGTTGACCGAGCTTAAAGGTCAAGTGTGGAATTTTAATCCTAAGGGAATGAAAAAATTCATCCATAGGAAATCAAGATTTAAATTTATCAGGGTAGTGCCACTGAGGGCATGCTCTACCACTAATTGCTTAACTCAAATGCTAGGGTAGTGCCATAGAGGGCACGCTCTACCACTAACGGATAAGAATTAGGATGGCGCCACGAAGGGCACGCTCCATCACTAATCATTTAACTCAAATGTTAGGGTGGTGCCACAGAGGGCATACTCCACCACTAACGGATACGAATTAGGATGGCGCCACGAAGGGCACGCTCCATCACTAATCGTTTTTAACTCAAATGTTAGGGTGGTGCCACAGAGGGCATGCTCCACCACTAACGGATACGAATTAGGATGGCGCCACGAAGGGCACGCTCCATCACTAATCGTTTTTAACTTAAATGTTAGGGTGGTGCCACAGAGGGCATGCTCCACCACTAACGGATACGAATTAGGATGGCGCCACGAAGGGCACGCTCCACCACTAATCGTTTTTAACTCAAATGTTAGGGTGGTGCCACAGAGGGCATGCTCCACCACTAACGGATACGAATTAGGATGGCGCCACGAAGGGCACGCTCCATCACTAATCGTTTTTAACTCAAATGTTAGGGTGGTGCCACAGAGGGCATGCTCCACCACTAACGGATACGAATTAGGATGGCGCCACGAAGGGCACGCTCCATCACTAATCGTTTTTAACTCAAATGTTAGGGTGGTGCCACAGAGGGCATGCTCCACCACTAACGGATACGAATTAGGATGGCGCCACGAAGGGCACGCTCCACCACTAATCGTTTTTAACTCAAATGTTAGGGTGGTGCCACAGAGGGCATGCTCCACCACTAACGGACGGTCTTGTGGAGAGGAAACTTGCTCTACACAAAGAACCGGGTCTGGATGATCATATGTGGAGGAAACTTGCTCCACACAGAGGATCGGGCTTAAATTTTGAAATTTGAGATTTGAAAGTTTTGAATTTGAATTGATTTTTTTGAATTTTGAAATTTGAATTTGATTTTTAAGAATGAATTTTTAAAGTTTTTGATGTTTGATTTTGAATTAAGAAATTTATTTAATCCAGGAAATTTGAAGACTTTTTATTGATTTTGAATTTGACACTCATCTGGCATGGTACTTCCTGAAGAGCCTCCCCAACATTTAAAAATATCAGGTGGCATTCTCCAGGGTTGATCAGTTAATATTTGAAATTTTCTCAAAGATCGTCTCTACGACAAAAAGGACAATCTTGTGTTGGTTGAAAATCCTCCACCGATCTCTCGGTAGGCTAAGATATGTATCCAAAGAACCTGGACCAAGTCTCATACTTGGAAGGTTCTAAGTTGCTCTATCTTATCACGAGCTTCAACCAGTTCAACTTTGTAAGATTCTGAGTTTTATTGAGCTTTGAAGACAAAGCTCTGCAAGGCCTCGAACTTCTCAAATTGGAGTCGGGCACTCTGCTCAATCGTGGATTGATTTTAAATGGTAATTCCCAGCATTACAAAATACTCCTCTAATGGGGCTCGATCTTGGACCCACTATAGAGTGTAATTTTGTTGAAAAGGCTTCAAAGAAAAATATGCCTTTATGCAAGGACTAACACATTTCTCAAGGATAAGATTTGAATTCTTTTCAAGAATAAAAGATTCGATCTTTCTATTAAGAAATTTTCTCTAACTATTTGGACCCTGTCGGAACGACATGTGGGAACAAATTTAGAAGTGCGGTAAGAAGCAGTGTTGACTCCAACGTATTTTGAAAAGGCTTAAGGATTTAGGTTTTGTTGACCCAGACCAAGTTTCGTAGAAACTAAACTGGGGTCTCCCTTTTATAAATTTTGAATTAAAATTGATTTCAAAGCATTTAAGTTGAAGTGAGAAATTCAATCTTTTCAATTTTCTTGCACGATTTTTTTATCTGACAGATAATTCATGCATGTTGAAGAATCTGAATTCAGGATTTTCAAAGTCAAGTATTTAAAGTTGATCGAGTTATTTTGAGATTCAAGGATTTAGAGGAAGGAAGCCATCTTACTCTTCTTCTTCTTTTTTCTGATGGCGCATATTGCGCATCTTTTGACTTTTTATGCACTTCGTGCACTTCTTGATTTTGGCGCATTCGCGCATCTTTTAATTTTTTATAGCATTCGCTCATCTTTTGATTTCAATTGAATTCGAGAAGATGCTCCACTTTCTTCAAATACCTTAAATTGATTGATTTTTTTTTTATTTTGAATGCTGGGATTATATCTCAAGTATTAGAGAAGAAAATTCGTTCTCTTATACAAGGAAGAATAATCCTCAAAGCACACTCAATCTTTTTGACAAAAAGTATCAACTTGACTTTTGAAAATCATTGAATAGATTTTAGACATGCGAGAATCGCCTATGAAGATAAAAGATTGCTAGAAGCTTGATAAAATTTTCATTTCTAGAATCAACTTAAGTTTGAGGTAGATCTTAATTCAAAAGTTAAATCAACCCACGGAAGCGGTGGGAGGGAAGGGTATTCAAACATTTGATGGAGTCAACTACAGCTCTCTCCTACTTAAGACTTAAGATAGAGGTCAATTTTCATTAAAAAGAAGAATCAATTATCTCGAAATTCTGAATATAGTACACTTGAGAAATTTGAAACTTTTCCTTAAAGGTTGCAAGTCTAGGTGGCAAGACCCTCGTCAACATGGAATTGAATTCCTACAATCTCTTTGAAGGGAGAGACTGTTTATAGGGTCTGCAACATCCCTAGAAAGTACGACATTATTATAATCAAAAGATTAATCACGATAAGACCCCGTTAAAATTATATTTCAACGGTATCACTATCTGACACAATCTTAGATTATTCCCTCTCTCAAATTACCACTAAACTAGTAGTTAAGAGAGTGGCACCCCGAGTGGTTTCTACTCCTCCTCCTCTGCAAATGATGTAGTGGGACACGTGTAGTAACGCGCTTTAACATCTTCTAGTAGAGTGGACGGATCATAACCCTCAGCTGGGGGCCTTTGGCCTATTGCTGGTGATCGCTCAATTCTTTCTTGCTCGAGTCTTTCTGTGTAGTAGTCAAGCAGGTGTATTGAAGATCGCACTCTCATATCTACAACCTCCCTCCTTTATACAAGGAGAGGGTACGTAGAATGAGCAACGAACTCTCGATTGGCCTCGAAGTCGGTCTTCTCTAAGGCTTCCAATTCAACAGTCTTTCTAGCCTTAAGATTCCTTTTCCTGGCTCTTCGAAGGTAATTCTTCATCTTGTTCCTACCGACGACGGGGGTGCTAGAATTTGACCCGATCTCAGACTGAGATGGTAGCTCTTTTGTCATTATTGACTTCTGATTTTGATTCTCCTGAGTAGAGAGTACAGTGGGTACAGGGGCGACAACAACCTCCATCTTAGAGATGGGGGAGTCAGCTCCTGACCCTAAAGTAATTTCTACTAAGGGAAAATTCCCTTGAGTACAAGCGGACAGATCTAAGATTCTTTCTCCATTAACTGAAATCTCGAGGTTTTGAAATTCAATTTCGTACTGAATTAAATTGCCATTAAGAATTTCTTCTACAGGCACATCTTTATTCAGTGAGAAGACGAGTTTCCCAGCCATTTGAGTGTTCGATTTCCTGGAATTAAAAGAAGGTGATTTGAATTAGTGATTTGAAATTGAATTTGAATTTTAAGTTTGATTAACTTCATTCAAAATTTTATAACTCAATCATATTCAGTTTACACTGAACACGATGGTTCATAAAATTGACGAATGAAAATCAAGACTTGAATTTGACTCTTTCGCTACACCAATTGATTTGAGGCAAAATGTCAAAATTTTGATTTGGATTTGCAATCAAATTAAGATTGAATTTAAAGTTGAAATCAAACTTGATTTTAAGGTTGATATTGAATTTGGCTTAAAATTGAATTTGCAATTAAAGTCGAGTGGATCTTCTTCAAATTTTGTAACTCAACACACTGAGTTTCACTCAGTCACGTAGGTTCACAAAATTAACATGAAAAATCCAAAAGTCGGGCTTGACTCCTTCATTTCACTAATCGACTTGGGATGAAATGTCAAAGCTCATATTTTGACTTTAAAACCAAAATTGAAGTTGAATTTGAGTTTGAAATCAAACTGAGGTTTAATGTTAAAGTTGAATTTGGACTTAAGACCAAATTTGAATTTGAGGTTGAAATTGAACAGATCTTCTTCAAACTTTGAAACTCAACACGTTGGTTTTTTTATTTGAATGTGCAGGTTTACAAAAGTAACTTGAAGATCCAAGGAACTAGGCTCAACTCTTTTATCCCACCAAGTAAATTGGGGGTGAAATGTTAGAGCCCAGACTTGATTGGAGAATTTTGAATTTGTGTTACATGTGTTTAATTACAACAGAATGTTGTAGAAGACACGTGGCAACAACAGTTGAAGTAGGTTTGAAAGATTTTCCTTCACTTTTGAAACTCAATATGTTGATTTTTATTTTCAACAAAATGGTTAACAAAGATTAGGGAAAAATCTAGAGACCTTGATTTGACTCTTTCACTACACCGACTAGCTTAGAGTGAAATGTCAAAATCCAGGTTTGATCAAGGATTTGAATTTGTATTGCTTATGTTAAATTACAAAGGGTATTTGTATGAAATATATGGCAATGACGATTGAAGTTAAATGATTCTAGAAGGAATTTGAAAGTTTGAAAATCTGGCAGGATCTCCCCTTATTTTTGGAACTCAAAGTGTTGAATCTTTCATTCAACAAATGGTTCACAAACTATTTAAGGAAGATTAGTAAAGAAGCTTAACTCTTTCAACCTCTAAGAGTAATTAAAGGATGAAATGTTAAAGACAAACTTTTTACCAGAACGGTTGGAGGTTCGTCGTATATGTTAACTACAATGATTGTCGTAGGAGAACATATAACAACGACAATCGATTTAAAAATGATTTTAGAGAGATATTTGAAAACTCAAAAATCCGGCAGCATCTCCCTTTATTTTGGGACTCAAGGTGTTGAATTTTCATTCAACAGAAGGTCCACATTGATTAAGGGAATTTCTTAAATGCTAACTCAACTCTTTCGCTCTAGTTAGTGGTCTAGAAATGAAATGTAAGAGATTAGCTTTACCGGAATAATTGAATTTTCAGATCGAATTTTAAAAGTGAATTCAACATTAGATCGTATACACCAAATTGCAAAGGCACAATCCGATGTATAACGATACAACACAGAGATTGTTTAGAGTTTGAAAAGACTTGACTTCTAGTAAAGGATTAAGAATTTTGATTTTGAAATTAAAGAAAAGTTCTATAAGTTATATAACTTAGCATGCCACTGGAAATCCGAGCACGCGAGTTCCTAACACTTATAAAAAAAAAGTTTAGAAAGGAATAGGCTTGACTCTTTCGCTCTACCAATTGAGTTGGAGGCAAAATGTCCAAGCCCAAACTAGGGGGAGATTTTCTACACTCACCTCTCGTTTGACATGTTTTAATTGAGTTGACCACACTCACCCAAGGGCGAAATGGGTAGAGGGATCAACGGAGAGAAAGGTAGTTAAGACTACCGATTCAATAAAATTCAAACCGCTATTAAAGATGGAGAGAGAGATTGTCCCCAGCGGAGTCGCCATTTTTGTTTTGATTAAAAAAAAATTTTGTTTAAGTATATATAGTTTTGAAAATATTTAATTATCTTTGGGAAGGTTAAATCTTAAATTTTAATTTTGAAATCTAACACAACATTAGGAACGATATATCATCCCAAATGGGAGAATATCATTCACTAATTGGTTCAAATTTCAAAATCAAAATTTGAAATCAAATCCAAAAATCATTAATTTCACAATCAAATCTACGATAATAATTGATATACCTTTCCGAAGAAAGGAAATATCAATCATTATCGATCGTTTGAAAATGACGATAATGATCGTTGTATTTTAAATTTCCCAAAAATAATTAATTAGAGATTTTTGAAAGATTTTTGATTTTGAAAATTAGATCTGGGTTTCTAAATCTCCTACGAGCGCAAGCCCTCGTAGTTAATTACATCGTAGAAAATCGGAATTTCCTACGAAAACTCTCGATTAAAATAGCGGTGTAAATTTTATTTAGATTTTCAAAGTTTGATATCAAAGGAAGAAAAGGTTGGAATTTTCAATCGGGATTGGATCAAGGTTAAACACTTATTTCTGGAGTCAAAGGAAGAAAGGTAGGAGGTGTTTTGGGATTCTGAATTACTTCAGAAACACTTCAGTCTATCCTAAGTGTTGGGCTCGAATTTGATTTAAAGAGGTTTATAATTTGAATGATCAATTTTATTGGAAAGTTGGGACTTATATCCTCGATCACCAAATCGGGAGAATGCCCAAGAGGTAAGGGTGAAGACTAACCTACCAAGTGGGTATGACGTCCCCGGTCAAGATCCCATGGTTTTCCATCGTCCCGGGTTCGTCGATATCCTTAGCCTACTTAGTCGAGTGCCGACCAGAGGATCCTTGTTAGCAACCATGGGTTACCTCATTCAAGGGGACCTCGTAAGCCAAGGGGCTGGGGACCTAATCCTAGGCTGACAAACAGGAAGTGCACAGGTCTGTGGACAGTGAACCTATGTCTATGTTATCTAACCTAGGATGCCACTCTAATTTCGTATGCATATCAATCTATCTCAAAACCAGAAAGAAACACCGGCCTAACCTAAAGCTAGAGTCCGTGTCCTGATGGGCCAATCTAGGTGTGTGAGCAAGCTGTGTGGTTTGGATATATCCTAAACCGGGTAATTGGTTAAAGTTGCTTAATGTTCTGGTTGGTTGAAAGGCTCAAGGGAAGATTTTGGTTTAAGTCTTAATGATTCAGAATTAATTTTAAGATTGATCGATGGTTTTGAAGTTAGATTGAGACTTTCTGGAAGGTTGTAAAGTTTAATTAAGGTTTAAACTTAAGGAGTTCAAAGGGTTTGAATTTTAGTGATAATTTTCCCTAGAGCAGGGAAGATCACTAAACTAAAGGGGTTTAAAATTGAAGTCAATTGGGTTTAAATTTGATTTGCTTAATTAAGGATTTAATTTTAATTAGATCAATTAATTGATTTAATGATTAAAAGAAGAGATAATTTTTTTAAGGTTTAAGGTGTCACTAGGTTCAAGTTGTTCAAGTCTTAGGTTAATAGGAGATATCTCCTAATCTCTAGAAATTTTCTAAGTTCTCTAGAAGTGTCCTTAATTATTGTCCTTAAAGATGTCACTAGGTTTAAAGGGTTTAAATCAGTGTCACTAATCCTTTGGACATGCATACGAATGTAAATAAGCTGTGTCGATGGGTTTTGATTTTATAAATAGGACAAAGCAAATATTAACTAAATGCAAGAATTATTGCAAGAATTTAAAATTAGGGGAAATAGCTCAACAGTAAATCTAGAAGCCTTACGCACTTATAAGTTTTAAGAAAACTTACCTGGTCACCGGAGCTAGTCAACGGTGACTCCGGCCGTAGCACCCCGTTTGGAGGAAACGGGGCGACTGAAGCTCCATGTCTCTATCTTCTATCAACTCCATCAGTACCTCGCAAAAAAAAAGGTGAAGAGAGAGGGTGGTGTCAGAATATCATGTTTGAAAATATAAGAGATACTATGAATTGACATGTGAGTAAATATATGGAGCATTGAAATTGAAACATCTCAAATCTACTTATTGGGCCATCTACTCAAAATCTGTAAATAATGGAAAATATCATTAGCCCAAAAGCAGCATTCTTAATCAATGATGACTTAAGGAAATTAATTTAAAAGAACAGTTTGTACAGCATTCAAATACAAGAAACAGCATCTCGATTTTGCGCGAAATAGGAAAGATCTGAAAACACCTCAAAATAGTCAAAGCCCAAAGAGAAAATTTTGATAGTGAACAATAGCATTTGCATTACATAGAGTCCAATAGTACATATCTTATTATATCTATCATAGTTGCTATATATTAAACAATATTGAATAATTAATGAAGAAGTTGATCAGTCAGTGTACATGGTCAGGGAGGTCGAACTAGTATAGCTAACAGAGCATCAAGAGGCTTACAGACCGGTCATTCATTTCCTGCATCCACTTCTTATTAGAGGTGATCACTAATGACATCACTCTATAGAGTGATGACAAAGTGCCATATCAAGCCGACCACATCAAAATGGATCAAGTAAACCACAACGGGACCTTTATATCGCTTGGGATAGCTACGTTAGCATGGCTACACTATTTATTTTTAACAAATCATTGCATTTATGCCATCTAGTTCAACGTTCTTTTCTCAAGCAAACCAAAAGCTACAAGCCGTTCACAATATTGTGAACAACCAGAAATAAATAAATAAATATCACCCATATACTGTGCAATAAATAATCAGATTTACTGCCCACATAATTGACCCCAAATTTCAAGAGTATATAACATCCTGTTTATTGAATGGAGGAATCACATAATTCGGTTTTCCTATCCGAAAAAGAAATCTCTCAAATGATCCATTGGATCTCACATACGGTCAATACAAAAGCTACATCTACAATGCCTGAACTTTTGATGGTGCTCAATCAATATAAAAGTAAAGGAAAATCAATCAAATTAAAAAAAGAATTCAAGACTAGACTTAAATCTGGGTTATGAAAATGAGAGCAGTAGATGAAAATAGCTAGGTCCGATTATGAACAGTTCAAACAAAGCACGAACCCCATGAATAAAATATATTGGATCTGACTGATAGATGCTAAAGATAAGCAGAAAAAAAAAATCTACTACAGCCTTAAGCTATGTTGTCCCGATCAGAACAAATGGTAACAACAAAGTGCAAGCTCTTAACATTAATATAAAACCACATAAAATATCCAAATCACACTTCAGAATAACAAGAACTGGATACAATATCTCCATAGACGTGAGAGGTACATGTAGAGAAACAACCACAGGTTCAGATATAAGCTTCCTCCATGCAAGCTTTTCAATCAGAAAAGTAGTAATAGCAAAAGCAGGTAAAGTAAGCCAGCACATGAATAGGGGCCAATTTTTCGAAGACTTTGAACTAAATCAAAATCCAGATCTTATCAGTAAGCCATACTTCATCAAGTTCTCAATAGTTAGCATGCTATTTACTGCAATAAGAACAACTATGCAAAGATTGAAAAGACCCGCATGGCTCTGCTTAAAAAAAAAGCAGGCAAACTCAACGGACTCTCCTTCACTCTATTATGCGTCAGAGCCGAAGCCCTATACACATATTTAGCCGGCAAAGGTCCATCCTCTTTCCCAGACTCATACATCTTACTTATGAATATTCAAAACATGAGCATGTATGCTTAATTTCAGAACCCTTAAACTTCATGTCGGTTCGAATTGCGACTGTAAACCATAAAACACAAAGCTTATGCCACAAACCTCTAACAGAAGAATATAAGTATCACCATCTACCTTTAAAGAAAAATTCTTGTAGACTTCTACAAAAGAGAATCTTCAACAACCTTTATTATCAAACGTCAAGTGTAGTATCAAAACACAATGGTACATATAATCCTTCCAGTATTCACATATGAAACAATACATATAATCTTGTCGAAGAACCAGAACATGGATAATACATACAATAGTGTACCAGGTTTTCTCATGTTGAATGAACATCTACAAAAGATATTACAAGTAAGAACAACCTTCAAGTTTCATGCTCAATTTCCACTTAAAACTCACTCTACCCCAAAGTAGAGAAAAATAGAGAAAGATCCTCATCAAAATTTATGGGAAAAGGAGAAAAGCAACTATGTTTTCTCGAAACCAACAAATTTACTTAAGAAAATTATAACTGAAAATGCTTTAAAGAAAGAAGGCCCACCACACTTTGCTTTCCTACAAAAAGAAAACATAAGGATCTTGTATTCTCTCAAATTTTGTCAAAGTAAAGCAAAGAGAAGGAGAAATATGATTGTAACTCATCAAATTTGTATTTTCATCTAAGATTAAAATATAAACTAAAATACGAAATATTCCAGTTTAATCAAAAGATCTGAATATACACTTATTGTTGGAATAAAACTATACATAATACATCTTCCACTCGTTCATGATTCTTGGAATATAAGCATCCCACATATTCTCTACAACAAATGGCATGTCAACACATGATTCATTAAGATATAAAAGGGGCATTATCTCTGTCTTTAAAAGACAAAAAGCTGACGGAAATAAGGCAATGGCATTCCAATTTCTCAAACCCACCAATGGAACAACATACCAAAATCATCAAGGTCACCTCAAGAAAATTCCAGCATAACCAAAGCACCTTGTGTATGACTTACGAGTGCTCATAATTAAAGCATAAAACACATTGAATGCTCTCTAGCATTTACACCATATGCCATCAAGCATATAAAGGGACCTTTCCAACCCAAATTCATAGATCTCATTAAACATAAAATGTGTATAAAATGTCGTGTTTTCCTAGACAGATCCAGCAATTCTCTTTTCCCAATCTTTCAAAGGATCATTATGGAGAAGAAATTCAATACAGTCCAACATAATCCCTATGAAACCCTTAGTCGGGATCCAAATTAATTTAACAGATATGCTTTCTTTTCATTTATCAAATAAATACATGGTAAGGAGTTAGTGCTTGTGAAATCCTTCGATAAAATAAAAAAAAAAGGGCATTCCATCAAGACAGACCTCATAGAGATTGTTATAAAAAAAAAGGTTGGTGTAAGAGTATCTATCTGGAATGAGTTTTTTTTTATTGATTGGAGATAACAAACATTGCTAAAGTTGCCAATCTCATGCAAAGGCAACAAAAATGTCCCCAAGTTTATAAATCCACAAAGTAAATTATTGCAAGGAAGAATCCATGGAGAATGAAAATCTCATGCCACAATAAAGAACATTACATTCAATGATGATCATGGAGATTATTAATTTTTAAGTATAAGATGATGAAGAAAGCCACAGGAAACCAAACACAGATCCAAGAAATAAAGCAACAGTAATGTCCCCATTTTTTTTACCAAAAACAGAAATCTTATATTGAATAAATATAAGTGTCGATCTAGTTGTAAATATATCATTTATCTGTAAATTTTAACAAATTTCTTGATGAGGACCTGTAGAGAATAACACTTCATAGTGTAAGCATAAGCTTCGCGTCAGATGAAAATCCAGAAAGCTGTTTTCCTCTAGTAGAATAAGATAGAGAATAACACAAGAATTCATACATAAATCCAAAGGACAAAGCCAAAACATTATGACCGTTCATTCTCAAAAGAAAATTTATCTCTACCACCATGAGCATCCAAATCTATAAACCAATCCATCATGCTTTCTTATTCAAATTTAAGAATGAAACAAATTCTTGAAAGGCAAGTTTATACACACAAAAATGCAACCACGTTGGAGTGTATATATATATATGTATGATTTTTTTTTACAAATTAAATAAAGAGAACAATCAAGAAGAAAATATCTAGGTCTCTTCTATCCTTTTTCATAAAACCTCATGAAGGGGCATTTCAAATCTCAGTTAAACATAGAGCATCAACTCATTAAAGATCTCCAGTCGTCTAGATTCAAACAGAGTAAAAGCAAAGAACTAACTAGAAAGAGAAGAAGAGATTACCGTAGTAAATCACGCCAAAAGCCCCTTGTCGCTCGCCTTTCTTCTTCCTCTACCTTGGACGGACGGAGAAGAGGAGAGAGCAGCTGGAGGCGTGTAAACTTCCTGGAGGCGTGGAGTGCAAGCAGCCCCCTTTCTCTTCAGCCGGCCCTAGCAGCTCTCCCAGTATGTTCTCTCGTGCGAGCTCCTGCAAGGATGATCGGGAGATCCTTACCAAGGGGCGGCTGGCTTATGGGAATGGGATCCGTCCAATGAGCCTCCCCAACCCTAACTCTATTAGCATGAATAAAAATAAAAAAAAAATCAAGCCTTTTAAATCTTAATTGGATGGTTAATATTAAAAGTTGAAATTAATATGATATAGAACTTCAATAACAATGAAATAAAAGCTAAAATTAAGAACCCAATTAATAATGCAAATTCATCTTATGTAAAAGGGTCAAATTAGTTTGCATTAATCAAAATTGATTTGACTCGAGAGAAGTTAAATTGAGCCGATTAATGTTTATCAAGTTAATTTGCACTTGAGTCAAATCGGAACAATTTAAATTAAATTGATCGAGACCACCAAGGGGAGTAAAATTCAAATTGATTCGAATAAATTCGACGTCATCAAATCTAGTTTGTGTGATCAAATTAACTTTAATTAATTCATATGTGATTCAATTGTTATTTTAAGGAAGATCGACGAGGTCGATTACGAGCTAGATCAAATGATTGATTAAAGTGTAGATTGATCGAACTGTAGATCAGAAGTTGGATTACAGTATGATCGAAATTTGATTCAAAAGTGATTGAGGGTTGGGGTTAGTCCAAGTGACCTCATGCAAAAATGAGGTCAACAAATACAAAGGGTTATGGAATTAGTTGAAGGAACAGAGATTAAAGCTCTTAGGTGGTGTGGACGTGAGTTCTGGCGTCAGTTTGTTAAACTTCACCTGAGAAGGGATGCCAAAGAGATGAGCGGCTGTCAGGGACGGTGTTGAAGTTCGCAAGCTCACAGGTTCTATTTGGCTTGGTGGTTTGACGTGAAGAGAAAGAACGTCGGACGGGAGGAAGCTTTTGGTGTGGCCGGATCTGATGGAGATTTAGGAAGTCTATGGTAAGAGGAGGTAAAGGCGGAAGGTGGAGGAGTTTGGAAACGAGTTCAGAAGACTATTAACAGAGGAAAACTTGAAGGGAATACTGTAAGCGGGAGCTCAAATCGTGGGAACCAACCGAAGAGTTCGTTCCTCTTCTATTTAATGACGAAGCCTACATCCAAAACGAGGTGAAACGTGTGTCCGAGGTTTCCATTCAACCGGATATCCGGGATTCGGCAGAGATTTGGCACAGGATTTTTTTTGATAAAACGAGGTAAGCAGCATTTAATTTAGACTTGAAATTTGTTCTGACTTTCCTGTTTTTTGATTAAGTCCATGAGCAATAGTAATAATGATTTCCCTTAATTAGTAATTACATTAAATAAAGATGATAGTGAAGGATCAGTCACTAAAGCAATCTTGATTTACGAGATTTCCTCGAAATTTGTGCGCATGTCACCTCGAAATGCGTGTAGTCACCTCGTTTAACGTGTCAAATTTATCAAACATGAAAATTAGACAAATGGGTAGTTTATTTAGGGTATTGACGATGTCCCGATCGCAACGGCGCTGTCTGTTTTGCGATCGGACGTCATTCGAGCGTCGTCGAGGTCTCATTTCCGTCATAACGCAAGTCTTTGCAATATATTTGAATCGTCTTTGAAATTTACTACGCTACCTTAAATGGTCAAATTCGATTGAATAAAATGTATATTCCTAATGGAGACGACGTTCCGGACGCAATGGCACCATCCGTTTGTTGATCGGACTTCGTTTGATCATCGTCGAGGCTAATCTCCGTCGAAATGCGTGTCTTTGCAATATATTTGAATCGCATTTGAAATTTACGACGCTACCTTAAATGATCAAATTTGATCAAATAAAATGTAGAATCTTAATGCCGACGACGTTCTGGACGCAATGACGTTGTCCGTTCATCAATTGGACGTCGTTTGAGTATCGTCGAGACCTCATTTCCGTCGTAGCGTAGTCCTTTATATCATATTTGCATCGCTTAAAAATTAACCACCATCTCGGATGATCCAAATTTATTAAATAAAATATATATCCTGAATGTCGACGACGTTCCGGACGTAATGGCGCTGTCCGTTTGTCGATCGGACGTCGTTCGAGCATCATCGGGGACTCATGTCCGTCGTAACGCAGGCCTTTATATCATATTTACATCACCTAGAAATTCACCACCATCTCAGATGATCCAAATTTATTAAATAAAATATATATTCCGAATGTCGACGACGTTCTAGACGCAATGGTACTGTCCGTTTGTCGATCGGATGTCATTCGAGAGTCTTCGAGACCTCCTTTCCTCGATATGTGCATCTTTGCATTACATTTTGATTTGTGCTACTGATCAAGATACTCCAAATGAAATAAAAAAAATACAATTTTCATAGGTTGGCAACATTCCGGATGCAACGATAAAATATGTTCATCGATTTGGAATCATTTGATCAGTCTTGCACTTTAATTTTGGGTGTCGGTCCTCCCTTTTGACTGACCTCGTCCAATTCAATTGCGAGGGGCCTTAACCCACTAGAATTCAGTGTCCTGATCGTAACGACGTCGTCCGTTTGGCAATCAGAGGTCGTTGGACCTTTCAAGTGACACATGGTGCCAAAGTGCGTAATGCTTTGTTCACCAATTTGGGTCCTTTCACACATGGTTTAAATGAAGTATAGGGGTCAACAAATGCCCCCCAACAAATGTGGTACGCGCCCAGAGCGAATCACGTTTGTTGTATGTTGATCGACCCTATTGATCTCCAGATATCTACTCTGGATGTCACACAGAGGTTTTCATTTAGTGGATCTCCAAAAGCTTGCTTGGATGTCACACTAAGACGTTTAGTGGATCTCCAAAAATTTGCTTGGATGTCACACTAAGATTTTATTTAGTGGATCTCCAAATATTTATTTAGATGTCACACTAAAGTCTTCTTTTAGCGGATCTCCAAAAGCTTGCTTGGATATCACGCCGTGGTCTTTATTTAGTGGATCTCCAAAAGCTTACTTGGAGGTCACACTAACATTTTCTTTCTCTATATAGCTCTTGGATGCATCAATAGATGATTGCAATACTGATTTCTTTTCTCATGTGCTTTGTGCTGTGGACATTAATGGAGGATTACCTGATTTGTCTTCACTGACTTGTCAGGTGATTTTGGTACCTTCGGCCGTATGCTTATAGATTTGGCGGACTTGATGAAGGAGTAGATGCCGATGACCTAAACCCTTAGGTTTGTATTAGATTCGATGGCGCGGAGTCATCGGTCCAGAGCTTTGTGCATAGCGGACTTGTTGATGACGGAATCCTCTTAGTTCAGCCATAGGCTTAGTATGAACTTTGGGATAATTTTCTTCGGTCCTTTGCTTTGTGCTTTGGCGGACTTGTTGAAAAAAAATTCCTTCGATCCTCAGCTTGTGCTTAGCGGATTTGTTGAAGGATTTGCAGGTTCTAGATTCAGTTGATAGTACCGAATGTAGGTAATATCTTGATCCTTAACCACTTGAGAAGACTTTAATCTTAGTCACTTGAGTTCATCAGATCGGGAGAGCTAGAATTTGATAGCTCTTTGTCCTCTGGTTGCTGAAATGAGGGTTTCTCTACTGCGGCCTTTCTTATGGCTTGTTGAGTAGATGGAGCTGCCAGCGATCCGGCCATATTTAGCTTATTGGATCCAACCTCTTACACCCATTCAGGCTTCAGACTTGAGCTATGGGAATTGCACTTCCCAATACTGATTTTGCTTAAGTTGGTAGATTTGGAGTTCTCCTTTGTGGTTGAAGATTTTGGACCTACGAACATTCAGTAGTTGTTCGAGATTCATCCTTCCACTGGAACTTTGATTCTCCAGTTATTTGGGAGAATTTTGTAGACTACGATCACTTGAACTTGTCGAGTCAAATTTGCCTTCGTTCTTCCTATAGTCCCTACTGACGGGTTGACGAAGTGGGGGTTCCGCTACTACGGCCGTTCTTATGGCTTGTTGAGTAGACAGAGCTGCCAGCGATCCGGCCATATTTGGGCGTGTTGGATCTGACCTTTTACACCCATTCGAGCCTTAAGCTTCAGGATGTAGAAAGACTTTAAGCTCTTTCGGCTCAATTTTGTAGGAGTGTGTAACCACAAAAGTCTATTTCTTGACTTTTGAGTCTTGGTTTGTTGTAGAAGATGTTGTCTCTAACTTTTGAAAGATCACCTACACACACTTTAGAAAACAAGAATTTGATTTCTTTAGCATAGAACATTTGAATTGATGATTTTAAATATTTATTCGGGGATCTCGGCACGCAGCGCGATATCGACCCGAATAAAAATTTAAAATGCCCCCTGTCTCGCAGGGACATTTTAGAATAGAATAGACATGGAATATTTAAGATTTTAAATATTCATTTAGGGATCTCGACGTGTAGCACGATGTCGACCCAAATGAATATTTAAAATGCCCCTTGTCTCGTAGAGACATTTTTGGATAGACTTTGTATATTTGAGATTTTAAATATTTATTCGGAGATCTCGGCACGCAGCGCGATGTCGACCCGAATAAATATTTAAAATGCCCCCAGTCTGATGAGAGATTTTGAAATGCATTCTTGCTATACAAGAGAATTTAAAAAATATGAATGTAAGCATGCATTGATAACTATGCACATAAAATTTTTGATAATGATAAAGTACATTAGTCGTGAAATTTTCATGCATGATACTTCTTTAAATGTCGACCGTTGATCCGCGGCATAGGCCTCTGACCGTTCAGATCAATCAACTGATATGCTCCTCCCTGGTACACCTTCTCAATGACGAATGTGCCTTCCCAATTGGACACGAATTTTCCACCAATCTTTCGGTGCGGGATGATTGGCCTTCTCAGCACCATGACCAATTCCCCTTCTTGAAATGCTCGATGACGTACTGTTCGGTCAAATGACTTTGTCATCCTTGCCCGATAGATCTCTAAGTTCTGTTGAGCTTGTAGTCTGAATTCATCAAGCGCATCGAGTTCTTCCATTCTCAGTCGAGCATTTTGCTCCTGAGTTCGATCATACTGAATTGCTACGCGAAGTGATGGCAGCTCGATCTCCAGTGGTAATACAGCTTGAACCCCAAACACTAGTGAGTAGGGAGTGGCTTTAGTCGGCGTCTTGTAAGTAGTACGATATGCCCATAGTGCCTCCACCATTTTAGTGTGCCACTCTCTTTTATTTTTGGTGAGGATCTTCTTTAATAGTTTCACCAACGTCTTATTAAAGGCCTCAGCCAAGCCATTAGCCCTTGGATTGTATATTGATGAATATCGCCAATCGATCTTGTGTTGTTCGACAAATTTGTATATTTTGGTGCTCTTGAATGTTGTGCCGTTGTCTGAAATCACACGGCGCGGTACACCAAATCTATAGACGATATTATGGGTGAAGAAATTAATCACATGCTCGAATGTGACTTCTTTGAATGGAGTCGCTTCTACCCACTTAGAAAAATAATCTGTTGCTGCCAGTATGAAACGGTGTCCAGCCGACGATGGTGGATCTATCGGACCAATTATATCTATGCCCCAGCATTCGAATGGCTAGGATGCTATCGTCGGGTGCAGTGGATTTGGTGGCTGATGAATAACATCACCGTGAATCTGACACTCATGGCACCTCTTAGCATGGTTAATACAATTTGTCACCATTGTTGGCCAATAGTAACTCATCCTCTTGATTTTAGCGGCCATTTTAGGACCTGACTGATGTGCTACGCAAAGTCCTTCGTGGATTTCTGTCACCACTTTATCAGCTTCCTTGGTCCCTAGGCACCTTAGCCACATTTGATCAAAAGCTCGTCTATATAAAGTATCATTGAAAAAAGCGTATCGTAATGCCCTTTTTCGAATTTGTGTGGCATAAACTTTTCTGTCGGGAGTTTGTTTTCCTTGAAGTAGTTGATGAATGGATATCTCCAATCATTTTCGGCCTCAATATCTAAACAATGCCACCATGATTCCGAAGATTGACTAGATTTACGTCTCTTAGCCACATGATATTCTTCCAGATAATTTTCCATAACAATTTGATGGAGGGGTTGAGGCTCAACTGGGATTGTATCCTTCTTTCCTGGTTTCGGTACATCTTCTGTAATTGGGAATTATAACAGAGCAGGCTCCAAGATCCGTCGGTTATAAACCCCGATGAATATAGGCTTCTCTTCGTTGGTATTTGCCATCTCCTTGGCCAATTTGGCCAAACAATCTGCTTTGCCATTCTGCCCTCTAGGAACTCGAGATAATTCAACATTTGACAATTGTTTCAGGAGCTCAAGGGTTCGCCGGTGGTAATGGGCTAACTCAAGCTTACAGATAATATAAACCCCTAGGACTTGATTTATTACAAGTTGAGAGTCGCCAAAAATTCGGAGATTTTGAATTCTGACATCAATTGCGATCTCTAGTCCCACAATTAGAGCTTCATACTCTGCTTCATTGTTGGTCCAGGGTTCAGTTAGACTGAATGAAAACCTCATTATACCTCCTTCAGGGGCTATGAAAAAAAGGCCGACGCCGGCTTGTGCCCTAGTAAGATTTGGAGGTCGGGCAGGTTTAATTGATGATGCTCCGTCAAAATACATCTCCCAAAATGGTACTTTTTCGTTTTCCTCAATTTGCATGATTTGTTCATCTGGCAGATCATCATTAAATGGGGAGTCTGCCGGGATAGGATGTGCGGCGAGAAAATCTACCAAGGCTTGTCCCTTTACTGCCTTTTGTGGCAGGTACGTGATATCAAACTACAATAATAATACTGCCCACCTAGCCAAGCAACCTGTCAACGCTGGTCTTGTCATTAAGAAGTTCAGCGGATCGATCTTTGATATCAAGGTGATTTTATGAGATAGCATATAATGGCGGAGTTTCTGAACTGCAAAAATCAATGCTAGGCAATGCCTTTCTATTGGAGAATAGCGGATCTCTACTCCAATTAACCTCCGACTGATATAATAGAGCGTATTCTCCTTTCCTTCTTCATTATGTTGGGCCAATAAGGATCCGAGGGACTCTTCTAAAGCTGCTGTATATAGTATAAGAGGCTTCCCCGGAATTGGTGCCGCAAGAATGGGCGGATTCAACATATATCTTTTAATGCTATTAAATGCTTCCTGACAATCTGTATCCCATTTGAAGCGGACATCTTTTTTCATAAGCTTGGAAAATGGCTGGCACCTACCTGACAGATTTGATATGAATCGTCGAATGAAAGCCAATTGTCCTTGTAAGGAGCGGAGTTGTCGTAGGCTTCTTGGTGGTGGCATTTCTGTGATCGCCTTAATTTTGTTAGGGTCGATCTCTATACCTCGATGACGAACGACATACCCCAAGAATTTGCCGGATGAGACCCCAAAAGCACATTTGAGAGGATTCATCTTCAGATCAAACTTTCTGATCCTCTCAAATACAATTATGAGATATTTTAAGTGATCTTTTCGGCCAAGGCTTTTAACAACAAGGTCATCTACATAGCACTCGACCTTTTGATGTATCAAATCATAAATATATAAGTCATCGCCCTCTGATAGGTGGCACCAGCATTTTCAGGCCAAAGGGCATGACCGTATAGCAGAATATGCCGATGGGTGTTCTAAATGATGTATGCTTCTCATCTTCAGATGCCATCTTGATCTGGTTGTAGCCCGATGATCCATCCATAAATGAGAACATATCAAAATTTGATGTACTGTCCACCAGGAGTTCTGACACCAGGAGCGGAAAGTCATCTTTTGGGCATGCCTTGTTGAGGTCCCGAAAGTCGATGCAGATACGAATCTGGTCATTCTTCTTCTTTACCGGGACAATATTGGCAATTCAATTGGCATATTTTTCTTCTCGAATAAAGCCCGCCTCTATAAGCTTCTTTGTTTCAGCAATCACCTATTCTTCAATCTTCAATCTCATTCTCCTTGGAGCTTGCTTGACGGGTGCTACATCCGGTTTGATGGCTAATCTGTAAACTACCACATCAGGGGATAAGCCGGGCATCTCAGCATATGTCCAGGCAAAGCAGTCCCTGAATTCACAAAACTCTTTTATTTCCTCCACTTAGTCTTCTTATAGAATGACACTGATGAAGGTTAGACAAAGATCTTCCTCAATCTGATAAAATATAGTTGAAAAGCGATGAGATTTCTTGAAGGATTCTTCAAAATGCAGACCATCAAGAACATTGTTTGTACGGGCCATCTTAGGACCCACTTTTGATAAATTTCTTTAATGGCAGATCTCTAGGGGTACACAGTAGATGTCACACCAATCTTTAAAAAAAAAAATTCTAGAGATATGGGTCTCTATATTTATTTTACACTTATGTTGGGACCTCTCGGCAGTGGATTCTTGGACATGCGTCCAAGTGTCACACCCCGATGCTCACCGTATATATCTTGATTAATTTTTTTGCCCTACCATCAATATAGATGGTTGCTTTTCCCTCTACAGGGACATTTCAGTAATGGATCATTGGATAAAATGACCAAATTTCACATCATGATGTTCACCGTACATATCTTCATTCTTTATTTGCTCAACCATCATAAAAGATGATAGCATTTAGCTCTATAGGGACCTTTCAGTGATGAATCTTTGGATATAATGACCAAATATTACATCCTGATGTTCACCATACATATCTTGATTCATTCTTTGTTCAACCATCATAAAAGATGATAGCATTTAGCTCTATCGGGACCATTCAGTGATGGATCTTTGGATATAATGACCAAATGTCACATCCTGATGTTCACCGTACATATCTTGATTCATTCTTTGTTTTACCATCATAATAAATGGTTGGATTTTAGCTCTATTGGGACCTTTCAGTGATGGATCTTTGGACATAAGAACCAAATGTCACATCCTGATGTCCACTGTACATAGCTCAACATCATCATCATTTTTTACTGCTACTATAGCATTTAGACAACTAGCAAAAGATGGAAAGATAAACCAATCCCCAGCGGAGTCGCCAGAAATCTGTGGGCTCCGAAAATTCGGCCCCAGCCTCCCCGCCGCGCGATTTCCTTTTTTTTATTATTTGGCGAGGGAGTTTTAACTGAATAAGTTCCGAGGTAAATTTTGGAAGGCAGATGGGTTTGAAGATAAGACACTACCCAGAGATTTCGCCCTCATTTTGCGAGGACTTTATGATCTGAGTTCTGGTTTCCTATAGGCGCAAGCCCCTATAGTTAATTACCCCTCCCAATCATGAGAGAGAACTTTCGATTAAGGCTAGTCGTCGATCAGATACGTAAAAATACGTGTTATCTGGCATATAGTAGCAGCATAGGTTTGGTATTTGGAATTTGAAAATTGAGTTTGAATTTGGGTATTTGGAAAGGTTTGAAAAGTTTGAAGAGTTTGATATTTAAAATATGAAATTTCACCATCTTGAACTTAAAGCAGATGGTGGAGAAATGGATGATAGACCCGATCAAGATCCCATGGTTCCGTCGTCCCGGGCCATCGTGGTCCCTGGTCTACTTAGTCAGAGGAGGTAGTCGACCCAACCTGACAGAAGGATCCTTGTTGGCAGCCATGGGTTGCTTCGTCCAAGGGGACCTTGTAGACCTGGGATGAATATTTGTCTAAGGGGACAAATTTGAATCCACCTTAGCTAACAGAGGGCTTTGTGCCCTATCAATCTTATCCTATTGATTCATATCTCAAGGATTTGATGTCAATAAGGAACATATCGGCGCTGGCCATAACCAGTATTTTGTGGTGCCATTTGGGGGCAAAACCACTCGGTTCAGAGGGCCCCGGGTCATAACCGTTTATCCTGCGGTGCCATTTGGCGGCGAACCGCCGGTTAGAGGACACATACCACGTCCTTACTAGCAGGAGATTGTTTGAGAATGGATCCTAGTGATATTTTTGACTAGGCATTTGGCTCTTTGTGAGCTGAAGTTATATTTGAATTTGTCCACCTCGGCAAACTTTTGCGGAGGGTGGATGGATTTTGCTTTAAGTTTTTTGATAGTTTGATTTCAAATTTTAAATATTTTTTTGGATTTTGAGAATTTTGGGTTTTGATATTTTTGTGGAGTTTTGGGATTTTGGAATGAACTTTTGGGAGGCATTTGAAAATGTTTAGGAACCCCTCTGGTTGAGATCTGCATTCAACACGGCCATCATCGGGGTGTGGGTTCATTCATTGACTAAACCTTGTCGACCCTATCAGCTTGTCGATAGGGGATCGGGTTTCGTAGGCTTTTTGCACTTGTAAGTGAATTCTCTTGACTGAAGACTTTGAAAGCCTGATATGAATGTGTTAAAAGCAAATATACTGGTCATCTCAACCGTGTATTTGTTTGTTGGTTCGAACCTTGTCGACTTCTATTGACTCGTATAGAAGGATCGGGTTCGAACTAGGATTCACTTATTGACCCGCGCAGCATCCCTAGACGTCACATGTGTACCAATAACACGCTCGCCGAGGCCCTTGCGAGTGTTTGGGGGCATTTTATAATATTTATTGAACCTTGTCGACTTCTATTATCTACTATGGAGGATCATGTTCAAATTTAATAATCCGTGCAGCATCCCCAGACGTCGCGTGTGTACCAATAACACGCTTGTCGGGCCCATGCGGGTTGAAATTGTATTTTCCCCTTTAGTGTACCTATGTGTATACAATTTATAATGCACGTGCATGGGTACTTTGAAAGTATTTGGAAACGCCTTCTGTCCGCTTGTATGATTGTTGAGGATCCGGTGGCGTTGAGTTGTAGATTGTAGACGCCTTCTGTCTGCTTGTACGAATATTGCATATCCGGTAGCGTGGCGTAGCAGCTTCTGGATTGAGTTGTTTGCTGCTTCGTGCAAGTAGACTGTCGTGCACTACTATTGCTTTCTGTAGGTGGATCTTAGTGCACTAACTAATCTCCGGCCTTGTTCTTGTAGATGCTCATATTCGTTGTAGTTGTTTGGCGCTTGTAGTACCTCCGACATTGTTATGAGTGGATAGATAGATATATTCCTTCACAAACTGAAATTGACTTCAGGATACTGCATTTACTGAAATCTTTCTGCATCTATCCATCGGTGGCACATACATCAGTCTTTGTAGAAAGTTTGTATGTGTTGCAGATCTTCGTTGCACATATTATATATTCATTTGTAAACATTGTGTTGTACTCATGATGAGATTTTGTAGTAGCTCGTAGAAGGGTGATGTACTTGTTTGAATGATAGATGCATATGAGATAATCCCTCAATATTGTCTCCGTATGGTTTGCAACATTTATCTATATTATGATCAAACTATACATGCCCATCTTGATCATTTTTTTTAGAAATAAATTAATGTTAAAAACTTGTTATTAAGCTAAAAATAATTCAAGCCATGACTTTATGACCAAATCATATCCTCCGGCCACAATCTTCTCATTGTTTGCAAATAAGTTCCGCTTGCAAGTTCTTGTCCTTCAAATGTGATTTACAACAAAGTGCAGTGAACTTAATATTACCATCAATATCTTTACTTCAATCCACATGACTCTTTCAAGTCAAGTATAGTAATCCAAAAATAACGTGCTAAGGTTTATGATTAATTAATACATAAATCCCTATTTGCTTGCATAATATTTACTTGGATGAATTTAAATGACCAAATAACACTCATAATATTCAATCGAATGTTCTCACAAGCATTTCATTTGATCTTCGTTCATTTAGGTTAGAGCCCAAAAGATTCATGTCATTCGCTTAACATTCAAATCAAAGCTCAAGTATAGTTCATCACCATTTGATATGTGATGTGAGTGACAATATTAGTATTATTGCCAATTGGAGATTTGCAACTTAGTTGACACATATTTCATGAATCAACTTTAATATTCATTTAGAACTTTACATGTTGATTTATGGATAGTTTGCCAAACAACTTGCAAGTCTATTGATTGCTACTCAAAAATGGATCAAATATCATATAATGAGTTCATTATGATGATCCAAAAGCTTACACAAAGGCTTTGTTATTAAATCACTAGCTCTTGCAAATTTTCTCATTAAGATTCTTCATTCCAATTGAAGTGATGACTTCTTAATAATCCATTGAAAATTTCATGGCATTATTCAAGTCAAGCACCTTATGATTGTTCATTTGAGTTCAAGTTTGGGTTAAGCTCTCTTTTGTTTATTTGAAAATGAGTCCAAGACCAAATTCGAATTCAAGTTTGATTTAAGTTCTTTATGGTCTTTTTGAGCTCAAACTCAATTCAATTTCAAGCTAGGTTTTAATCAAGCTTTCTTGATTGAGCTTTGATTTAAGTCCTCACTATTGTTCAAGTTATGAGGTTCAAATTATAACATATCTTTTTGTATTTTTCATTTAGGTCCAAATTGAATTAAAGCCCTTTATTTCATTTTCAAGTCCAAAAGTCCCTCTCACTTGGTTCAAACTAAGATCAAATGCATATCCACAAGTCCTCTGTTTGAGTTCAAGTAATAGGCTCAAGTCATATGTCGCATGTCCTTCATATGTTCAAAGATAGTTTAGGCTTAATGTGAGCCTCTTTCCTTCATTCGAGTCCCCTGTAGTCCTTGCAAGTGCAATTTAATGTCCAAATTGTTCAAATTATGATTTGAGTTTGAGTTCACTTAAGTCCAAATAAAGCATTATGTTCACCAGAAATTTCGGCAGCCTTCCGGCGTCTCCCCCATTTAGGGGAAAACTACAGAAAACTGGGCCTTTCCCACCACGCTAAGAAAAGCGTGTATGATAGGTGCCCTTTTTCAAGGACACCGCGGCCATGTATTTTTCGATCCCCCACCACGCTAAGAAAAGCGTGTATGGGTATTTAAAAAAAAAAAATTGCAAGAAAGTATTTTTTTGAAAAATATTTTACAAGAAAAATAGTTATTTCCCCGCAAGCGGGTACTTATGAGTATCCCTCCTTCGTCGTACGCATCGCACCGGGTTCCCTCCTACCACGCTAAGAAAAGCGTGTATAGGTGGTTTTCCGGTGCGTTACGAACTTCGAAGAAGGGTTTGAAACCAAGGGTCGCTCGCCTACCTTGTCGTGGGTGTCACGCCGGTTGCCCCTCCCACCACGCTAAGAAAAGCGTGTATAGGCAGACCACCGACTCGACACGCATGCTGAGGTAAGAAAGTAAACAAAGGTTCGAAAATTGAGACGAAATTTTTCTTTTCTTTCTCTTTTTTTCTTTTCTTTTCTTCTCTTTTTTTTTCTTTTTTTTTTTTTCTTTCCTTTTTTTTTTTCTTTCTCCTTTTTTTTTTTGGAGAAATCTTCTTTTCTTTCTTCTTCTTTTTTTTTTTTTTTGAAACAAATAAGTATATATATATATAAAAAAAAAATACATAAGCACATATACACTTAAATAACAATACTAATTATGACACTTATCTAACAGTACATATATTACAATATATATAACATAAAATAATATACATATAATATAAATATAAATTTTAAGATAAGACAGTATATATATAGAAATTTATATAAAATAATATTTGTTGCGTCCTGGAATATTCGCGGCGGTAGAGAAATATATAGTTTAACGTCTTAGAGTTGTACGAAGATCCAGCACACAATCAGATAAGTGAGAGGATGTAGCATTCATAAGTGACACCAGAGTTTTTACGTGGAAAACCCCTGAAAAAGGGGGAAAAACCACGGAGCCTGGCCCGGTTTGAATGGATCCACTAGTATTTATAGTCGATTACAAATGAGGCCCTTCCTTAGGAGAAGGCCTTGGATTGATGTAGCAAATGTACATCGTATAGATTGCATTACATGGTAAGAGTTACATATACAGGTTTGTTTGGCCTGAAGGACCGTAGTCGGCAGGAGACCGTAGTCGGCAGGAGACCGTAGTCGACCGAAGACCGTAGTCGACAGGAGACCGTAGTCGGCCGGAGATCGTAGTCGGCAGGAGACCGTAGTCGGCAGGAGACCATAGTCGGCCGGAGACCGTAGTCGGCAGGAGACCGTAATCGGCAGGATACCGTAGTCGGCCGGAGACCGTAGTCGGCCGGAGACCGTAGTCGGCCGGAGACCGTAGTCGGCCGGAGACCGTAGTCGGCAGGAGACCTTAGTCGGCCAGAGACCGTAGTCGACCGGAGACCGTAGTCGGCAGGAGATTTTAGTCGGCAGGAGACCATAGTCGGCAGGAGACCGTAGTCGGCCGGAGACCGTAGTCAGCAGGAGACCGTAGTCGGCAGGAGACCTTAGTCGGCCGGAGACCGTAGTCGGCCGGAGACCGTAGTCGGCCGGAGACCGTAGTCGGCAGGAGACCTTAGTCGGCCGGAGACCGTAGTCGGCCGGAGACCGTTGTCTGGTGATGGAGGTCGGACGGACCGTATTAGGCGACAGTGGTCAGAAGGACCGTAGGCGGTAGGAGATAAGGAGTCAGGTGTTAGTCCCAGTGTCACTTGGAAGATCGGATGTTGATGGTCTGGCCTTGAGTAGGACGTCGGGTCTTAAGCAGGACGTCAGGTCTTCAGCAGGACGGCGGGTCTTCAGTAGGACGTCGGGACTTAACGTCGGGCCTTGAACAAGACGTCGAATCTTTGGCAGGACGTAGGGATTGAGTGTCGGGCCTTAAATGAGACGTCGGGTCTTTGACAGGACGTCGGGTCTTCAGTAGGACGTAGGGGCTGAACGTCAGGCCTTAAGGTGGTGGTCCGGCGAGGTTCTGCGGTGGTCCGGCGAGGTTCCTGCGGTGGTCCGACGAGGTTCCTGCGGTGGTCCGGCGGTAGTCCGACGAGGTCCTGCGGTGGTCCGGCGGTGGTCCGGCGGCTGCTGAGGAGGAGCTCCTTCCTTCTCCTCTTCCTTCTCTTCTTGCTTGAGTCCCCCTCTTATGAGAAATGAGGGCTCTATTTATAGATTTTCTGGAGTGGCATGGCCCGTAAATAGGCATGAGATCAGGGGCGAATAGGGAGTGGTCCAATGGACGGCCGATATTGAATCCTACGATCATACACCGTTCAATGGACATTTGAAGACTTTAGTGATGTCGGAATTCTGTGATCTTGGGCTCGTTGGATTCGTCTCGTCGAGCCCTTCGATTCGAGTATAAGCTCGTCAAAATCGGAGTCCGTTTGGTAACTCAAATAGTGGTTTGAACCTTCCAACAGCGCTTCGGATCCAAGATTTGGATCCATTTTGACTCGGATTGGGTCGAATTTGGTGTCGTTGGATTCGTATTTCCGAGACGCTCAGTTTGACTGTAAGCTCGCTGAAATCAGAATTCAGGTGCTCCCAGATTTAAATTTTGAAGTTTCCAACTTGATTTTTGCCTCGAGATTCGTGCCCGATCAAGTTAATTTTCGCATGACGTATCAGTTGCCCCCCTATTTTCGGACGTCGAAGCTCCAGGAGTCCGAAAATACTTGTTCCGAAATTTACCTTGGCCGAATCGCAAAAAATTGCGTTCCAAAAATTAATGGCTTGCTCGAACTTGATCATAGAGGCCCCGTTGAGCTCCGAAAATGTCGAAATCGAGTCCGGAACGGCGAAAAACGTGTTCGGGGACCCCAAAAACGTTCGAATCGGACCGTCTGGGCTGAAAATCGGGCCCGGACACGCGTAGGCGGCCGAACCGGCCGGCCGGCCTGCCGGCCGCCGCTTGCCGCCGGCGGCGCCGGCGAGCGCGTGCCGCGCGCGAACAGGCGCGCTGCTTGGCTGACCGCGCGGTTAGCCGCGCGCGGTTATGCTTTTTGATTTTTTTTTTTTTTTTTTTTAATCGTGTGGGGCCCATAAAAATCCGAAAAAATTCCAAAAAAACTCGAAAAAATTTCGAAAAATTTAGAAAAACGTGGGAAATTTAAAAATTCTAGAGAAACTCTAGAAACTTCCCCTCTTCTCTCCAAAAAAGTATAAATAGGCCCCCTAGGCCTTTAAAAAATTGCCCCTCTCCTCTTCTTCTTCTCTTTTCTTTTCTTCTTCTCTTCTTCTTCTCTTCTCCCTCTGTCCTTTCTATTGAGGCCTTCCCTCGATTTTTTGAGGCCCCTCTCTTGGCAAGGAAGTCCGGAGATTTCCCCTTCTTCTCTTCTCCCTCTGTCCTTTCTATTGAGGCCTTCCCTCGATTTTTCGAGGCCCCTCTCTTGGCAAGGAAGTCCGGAGATTTCCCCTCCTTCTTTTCTCCCACTGTCCTTACTATTGAGGCATTCCCTCGATTTTTCGAGGCCCCTCTCTTGGCAAGGAAGTCCGGAGATTTCCCCTTCTTCTCTTCTCCCTCTGTCCTTTCTATTGAGGCCTTCCCTCGATTTTTTGAGGCCCCTCTCTTGGCAAGGAAGTCCGGAGATTTCCCCTCCTTCTCTTCTCCCACTGTCCTTTCTATTGAGGCCTTCCCTCGATTTTTCGAGGCCTCTCTCTTGGCAAGGAAGTCCGGAGATTTCCCCTTCTTCTCTTCTCCCTCTGTCCTTTCTATTGAGGCCTTCCCTCGATTTTTCGAGGCCCCTCTCTTGGCAAGGAAGTCCGGAGATTTTCCCTTATCCCTCTTTTCTTCGAGAGATCTTGTGGAGTTCTGATGTTTGGTGGTTGGCAATGGAGGTCGGATAGACCGTTGTAAGGAGAGAGGTTGGAATGACGGGCAAACTTCCAGCATCGGGGAGAAGTATGATGAGAGGCATGAATTCAACATCGGGTAGTCATACAGCGTCGGGTAGAAGACCGACGAAAGTCTATTAACTGGTAGAAGTCCGACATCCGGTAGAAGTACGAAGTCCGGTAGAGGTGCAGCGTCGGGTAGAAGACCGATAAAGACTCGTCGACGGGCAGAAGTCCGATGACGAGTAGAAGTCCGCTGACGAGCAGAAGTTCGACAACAAGGTGAAGTCCGACGTCATGTAGAAGTACGGCCTCAGGCAGAAGTCCGATGAAAGTTCATCGACGGGCAGAAGTCCAACGATGAGTAGAAGTCCACTGATGAGCAGAAGTCCGACGTTGTGTAGAAGTACGACCTCGGGCAGAAGTACGATGAAAGTTCGTCGACGGGCAGAAGTCCGACGATGAGTAGAAGTCTGCTGATGAGCAGAAGTTCGACGACAAGGAGAAGTCGGACGTTGTGTAGAAGTACGACCTCGGGCAGAAGTACGATGAAAGTTCGTCGACGGGCAGAAGTCCGACGACGATTAGTAGTCTAACGGCAGGCAGAAGTCCGCAGTCGGGTAGATGACTGACGAAAGTTTGTTGACGAGCAGAAGTCCGACGACGAGTAGAATTCCGCTAACGAGCAGAAGTCTGAGGTCGAGTAGAAGTCCGTAGTCGGGTAGAGGTGCAGTGTCAAGTAGAAGACCGACGAAAGTCCGTTGACGAGCAGAAGTCCGACGACGTTAGAAGTCCGCTAACAAGCAGAAGTCTGACGTTGAGTAGAAGTCCGCTGACGAGCAGAAGTTCGACGTTTAGTAGAAGTCCGCTGACGAGCAGAAGTTCAACGTTGAGTAGAAGTCCGCTGACGAGCAGAAGTCTGACGTCTGGTAGAAGTATTGTCGGGTAGAAGACCGACAAAAGTTCGTCGACGAGCAGAAGTCCGACGACGGGTATTTGTCCGATGAAAGGAAGAATTTCGGCGTCGTGTAATAGTTCGTCGAAAGTCCTGCAAGGCAAAAGTTTAGCGTAGGAGGAAATTCAAAATCGGGAAGAATTTTAACATTATGGAGAAGTCAGATAGAAGTCTATTGACGACATTCTAGCGACATTAACAAAGGACGTGAGACTTTTCCGATGTTGTAAGTCGGAGCCCTGCTCGACGACGTTAAACTGTGTGGAAGAGGTCGGGAGAATCCACTAAGGATGTGAGACCTTTCCGAGGTTGTATGCCGGAGCCCTGCTCGACGACGTTAACCTGTGTGGAAGAGGTCGGGAGAATCCACTAAGGATGTGAGACCTTTCCGAGGTTGTATGCCAGAGCCCTGCTCGACGACGTTAACCTGTGTGGAAGAGGTCGGGAGAATCCACTAAGGATGTGAGACCTTTCCGAGGTTGTATGCCGGAGCCCTGCTCGACGACGTTAACCTGTGTGGAAGAGGTCGGGAGAATCCACTAAGAATGTGAGACCTTTCCGAGGTTGTATATCGGAGCCTTTGCTCGACGACGTTAACCTGTGTGGAAGAGGTCGAGAGAATCCACTAAGGATGTAAGACCTATCCGAGGTTGTATGCCGGAGCCCTGCTCGACGACGTTAACCTGTGTGGAAGAGGTCGGGAGAATCCACCAAGGATGTAGGACCTTTCCGAGGTTGTATGTCGGAGCATTTGCTCGACGACGTTAACCTGTGTGGAAGAGGTCGAGAGAATCCACCAAGGATGTAAAACCTTTCCGAGGTTGTATGTCGGAGCCTTTGCTCGACGACGTTAACCTGTGTGGAAGAGGTCGAGAGAATCCACCAAGGATGTGAGACCTTTCCGAGGTTGTATGTCGGAGTCTTTGCTCGACGACGTTAACCTGTGAGGAAGAGGTCGAATCGAATCCCCCTGGGATTGATTTTGCTTTGATTGGGAGGGGGCGAACGCCGCGTATATCCCGAATCAAAAGTGAAGAAGGTCTATCTTTAGACCGTTACTGCCTTTTTTGAGATCGATGTTAAGACCTTGCCCAAGGAGTAGAAGTCCAACAAGGGACTGTATAAAGCTTGCAATTGATTTGAAGTATCCTTGCATTTGCTCAGATATTCCTGAAATATCAACTTGATGTTGAAGGTATTGGAGGATCTATTTGACCATGGTTTGAGTCAAAGTTGCCCCCCAGTCTGCATCTGCTTCTTATGATATTGATGATATGTGTGATATTTTGAGATTGGAGCAAAAGTTGCCCCCCCAGTCGGGAAGCACGTTCCCACAGACGGCGCCAAACTGTTGCGTCCTGGAATATTCGCGGCGGTAGAGAAATATATAGTTTAACGTCTTAGAGTTGTACGAAGATCCAGCACACAATCAGATAAGTGAGAGGATGTAGCATTCATAAGTGACACCAGAGTTTTTACGTGGAAAACCCCTGAAAAAGGGGGAAAAACCACGGGGCCTAGCCCGGTTTGAATGGATCCACTAGTATTTATAGTCGATTACAAATGAGGCCCTTCCTTAGGAGAAGGCCTTGGATTGATGTAGCAAATGTACATCGTATAGATTGCATTACATGGTAAGAGTTACATATACAGGTTTGTTTGGCCTGAAGGACCGTAGTCGGCAGGAGACCGTAGTCGGCAGGAGACCGTAGTCGACCGAAGACCGTAGTCGGCAGGAGACCGTAGTCGGCCGGAGACCGTAGTCGGCAGGAGACCGTAGTCGGCAGAAGACCGTAGTCGGCCGGAGACCGTAGTCGGCAGGAGACCGTAATCGGCAGGAGACCGTAGTCGGCCGGAGACCGTAGTCGGCCGGAGACCGTAGTCGGCCGGAGACCGTAGTCGGCCGAAGACCGTAGTCGGCAGGAGACCTTAGTCGGCCAGAGACCGTAGTCGGCCGGAGACCGTAGTCGGCAGGAGATTTTAGTCGGCAGGAGACCGTAGTCGGCAGGAGACCGTAGTCGGCCGGAGACCGTAGTCAGCAGGAGACCGTAGTCGGCAGGAGACCTTAGTCGGCCGGAGACCGTAGTCGGCCGGAGACCGTAGTCGGCCGGAGACCGTAGTCGGCAGGAGACCTTAGTCGGCCGGAGACCGTAGTCGGCCGGAGACCGTTGTCTGGTGATGGAGGTCGGACGGACCGTATTAGGCGACAGTGGTCAGAAGGACCGTAGGCGGTAGGAGATAAGGAGTCAGGTGTTAGTCCCAGTGTCACTTGGAAGATCGGATGTTGATGGTCTGGCCTTGAGTAGGACGTCGGGTCTTAAGCAGGACGTTAGGTCTTCAGCAGGACGGCGGGTCTTCAGTAGGACGTCGGGACTTAACGTCGGGCCTTGAACAAGACGTCGAATCTTTGGTAGGACGTAGGGATTGAGTGTCGGGCCTTAAATGAGACGTCGGGTCTTTGACAGGACGTCGGGTCTTCAGTAGGACGTAGGGGCTGAACGTCAGGCCTTAAGGTGGTGGTCCGGCGAGGTTCTGCGGTGGTCCGGCGAGGTTCCTGCGGTGGTCCGACGAGGTTCCTGCGGTGGTCCGGCGGTGGTCCGGCGAGGTCCTGCGGTGGTCCGGCGGTGGTCCGGCGGCTGCTGAGGAGGAGCTCCTTCCTTCTCCTCTTCCTTCTCTTCTTGCTTGAGTCCCCCTCTTATGAGAAATGAGGGCTCTATTTATAGATTTTCTGGAGTGGCATGGCCCGTAAATAGGCATGAGATCAGGGGCGAATAGGGAGTGGTCCAATGGACGGCCGATATTGAATCCTACGATCATACACCGTTCAATGGACATTTGAAGACTTTAGTGATGTCGGAATTCTGTGATCTTGGGCTCGTTGGATTCGTCTCGTCGAGCCCTTCGATTCGAGTATAAGCTCGTCAAAATCGGAGTCCGTTTGGTAACTCAAATAGTGGTTTGAACCTTCCAACAGCGCTTCGGATCCAAGATTTGGATCCATTTTGACTCGGATTGGGTCGAATTTGGTGTCGTTGGATTCGTATTTCCGAGACGCTCAGTTTGACTGTAAGCTCGCTGAAATCAGAATTCAGGTGCTCCCAGATTTAAATTTTGAAGTTTCCAACTTGATTTTTGCCTCGAGATTCGTGCCCGATCAAGTTAATTTTCGCATGACGTATCAGTTGCCCCCCTATTTTCGGACGTCGAAGCTCCAGGAGTCCGAAAATACTTGTTCCGAAATTTACCTTGGCCGAATCGCAAAAAATTGCGTTCCAAAAATTAATGGCTTGCTCGAACTTGATCATAGAGGCCCCGTTGAGCTCCGAAAATGTCGAAATCGAGTCCGGAACGGCGAAAAAACGTGTTCGGGGACCCCAAAAACGTTCGAATCGGACCGTCTGGGCTGAAAATCGGGCCCGGACACGCGTAGGCGGCTGAACCGGCCGGCCGGCCTGCCGGCCGCCGCTTGCCGCCGGCGGCGCCGGCGAGCGCGTGCCGCGCGCGAACAGGCGCGCTGCTTGGCTGACCGCGCGGTTAGCCGCGCGCGGTTATGCTTTTTGATTTGTTTTTTTTTTTTTTTTTTTAATCGTGTGGGGCCCATAAAAATCCGAAAAAATTCCAAAAAAACTCGAAAAAATTTCGAAAAATTTAGAAAAACGTGGGAAATTTAAAAATTCTAGAGAAACTCTAGAAACTTCCCCTCTTCTCTCCAAAAAAGTATAAATAGGCCCCCTAGGCCTTTAAAAAATTGCCCCTCTCCTCTTCTTCTTCTCTTTTCTTTTCTTCTTCTCTTCTTCTTCTCTTCTCCCTCTGTCCTTTCTATTGAGGCCTTCCCTCGATTTTTTGAGGCCCCTCTCTTGGCAAGGAAGTCCGGAGATTTCCCCTTCTTCTCTTCTCCCTCTGTCCTTTCTATTGAGGCCTTCCCTCGATTTTTCGAGGCCCCTCTCTTGGCAAGGAAGTCCGGAGATTTCCCCTCCTTCTTTTCTCCCACTGTCCTTACTATTGAGGCATTCCCTCGATTTTTCGAGGCCCCTCTCTTGGCAAGGAAGTCCGGAGATTTCCCCTTCTTCTCTTCTCCCTCTGTCCTTTCTATTGAGGCCTTCCCTCGATTTTTTGAGGCCCCTCTCTTGGCAAGGAAGTCCGGAGATTTCCCCTCCTTCTCTTCTCCCACTGTCCTTTCTATTGAGGCCTTCCCTCGATTTTTCGAGGCCTCTCTCTTGGCAAGGAAGTCCGGAGATTTCCCCTTCTTCTCTTCTCCCTCTGTCCTTTCTATTGAGGCCTTCCCTCGATTTTTCGAGGCCCCTCTCTTGGCAAGGAAGTCCAGAGATTTTCCCTTATCCCTCTTTTCTTCGAGAGATCTTGTGGAGTTCTGATGTTTGGTGGTTGGCAATGGAGGTCGGATAGACCGTTGTAAGGAGAGAGGTTGGAATGACGGGCAAACTTCCAGCATCGGGGAGAAGTATGATGAGAGGCATGAATTCAACATCGGGTAGTCATACAGCGTCGGGTAGAAGACCGACGAAAGTCTATTAACTGGTAGAAGTCCGACATCCGGTAGAAGTACGAAGTCCGGTAGAGGTGCAGCGTCGGGTAGAAGACCGATAAAGACTCGTCGACGGGCAGAAGTCCGATGACGAGTAGAAGTCCGCTGACGAGCAGAAGTTCGACAACAAGGTGAAGTCCGACGTCATGTAGAAGTACGGCCTCAGGCAGAAGTCCGATGAAAGTTCATCGACGGGCAGAAGTCCAACGATGAGTAGAAGTCCACTGATGAGCAGAAGTCCGACGTTGTGTAGAAGTACGACCTCGGGCAGAAGTACGATGAAAGTTCGTCGACGGGCAGAAGTCCGACGATGAGTAGAAGTCTGCTGATGAGCAGAAGTTCGACGACAAGGAGAAGTCGGACGTTGTGTAGAAGTACGACCTCGGGCAGAAGTACGATGAAAGTTCGTCGACGGGCAGAAGTCCGACGACGATTAGTAGTCTAACGGCAGGCAGAAGTCCGCAGTCGGGTAGATGACTGACGAAAGTTTGTTGACGAGCAGAAGTCCGACGACGAGTAGAATTCCGCTAACGAGCAGAAGTCTGAGGTCGAGTAGAAGTCCGTAGTCGGGTAGAGGTGCAGTGTCAAGTAGAAGACCGACGAAAGTCCGTTGACGAGCAGAAGTCCGACGACGTTAGAAGTCCGCTAACAAGCAGAAGTCTGACGTTGAGTAGAAGTCCGCTGACGAGCAGAAGTTCGACGTTTAGTAGAAGTCCGCTGACGAGCAGAAGTTCAACGTTGAGTAGAAGTCCGCTGACGAGCAGAAGTCTGACGTCTGGTAGAAGTATTGTCGGGTAGAAGACCGACAAAAGTTCGTCGACGAGCAGAAGTCCGACGACGGGTATTTGTCCGATGAAAGGAAGAATTTCGGCGTCGTGTAATAGTTCGTCGAAAGTCCTGCAAGGCAAAAGTTTAGCGTAGGAGGAAATTCAAAATCGGGAAGAATTTTAACATTATGGAGAAGTCAGATAGAAGTCTATTGACGACATTCTAGCGACATTAACAAAGGACGTGAGACTTTTCCGATGTTGTAAGTCGGAGCCCTGCTCGACGACGTTAAACTGTGTGGAAGAGGTCGGGAGAATCCACTAAGGATGTGAGACCTTTCCGAGGTTGTATGCCGGAGCCCTGCTCGACGACGTTAACCTGTGTGGAAGAGGTCGGGAGAATCCACTAAGGATGTGAGACCTTTCCGAGGTTGTATGCCAGAGCCCTGCTCGACGACGTTAACCTGTGTGGAAGAGGTCGGGAGAATCCACTAAGGATGTGAGACCTTTCCGAGGTTGTATGCCGGAGCCCTGCTCGACGACGTTAACCTGTGTGGAAGAGGTCGGGAGAATCCACTAAGAATGTGAGACCTTTCCGAGGTTGTATATCGGAGCCTTTGCTCGACGACGTTAACCTGTGTGGAAGAGGTCGAGAGAATCCACTAAGGATGTAAGACCTATCAGAGGTTGTATGCCGGAGCCCTGCTCGACGACGTTAACCTGTGTGGAAGAGGTCGGGAGAATCCACCAAGGATGTAGGACCTTTCCGAGGTTGTATGTCGGAGCATTTGCTCGACGACGTTAACCTGTGTGGAAGAGGTCGAGAGAATCCACCAAGGATGTAAAACCTTTCCGAGGTTGTATGTCGGAGCCTTTGCTCGACGACGTTAACCTGTGTGGAAGAGGTCGAGAGAATCCACCAAGGATGTGAGACCTTTCCGAGGTTGTATGTCGGAGTCTTTGCTCGACGACGTTAACCTGTGAGGAAGAGGTCGAATCGAATCCCCCTGGGATTGATTTTGCTTTGATTGGGAGGGGGCGAACGCCGCGTATATCCCGAATCAAAAGTGAAGAAGGTCTATCTTTAGACCGTTACTGCCTTTTTTGAGATCGATGTTAAGACCTTGCCCAAGGAGTAGAAGTCCAACAAGGGACTGTATAAAGCTTGCAATTGATTTGAAGTATCCTTGCATTTGCTCAGATATTCCTGAAATATCAACTTGATGTTGAAGGTATTGGAGGATCTATTTGACCATGGTTTGAGTCAAAGTTGCCCCCCAGTCTGCATCTGCTTCTTATGATATTGATGATATGTGTGATATTTTGAGATTGGAGCAAAAGTTGCCCCCCCAGTCGGGAAGCACGTTCCCACAGACGGCGCCAAACTGTTGCGTCCTGGAATATTCGCGGCGGTAGAGAAATATATAGTTTAACGTCTTAGAGTTGTACGAAGATCCAGCACACAATCAGATAAGTGAGAGGATGTAGCATTCATAAGTGACACCAGAGTTTTTACGTGGAAAACCCCTGAAAAAGGGGGAAAAACCACGGGGCCTAGCCCGGTTTGAATGGATCCACTAGTATTTATAGTCGATTACAAATGAGGCCCTTCCTTAGGAGAAGGCCTTGGATTGATGTAGCAAATGTACATCGTATAGATTGCATTACATGGTAAGAGTTACATATACAGGTTTGTTTGGCCTGAAGGACCGTAGTCGGCAGGAGACCGTAGTCGGCAGGAGACCGTAGTCGACCGAAGACCGTAGTCGGCAGGAGACCGTAGTCGGCCGGAGACCGTAGTCGGCAGGAGACCGTAGTCGGCAGGAGACCGTAGTCGGCCGGAGACCGTAGTCGGCAGGAGACCGTAATCGGCAGGAGACCGTAGTCGGCCGGAGACCGTAGTCGGCCGGAGACCGTAGTCGGCCGGAGACCGTAGTCGGCAGGAGACCTTAGTCGGCCAGAGACCGTAGTCGGCCGGAGACCGTAGTCGGCAGGAGATTTTAGTCGGCAGGAGACCGTAGTCGGCAGGAGACCGTAGTCGGCCGGAGACCGTAGTCAGCAGGAGACCGTAGTCGGCAGGAGACCTTAGTCGGCCGGAGACCGTAGTCGGCCGGAGACCGTAGTCGGCCGGAGACCGTAGTCGGCAGGAGACCTTAGTCGGCCGGAGACCGTAGTCGGCCGGAGACCGTTGTCTGGTGATGGAGGTCGGACGGACCGTATTAGGCGACAGTGGTCAGAAGGACCGTAGGCGGTAGGAGATAAGGAGTCAGGTGTTAGTCCCAGTGTCACTTGGAAGATCGGATGTTGATGGTCTGGCCTTGAGTAGGACGTCGGGTCTTAAGCAGGACGTTAGGTCTTCAGCAGGACGGCGGGTCTTCAGTAGGACGTCGGGACTTAACGTCGGGCCTTGAACAAGACGTCGAATCTTTGGCAGGACGTAGGGATTGAGTGTCGGGCCTTAAATGAGACGTCGGGTCTTTGACAGGACGTCGGGTCTTCAGTAGGACGTAGGGGCTGAACGTCAGGCCTTAAGGTGGTGGTCCGGCGAGGTTCTGCGGTGGTCCGGCGAGGTTCCTGCGGTGGTCCGACGAGGTTCCTGCGGTGGTCCGGCGGTGGTCCGGCGAGGTCCTGCGGTGGTCCGGCGGTGGTCCGGCGGCTGCTGAGGAGGAGCTCCTTCCTTCTCCTCTTCCTTCTCTTCTTGCTTGAGTCCCCCTCTTATGAGAAATGAGGGCTCTATTTATAGATTTTCTGGAGTGGCATGGCCCGTAAATAGGCATGAGATCAGGGGCGAATAGGGAGTGGTCCAATGGACGGCCGATATTGAATCCTACGATCATACACCGTTCAATGGACATTTGAAGACTTTAGTGATGTCGGAATTCTGTGATCTTGGGCTCGTTGGATTCGTCTCGTCGAGCCCTTCGATTCGAGTATAAGCTCGTCAAAATCGGAGTCCGTTTGGTAACTCAAATAGTGGTTTGAACCTTCCAACAGCGCTTCGGATCCAAGATTTGGATCCATTTTGACTCGGATTGGGTCGAATTTGGTGTCGTTGGATTCGTATTTCCGAGACGCTCAGTTTGACTATAAGCTCGCTGAAATCAGAATTCAGGTGCTCCCAGATTTAATTTTTGAAGTTTCCAACTTGATTTTTGCCTCGAGATTCGTGCCCGATCAAGTTAATTTTCGCATGACCTATCAATATTTATACATATATACAGAAAATAGTATATACATAAATTTAAAAGCATGTGTTTATATACATAAAATAGTATGTAAATTTATGTATAGAGACTAATGTATATATATATATTTACCAAAAATAATAATAATAATAATAATAAAAAGAACTTTAACATAGAATGGTTATAGTTCCTAACAAATAATATGCTGATGCTACCATACCTCTTAACTTCTTTGAAGTGATATTAACAGTAAATATAAAATTCTAATAACTAATAGCATCAATAATAGCATCAATTAATGCTGTATCTAATATGATAGAGTAGATTTTTTTTAGGTAAGGCGGAATTTGTACTATAGTGGGCTATAGTAAAAAAAAAGCTGCTTTGTATGATGCTACACGGCTTCACGTGGATGCATAAATAATGTCAGGAGTTGTCTTCTAGTCCAGCAAAAGTTGCTGTAAAGTAAAATAAAATAAAACAAAAGAATGAAAGGCTTGCTCTGCAGACGTCTCGCATGGAGTTACTGACGTCTTTAAATACAGAGGGTTATGGAATTAGTTGAAGGAACAGAGATTAAAGCTCTTAGGTGGTGTGGACGTGAGTTCTGGCGTCAGTTTGTTAAACTTCACCTGAGAAGGGATGCCAAAGAGATGAGCGGCTGTCAGGGACGGTGTTGAAGTTCGCAAGCTCACAGGTTCTATTTGGCTTGGTGGTTTGACGTGAAGAGAAAGAACGTCGGACGGGAGGAAGCTTTTGGTGTGGCCGGATCTGATGGAGATTTAGGAAGTCTATGGTAAGAGGAGGTAAAGGCGGAAGGTGGAGGAGTTTGGAAACGAGTTCAGAAGACTATTAACAGAGGAAAACTTGAAGGGAATACTGTAAGCGGGAGCTCAAATCGTGGGAACCAACCGAAGAGTTCGTTCCTCTTCTATTTAACGACGAAGCCTACATCCAAAACGAGGTGAAACGTCTGTCCGAGGTTTCCATTCAACCGGATATCCGGGATTCGGCAGAGATTTGGCACAGGATTTTTTTTGATAAAACGAGGTAAGCAGCATTTAATTTAGACTTGAAATTTGTTCTGACTTTCCTGTTTTTTGATTAAGTCCATGAGCAATAGTAATAATGATTTCCCTTAATTAGTAATTGCATTAAATAAAGATGATAGTGAAGGATCAGTCACTAAAGCAATCTTGATTTACGAGATTTCCTCGAAATTTGTGCGCATGTCACCTCGAAATGCGTGTAGTCACCTCGTTTAACGTGTCAAATTTATCAAACATAAAAATTAGACAAATGGGTAGTTTATTTAGGGTATTGACGATGTCCCGATCGCAACGGCGCTGTCTGTTTTGCGATCGGACGTCATTCGAGCGTCGTCGAGGTCTCATTTCCGTCATAACGCAAGTCTTTGCAATATATTTGAATCGTCTTTGAAATTTACTACGCTACCTTAAATGGTCAAATTCGATTGAATAAAATGTATATTCCTAATGGCGACGACGTTCCGGACGCAATGGCACCATCCGTTTGTTGATCGGACTTCGTTTGATCATCGTCGAGGCTAATCTCCGTTGAAATGCGTGTCTTTGCAATATATTTGAATCGCATTTGAAATTTACGACGCTACCTTAAATGATCAAATTTGATCAAATAAAATGTAGAATCTTAATGCCGACGACGTTCTGGACGCAATGACGTTGTCCGTTCATCAATTGGACGTCGTTTGAGTATCGTCGAGACCTCATTTCCGTCGTAGCGTAGTCCTTTATATCATATTTGCATCGCTTAAAAATTAACCACCATCTCGGATGATCCAAATTTATTAAATAAAATATATATCCTGAATGTCGACGACGTTCCGGACGTAATGGCGCTGTCCGTTTGTCGATCGGACGTCGTTCGAGCATCATCGGGGACTCATGTCCGTCGTAACGCAGGCCTTTATATCATATTTACATCACCTAGAAATTCACCACCATCTCAGATGATCCAAATTTATTAAATAAAATATATATTCAGAATGTCGACGACGTTCTAGATGCAATGGTACTGTCCGTTTGTCGATCGGATGTCATTCGAGAGTCTTCGAGACCTCCTTTCCTCGATATGTGCATCTTTGCATTACATTTTGATTTGTGCTACTGATCAAGATACTCCAAATGAAATAAAAAAAATACAATTTTCATAGGTTGGCAACATTCCGGATGCAACGATAAAATATGTTCATCGATTTGGAATCATTTGATCAGTCTTGCACTTTAATTTTGGGTGTCGGTCCTCCCTTTTGACTGACCTCGTCCAATTCAATTGCGAGGGGCCTTAACCCACCAGAATTCAGTGTCCTGATCGTAACGACGTCGTCCGTTTGGCAATCAGAGGTCGTTGGACCTTTCAAGTAACACATGGTGCCAAAGTGCGTAATGCTTTGTTCACCAATTTGGGTCCTTTCACACATGGTTTGAATGAAGTATAGGGGTCAACAGATATATACTACAATTATGCTCATACTATTGATTTTAGTATTCACAAAGAACATCACCTTTGCAGGCTAAATTCTTTAAAAATAAGATCTTAAGAATATGTCTGTTAGAAAGCTGGTTTCAAGAAGGGTATTGACTTTAATTCTCAATCAAAATATTAAAAATCACATTAGAACAGTGTGTTCCACTATGGTTAGATTTATGATTTTCATAAGCTTGTATCATGGCAATACACATCAATACACAGTAGTACCCAACAATATCCAACAATACCCACTTTCTATTATGCAGAAAAAAAAACTCTAAACCCTAACAACTCTTTCAAATAAACCATTTACAAATCAAATAGATTTGGCATTTTAACATATCCAGTGATGTAGAACTGCTCTGGAGATAAATCTAACCTTAACTCATGTCTGGAAGAATAGCAAATGCTGACATTTTTGGTTTGCTGGAAGACGGTGAAAGGTTCAACATCCTGACATATTAATTTCTCAACTAGAAGACTCAATCCTTATGCGAAGATGAAGAGCTGTCTAAACTGAGAGCAGAGAGCTAAAAGACTGATCCAGGAACCGAAGATGAAACATCAGAATGTCGCGACTTTTGGTATGTACAGATTTTAAAATTTTCACGGACTAGCTTTTTCACCTTTGGACCAGTGGACCGGGTTTGTTCGTCGGGCCACATGTGTCATCATTCTATTGGAGTCTAGATGTAGAGCTACGTCCGGGGTCCACGTAAAATAATTTCTCGAAAAAAGGAATGCATTTTAAAAGTAATGAAAAAATAGTGTAAAAAGAATATTTCAGAGTAGGAGTTTTGACTATCACTTTGACTTAATTGGCATAAATGCTTTAAAAAAAATGTAGTTTTTTTGGATAGATGAAAAGTAAATGCAAGTGAATGTTATTTTGTTTGACTTTAAATAAAATGCATATAGTGTAAAGTTCAAAGATGGTAGCGGCCGCAGGTGGCGGTGGTGGCCGACTGTGATGGCAAGTGGTGGTAGCCCATTGTGATGGCCAACGGTGGCCGGTAACGAACGGCTACTAGTTGCGGCCAATGGTGGTGGGGGCCATCAATGACTGGTGGTAACAACGACTAGTGATGGCCGGCGATGGTGGACTACTATGGGTGGCGACGAGCGACGGTGATCTAACTTGCTTGCTTGTGATGTAAATGATTTTCACTCAAAATTGAACGAGTTTAATTTATCTCAAAGTGAATTAAAATGATCTACAATTATATACTTTGTATTTCTTTTTCATTTAATCAAACATCAAAATTTTTAAAACCCCGACAAAAAAACTGTAATCATTTAAATTAGGGCTGCAAGCGAACCAAACGTTTGACGAGCTACTCGTTGTTCGGTTCGATTAAAGCTCATTTGTGATCGTTTAATTAACTAAACAAACAAACTTAAACAATATTTTAAATACTCGATTCTTAAATAAACAAACTTGAACAATATTTTAAATACTCGATTCTTAAATAAACAAACTTGAACACTAATGCGTTCAGCTCATTTATGTTCGCGAACAACATCATTTGAAGTTCGTGAACAAGCTCGACATTAAGCTCGATAAGAAGCTCGATAAAAGCTCGATTCATGTTCGATTTTGAACTCGTGAATGAGCTCGATAAAAATAATTAATATTTGACTATAAAATTAATAAATATAAATAATCATTGCCTTTGTTACATAGACAATTGCTTTTATTATAAATATGTTTGTTCATAGATATGTTCATGAACGTGTTTGTTTGATAGTTAAAAAAAATTCGTTAAATATATTCGTGAACAAGCTCGATAAGCACTAAACGAACGAACATGAACCGAACATGAACACTCATAAATTTAAATGAACCAAACATGAACACAAACAATAAAGCTCGAACAAACATGAACCAAACTTGACCAAGCTGATATTAAATGAACACAAACATGAACACTCACATATTCAGCTCGGCTTGGTTTGTTTGCAGCCCTAATTTAAATCATTCTAAAACATCAATTTTATTGTTTTTAAAATGGACACTCCACTAGATTTTATTTGTTTACATTTATAATATCTAAAATTTTATATTTATAAAATACCTTTTAATATTTAAATATTTAATATATACATTTTATTCATTTATTTATTTAAAATGAGATATATTTTCATATTAATATTGAAAAATTTTAAAAATTATATATTATTATATTATAGAAGTAAATATAAAACATCTGTTTATAAATATATATATAAATTTAGAGACGTAAATATTATTTTAAAATTACTTTGATATAATTATTTTAAATCATTTAAAATAAATTGAATGATCAACGTCTAATAACGGCACAAAATATAGTCATCCGGATCTTTTAAATTACTCATGAAAATATCAATTATATAAATTCAAAAATTAATGAAATACTCATTTTGATATAATAATTTCAGCTGTGGATAAAAATTTAAGTTATTCTAATAAATTTTAATGTAATTTTTCTTTAAACAATGATTAATAAAGCATCAATTAAACAATATATATACTAATATTTAAAATTATATAGCCTAATAATAAAATAAAATAAAACGCCAAATCTAAAATCTAAAATAAAATACATTTACATGCCCTCCACTATACCAGCATTTACAGTGAAAACAAGCTGCTCCATCAAAACCTGAAAATCTTCATCATCCTCCAACCTGAACAGTGTGACTACAATATTAACATCGCATTGCTCAAAAACAACATTTTTTTATTGAAAAAAGAGTATATATAGAATATTCTTTTTTTCGTGTTGTAAAATATAATTTAGTTCGAGAACGAGTCACTGCATTTTCAAGTGGACAATGAATTTTTCGATCAGAGATGCCCTAACAATCCCTAGCTCATGGAGAAATTATTATGTAGGGTTAACGAACGCTGTCCGGAGGCAAATTAGGACGTGCCACATCATCATTTTCTTGTATACCGGATGACATGACGCATCTTAATTCGCCTACAGCCAATCGGATGGCCGCCTCAAGATGCAAAACCACCTAAGTAAATTTACACAAAGCAAATCATAATCTCCATACATCTAAATATCATCAATCCCAATTTGTTACAAAAATAACATTGGAATGAAGAAAATAACAAAAAAATGAGGTAATTAGATAAATTTGAGAAACTCCAGATATATATTAGAAAAAAATAAAAGAAATAGAAGAGACAGAAACCATAACTCAATTTATTTAATACACCACATAAAGCTCCCTAAAGAGAAATTTATAGAAATACCAAGACTTCATAAACCTATGAATTACCTATCAATTACAATAATTCCCAACTTGTTAATCTAATCCTAATCTCCCGATTACATTTATTAACCCTAACAAAATTTGTTCAATTCATGAATCAAACAAAGCTCATGCATTGTGAAATATTTCTTTAAATACCTTCTTCATGATATTACATACCTCAAATTTGGATAATTTAGCTGCATATAGCAAATCCAATCTGCCATTAAACCAAAATGCTTTACTCATCTTCCTGGTTATGTCTTCTTTCCAGGTCACACTCGAAACACCGGTAAAGTAAGGTTTTATTTGGGACGGCTTTCTAAATGATTTCTAAAGCAGCTTTTTAGTTCAAAATTTTATTAAACTGCCAATTTTGGAACTAAAAAACGGCTTTAAAAAACAATAAGAAAGCCGTCCCAAACAAAGTCTAAGCAAGATGACAATATAAAGCGAACTTGCGTTCCTCTTTACCATTTCACTGAAGCATTTTCTTCAATTTCATTGTGAAGATGACTTTTTCACTCCATTCTGTAATTATGCTGGAAGTAGAAAATATCTTAGTGGCAGTAAAGCTTAATTACTGAATCAGCACCGGCAGTAAACAACCAAGGTTGCCTTGGGTGAAATTTGCAATCCAATACTCCTGCATTCGGATGAAAGCTATAGATGAAGCAACCACTCATATTATTATTTTTAAGTACTTGACTGAAAAATAAATGGTGCTTTTATGGAAATATGAAGAATTAGAAACTGAAAAGATTTAATAATCAAACAAATTTACAAGCATATTTAGTATAAAATGCAGTTAATAACAAAATAATTTAATCATCAAACAAAATTTTTAAACATATGATACTGTTTTATGTATTTTAGATGAGTACTGAAATTTTATTTATTTGTGAAAATTTAAATTCTACAAACTTACAATAAGTACAATTAAACTCGGATGAATTTTAAGGGGCAATTTGGTAGCAAGATTTAGGCCAGATTTGAGATGGATTTGAGCGAAATCCAGCCAAACGGCTTAAAATGCAAAATCAAATCTCACAGAAAATTCCACCTTTTCCTGCTAAATCCCGGATTTCCGAAATCCTATTTTTTTGCCGGATTTACGAAATCCATTGGCTTCACAGGAAGAATCCGCTCGTTAAATCCGCTCTATAGTCAAACACTCACACTGAATTTAATAGGATTTATCATGAATGTTACCAAACAATTTTTAGGATTTCTGAAATCCAGATTTAGAGGATTTACGAAATCCTACTTAAATCAAATCCTGAGTGCTACCAAACAGCACCTAAGGGTCATCTTTTCTAATCACATTAAGAATCATTAATGAAGTTGTATCTTCAATTAATCATATTTAGTAAATATGGCTAATGAACATTTCTGCTCTTAGGAGAGTGACTATTTTCCTCATTTTGTTTGTACAAGTACTACTTTATAAAATCTTCAAACTCAGTATCATATCATTGATTATAGTTACATTAATTTAAGTGATGATTGGCAATTCATTAAATATGAAATAATGATGGGACGGAAAATAGAAGCCTTCTTAATATTATAATTTTATGCATTATTTCACCAATTAAAATTTTCTTAATACCAGGCAATCGGAGCAATCCATCATGAAAAGTTCGTTGAATCCATTATGTCAATTAAACTATTTAAAAAATTATTGAAATTCATCATACCAACTTGACCTTGCTTTTAATATATCAAAATCTAGGACTGTATATAAATTATTCTACTTAAAAACGGAGAATGTATATATATATATTATGGACTTTTCTTAGAAGAAGAATGAAAATTCTCCTCCCAATCATCTTGACCCTTAATTGTGATTTACAACATAAGAATCGCAAGTGAAATGAGTTTCAATAAGCCATGCAATTTGACCCCATCCCATTTGAAAGTCTCTACATTCAGAAATCCAAATTAAGTTATACGCAATTGGGGCCTCCCATCGTGAAAATTTTGATCCATTTAGTTGATAAAATGAGGATCAAACTAATTTAAAATTTTAAAATCATGAATCACACTAAATTTAAAGATGTCAAAAAGTAGCCAATCAAAATAAACCTTTGCAGGAAAAAGATACTGAAGGAAAATGAGCTTCTCCTTCTATAAAGATAGTAATCTCTCTCTCACTCTCACTACGACTGACATTTCCACATCAACCTGAACATTAACTTACAAAAAAAATTATTAAAATACATGCAAAATACTGATGAATCAAAACCAATTTGACTAAACAATTTGCTTTTGTTTGACATTTTTCTAAACTGAATTATTTGGTTTGGTTAGAGTTAGAATTTTGTCAAACTGAATAAACCTAATTAAATCGATCAGATATATTATATGAAAGAAAACATGTATATTTTCATATGCTAACTATTAGAGAGACCGCATATTAAATAGGAATGAAACAGTGTGGCCTTGTGTATTACTTTATATGTTGCCATCATTTACATTTTCTATAAATAGATCTATGTACTGTACAAACAGCAGGTTAATAAAAACGTATTTCCATTCTCTCTGTTTCGGCTTGCTTCGACTGTTGTCTTCCCGAAACTCATCTTTAAGTTTCTACATGGTATCAGACGAGGATTGACGATCCCGGCGACCAAAAATGTCTTTCTCCACCACCTCTCCGCATGATGCTCCCTCCGACGACATCATTCCGGCAGATCCCGTACTATCTTCTTCTCTCAAATTCATTCTTTCAAATCTCAAGAACATCGTGCAAAACCCCCTTTCTCCGGCCAACTACCCATTATGGAAATCTCAGATTCTCAAGATCTGTAGAGCCAATAACTATGATTCCTATCTGGATCCGGATCATCCGATACCTGACAAACTCATCATCTCATCTACCGGCCAATCTCGCCCTAACCCTCTTTATTTGCAATGGCGCCTTAATGACCAGAATCTTGCAGCGGCCATATGCTCCACGATTTCCGCTTCTATCTTGCCATATGTTCTTGAACTTGAATCCACCTCAGCGATTTGGACCGTGCTTCAATCGCGTTTTCAAGCCACAAATCGGTCCAAAGTCATTCAACTAAAGAATGAACTTTATCATACCACCCTCAAGAACTCTACAATGATGCAGTATCTCAATGAAATCAAATCAATCGTTGATCAAATCGCTGCCGCAGGCTCCCGGATTGAACCTGAAGACGTCATTCATCACATTTTAAACGGGCTTCCTCCGGTCTACCACTCTTTTAAAACTACTATTCGCACATTGGCTCAGTCCTTTACGCTTGATCAACTCTACTCACTACTCATTAGTGAAGAAATACACATCGCATCCGATACTGCAAGATTCACGACTCCAGCCACATCCGAAACTGCTCTTTACTCCTCACGGGGTCGTGGTCGTCGCGGCAAAGGCAGATCAAATGGATCAAGAACTTCCTCATTTCAATCGCAAATCATATGCCAGATTTGCCTAAAACATGGCCATACGGCGTCAGATTGTTGGCATAGACTTAATGCCCAATACGTTCCAACGACACCAAAGCAACCGTCCAAAGCACTGGTAGCTGATGCAACTACATCGTCCAACGAATGGTATCTTGATTCGGGAGCTACGTCTCACATGACGACATCTCTTGAGAACATGTCCATCTCAAATCCGTATCAGGGAACGGATGGGATTACCATAGGCGACGGGAGCTCCGTTAGCATCGCCCACTCCGGCAAAGGCGTGCTACCGACTCCCTCTCGTAAGCTATCTTTATCCAATCTTCTTCATACACCTGCTCTCCAATATAATTTGCTATCAATTTCTCAGTTAACAAGAGATAACAATATCTCTATTACATTTGATCCTAATGGTTACGTTTTGAAGGACTTGACGAACCATCAAGTTTTGCTTAAAGGTCCCTGCAAGAATGGGCTGTATCCAATCTCCAAGCCGGTGGCAACTTCATCCATCCGTGCACTGAAGGCTTCCAAAAACAATAACCTGCTCTGGCATGATCGTTTGGGACATCCAAACCATAATACTCTTACTCGCATTGCTCATTGTAATCCTGATTTGCGAATTAGTACACATAACAATGTTTGTCATTCCTGTCATATGAACAAGGGACACAAATTACCATTTGATTTGTCTACTAGTAGAGAACATCAAGCATTAGCTTTGATTCATTCCGACGTGTGGGGTCCGGCTCCCATGTCCTCTCATACTGGTTACTCATATTACGTTATTTTCGTTGACAATTACTCTCGGTATACGTGGTTATTTCCGTTACGCCACAAGAATGAAGTTCTAACTGCATTTACTACTTTTAAAAGTCTCATTGAATGTGCTCTATCGGCTAAAATTAAAGCACTTCAGTCAGACGGCGGTGGCGACTATACGAACACTCAATTCAGTCAATTTCTACAACAACATGGCATCAAACATCGTATCTCCTGTCCATATACACCTGAACAGAATGGTGTATCGGAACGCAAGCACAGGCACATTGTGGAAATGACTCGAACTATGCTTCACAAAGCATCTCTACCGTTCACCTACTGGCCTGACGCCATGTTAACTGCGGTTCATTTAATCAACAGGCTGCCAAGTTTAGCTACTAATAACATTTCGCCGTATGAACTGCTATTTAACACTAAGCCCGACTACACACTGCTTAAAACCTTTGGTTGTGCATGTTTTCCCTTGACACCACCTTCACAACGTCATAAACTACTTCCTAAAGCCCAAATGTGTGTTTTCTTAGGCTATTCTGACACTTACAAGGGTTACAAATGTCTTCATATTTCTAACAATAAAATTGTTTTCTCTCGCCATATCACATTTGACGAATCATTCTTTCCGTGTGCAGCTCAGTCCACTACGCAGGCAACCAGTTCCGACTCTCTATCACCTTTATTTCTTACTCCAGTTTCGGTTCTCAACCATCAACAATCAAAGACCAACTCTGTGACCAAGATCTTGGATACCTCTTCTCAATCTACACCGCCTGTATCATCGGGCAGTCCTACCTCACATTCACCATTGTCATCTCAATTGCATGACCAGAGCCTCCTCAGCACTCTTCTCATCACATGGTCACAAGAGGTAAAACAGGGTCACTTAGACCCACACAACGATTAAATCTTTTTCATTCTACTTGTACAGCAGACAGTCCGACAGCTCCATCAACATACGCCGAGGCTAGTAAATCTCCGGAGTGGCGAAGTGCTATGGCTGAAGAATTTTTCGCCTTACAAACTCAAGGAACTTGGAGTTTGGTGCCTCCACCGCAGAATTCTTCAGTCCTAGGTTGCAAATGGACTTATCGGCTTAAGCTAAAATCTGACGGATCGATAGCCAAGCATAAAGCACGACTCATAGCCCAAGGTAATCATCAAGAATACGGAATGGACTATACATAAACTTTTAGTCCGGTGGCGAAATTGCCCACCATTCGTATTCTTCTCACAATAGCATTACACCACGACTGGCCGGTTCATCAACTGGACGTCGCAAATGCTTTTCTTCACGGCTCTCTATCCGAAACAGTATATATGAGCCAACCGAAAGGGTTTCAAGATGCTGTACATCCAGAACACGTTTGTCGTCTTCACAAGGCTATTTATGGTCTTAAGCAAGCGCCTCGTCAATGGTATAACACACTAACCTCTTTTCTTGTTTCGCTTGGGTTCTCGCATAGTCACTCTAATCCATCTTTACTGTTATTCACTAAAGAAAATATAAAATTGTTTCTACTTATTTATGTGGACGATATTCTGTTAACTGGTAATGACACAGCAGCTATTAGCTCTATAATTACTCAGCTCCAACACAAATTTAGTATGAAAATTCTGGGGCAAGTCAATTCCTTTCTCGGTATCACAATAACCAGAAGAACGGACAGTTATTTTCTTACTCAAAAACTGTATGCTCAGTCCATTCTCCAAATGGCTCAGCTTACCAACTGCAAGTCGCTTGCCAACCCAACATGTACAAAACTACCTCAGTTGCTTCCACCCGATCCCGTTCTGGCTGATCCAGCAATGTATCGTCGAATTACTGGCTCACTCCAATAATTAACACTAACGAGACCGGATATCTCGTTTAGTGTCAATCTACTTTCTCAACACATGCATCAACCTCAGCCGACTCATATCTACCTTCTTAAACGACTGCTTCGATACATTCAAGGTACGCTTCATTATGGCATTCCAATTCTAAGATCTAACTTACGGTTATCGGCTTACTCTGATGCAGACTGGGCTGGAGATCCGATATCAAGAAAGTCGACGTCTGGATATTGCTCCTATCTTGGCGACACATTAATCTCTTGGACAGTCAAGAAGCAGACAACCGTAGCTCGCTCTTCCACAGAATCCGAGTACCGATCGCTAGCAGCGCTCACTGCTGATGTTATTTGGATACGACGAATTCTTGCAGATTTCGGGATCCCTCAAGACAAACCCACGGATTTATATTGCGACAATACTTCGGCCATTGCATTGGCGAACAATCCGGTTTTCCATGCCCGAACAAAACATATCGAAATAGATCATAGGTTTGTTCGGGATCACATTCAGCAAGGCACCGTTCGCATTCTTCCAATCAATACAAAGGATCAAATCGCCGATATATTGACAAAAGCTCTTTCCACACCGCGCTTTCATGACTTAAGATCCAAACTGAAAGTTATACCAGACTCTTCAGTTTGCGGGGGGATATTAGAGAGACCGCATATTAAATAGGAATGAAACAGTGTGGCCTTGTGTATTACTTTATATGTTGCCATCATTTACATTTTCTATAAATAGATATATGTACTGTACAAACAGCAGGTTAATAAAAACGTATTTCCATTCTCTCTGTTTCGGCTTGCTTCGACTGTTGTCTTCCCGAAACTCATCTTTAAGTTTCTACACTAACAACTAATTCTTATTATCATTTAATTAAGGGTATAGTGAAGCCGTAAACCTTAGTTATTTAGGCTTTAAATCCATTCTTCGCTCATTTTATTCTTCATAAGTAATACCTGGACTATAATAAAAACATCTCGAGCTTAACCACTCATCATTACAACTTGCACCATTATCTCAATCTTTTCTGGCAAACAAATCCTTTTTCACTGGAAGTGATACCGATAGAGATCTATAAGTTTATGCTCATCGAAATTGTCAAGCACTTAAAAATTGTCAAGCACATTAATTTTGTTATTTAATAATTCTTTTATTTGTATTTTTCAATTTAAATTTATTTGAAACATGCTCGTGATGATATGATTAAAGACAACATGATGGTTTGGTTTAATTTATCTTTTTTTTTTTTTTTTGCTAAGGCTATAGTTAGTTGAAGTATTATTCCTTCTACTAGCATTTTGTTATTGTCGATTTCGATTATTGATGGTTTATGATGGATATCTATGGTTAGGGGTGTCAATTTCGGGTCACGGGTTGGGTTCGGGTCGAACCCGGAACTGACCCGGGTTCAAACGGGTCGACCCTAACCCGACCCGAGTAGACAAACGGGTCGGAAATTCGAACCCGGACCCGACCCGGCGGGTTGCCGGGTTGACCCGACCCGACCCGGTTTTGGGTTTGCCGGCGCCGGAACGGCGGCAGGCGGAAGGCGGGGGCGGAGGCGAGCGGTGCGGACGCGAGAGGGCGCGAGCGCTGGCGGGAAGCTCGGCGCGTGCACGGGGGCTGCGCGGGGCGGGCAGCGGGCGCGTGCTCGGGGTAGGCAGCGGGCGCGCGGGGTGCCGGGGCATGCAGCGGCAGGCAGCGGGCACGGGCTGCTCGCGGGCAGCGCGGGTGGGTAGTGCGGCGGGCAGCGCAGAGGGCAGCGCGGCGGGCAGCACGCGGGCAGTGATGGCGGGCAGCGCGAGATTTGAATTTTTTTGAATTAAACGGGTTGGCGGGTTGACCCGGCAACCCGACGGGTCAACCCGAACCCGACCCGTTTTTTAAACGGGTCAATTTCTGGAACCCGAACCCGACCCGTTTTGAAATCGGGTCGGGTTCAACCCCGGATTTTTCGGGTCGGGTCCGGGTCGTGTTTTCGTGTCGTGTCAAATATTGACACCCCTATCTATGGTTGTGGCACTATTCATAGGGTTTGACTCATTAACAAAAGTCGGATTTGTATGCCTTCGGTTACAATTCCTAAAAACAAGTTTTAAATTTTTTATCCACTCAAGTATTCATGCTGCCATCCTGTGGATTTATTATGCTCACCACGTTGTTGTTCTCAAGATAATTTAAGCACCTATCATTGAATTTTTGGTTAGAAATTGATTACAAGAAATAGAGAACCGAATATGGATGCAAGGCTTATAGACAGAAATTATGAGAAATTTAAAAACTTTTGTTTGATAAAATTCTATATGCTCTACTAACTTGTATGTGCTTATTTAATGTTGAATTCTTTGAAAGTGGTAAAAATGCGATTGGTAATTTAAAAGGGAAGTTGCCTTTTTTAACCAAGGTGAGGTCTGAGTTTGCTCCATTTGGTTTAATTCTTAACTAATTCAATTTCAACTCTATAATTTGATTAGTATGAGAGTGTCAGTGTGACTATTTTATGTCAAAAAAAGCAAGTACAATTGACTTTTCTAACTTCTCATAAGTCTAGCTCCCATCTTTGACAAGATCGTGATTTTTTAATATTAAGAAAATTTTCAAATTTAGAAAATAAACAAATTATCATTAAAAAAATGATTTCTCATATTTTTCCAGTTTATATCAAAAGGAGGCATTGATTGTTTTAATTGGGGGGTCTATTAAATTATGAATTCTCAATTCAGTTCGTGTGAATTTTATTTATCACAACATCTAGTGGGGGAAGATCTGTCTGCATCCAATACCGTGACATGTAGTTAGCTGGTGGGTTTCTTTTTAAATCATGCACTATCTCTACTGCTGATTTACAACCTGAAAGTGTTATAATAATGATGCATTGATACTCTAAGAACCTTTCATTTCCTGATGATATATCAAAGACCTTTATTGAAGAAGAGCTAATTCAGCCTTTGAAAGAAATATTACTCAATACCCGCTGCTTCACCAATTTGCTGGTAATGTCATTTTAACAGTTGCAAAATATCTTTTTGTCTTAATATTTTATCACAATTCCCTCAAAAGATTTCTTTTCTGCGAAAGCAGTCGTCTCAAATCCTAAATAGTAATGATGTTTGTAAAACAAAGGGAAATAAATTGAAACCGAAAGAGCAATCATTAAGATTATGTTTCTAAGTCAAAAATCAATCCTAAACAGAACTGGACATGATAGTTTGGTCTGGTTTGGTTAATAATAATGGTGAATTGATTTTGGTTTCAGAGTTGGTTAATAGGTTTGGTTTGATTTGGTTAGGTTTAAAATATTGATTGGTCTAGAACCACCCGAATCATGCAAACCCACAAAATAGATATCCTTTAATAAGCAAAAATACATTGTCAAAAGAATGCTTACCTCCATATTTTGAGCTAGCATGACCACGGAGAATTTCCAAAGGGACAATAAGAGGATTCTGGTTAAGATCTGAATAAACCATTCCATGAAACACATATGCTGTGCAATCTTCAGAACTCGAGGCAAACAGAGGGTATGAACGATGAAAGGCAACATTTGTTATATCCTTTGGGTGCGTTCTGCAAATATTCAGAATAAAATATGAAAACAACAGAAACAGGAAGCTATAAATGAAATCATTAATGCTAGAGAGCTGTTCATGAAAGAAATAAGACAAATTGAAATTTGCATGCTTTTTATTCTGGTTTTAATCCCTATAGTTAAACAAGATCAACCAAAGGACTACTAGCTGCAATAAAAATAGTGGCCTATTAGTTGCAAGCAAGTAGTTTTCATATAACCTCAACCTATCCAAAGAATTTAACAATTTGCTTAAATGGTCAATAAAATAGAACATCAAACCAAGTTAATAGCAAATTTTTGAACATCAAACCTTATGTATACTTATTTTTGGGTTGTTAGAAGAATCAAGAGATTTGTTTATTAATTGAAATATAGAGAGAATCATGTGAAATATAAATTAGAAAAGGTAATACAAAACAAGTGAAATATATAAAAGATTAATATAAGTAAGGATTTTTTGTAAGCCTCGTCTCTATAAGAGGAGATAAACTTTCCTAAAATGCCTTAAATTGTGCATGAGATCACGGATTAAAATCCTAAAATAGATGAAGAAGAATTCACAATAAGAACTTTACTCACAACACGAAATATCTTATATGAATCAAAATTCTGATAGTTAATGAGAAATTAAAAACTCAAACTGCTAGCAGACTAAAAAACTACAAACAAAAAAATTTAATAACATTAATTAGAGCAATCTTAATTAAATATTAAAATCTTTAAACATTTATGATAACTCTAATATTCATGTTAAACAAAGCCTAAGAAAAATCAGAATTTATGTTTGCATCAATCCCCCTATTTGAAAAACGCTCTACCCCAAAGAGTGCTATTGATAATATACTTATATACCCGAGGTTAAAAATCATGCTCCATCAGATATAGATCATCGAGATGATACTTCTACAGGACTAAAAGACAAAAAGATCTTGAAGAAACACGAGCGAACTCATCCAAAAGTAGTGTAAGAATGACCATATGTATTGAATAATCGAACAAAATTGAACCATGATATTGTACATGCCTTCAAAGAAGTTGATCTAAATCTGATGGACCGGACCGGCCGGTCCAGCCCACAGCAACACCGGCCCAAAAAGGGCCGGTTCTCACGTACTGCAGGCGGAGAACCCGCCTGCCTGGGCGGTCGGCCGAAAGGGAGAAAGGAGGCGGGTGGGCCCAAGGGGCCCACCAAATTGAAGAGGGAGGATGATGTGTTTGCCCTAGGGGTAATTAAGGGATTACGAGGGGTTTATGTGAGAATTAAAAGGGAGTTAGGGTTTGTTTTGGAGGCACCTTGTTTTGGTGACTGTTTTTAGCTTTCTTCTAATCTAGGGCTTGGGAGAAAGCTTCTCTTCTCGAATTGAGAGCATTGTATCCGTGGAAACTTGTAAGTCTTTTGAAATTTAAGTAATCGAAGTGTTTGTGAGTGTTTTCATCCAAGAAATCCTCCATTTTTCCACTGTTTTTGGGCTGTTTTTCCTGGATTCCGAATTTTTGCAACTCAAGTTCCATCAAAGTGGTATCAGAGCACTAGATCCACAAGGAAGGGATGGGTACACGAAGGATTGAATCTATTGAAGAGAAAGTCGGAGAGTGAGAAGTGGAGTTCACCGCCCTCAAAGAGAAATTTGCATCCGTTGACGAAAAGCTTGATGGAGTAGAAGAGTTGAAGACTCAAATGTTAGTGTTACAAGAGATGATCAAACAAATGGTGGCGGACCAACACAACATAGGGGGTTCGGCTAACCCTAACCCTAATGCGCAGCCGGTTGATGGTGAAGGTGGAAGTAGGGTTCGTGAGGGACCTAATGCAAAAGGGAAGGCGGCCATTGACATTATCGACCATGGAGGGGATGCATGGTCCGCCGGCCCAAGGGGGGGCTTGTATGGCCCAAACCGTGGAGGGGAGGGCTACTCCACCGTCGGATTTATGGGAGATGCTAGGGCAAGCTATACTCAGAATCATCCAGATCAATTTTACCAAGGGAGGGAGGGAGGAAGCATGCCTTACAATCAGTGGGGAGGAGGATCGTATCGAGGCAGAGGGGAGGCTGACCTTAGGGAGCCTCATTGGGAGTCGGCTGGTTATGCAAGGGGGGATCCGGTGGCACCTCAAGCTTGGGAAAGAAGGGAGAATCGTGGGGTCGACCCACGGCCATGGGAGAGGCAACCATATGGGAGATATGGGCAAGGAGGTATGGACAACGGCAGGGTGAATGGGAGAGGAGAATGGGGAATGAGGAAGTTGAAGCTTCCAATCTTTGAAGGAGAGGATGCTTATGGTTGGATCTTCAAGGCGGAAAGATTCTTCACAGCGATGGGGATGACAGATGAGGAGAAACTCTTAGCGGTACCTTTATGTTTGGAGGCAAGAGCCCTTGCTTGATATCAGTGGATGGAAGAAAGGCGGAGATTCAGATGTTGGGCAAAATTTAGGGAGATGTGCCTAGACCTCTTCAGACCGCCAAAGGAGGGAACTCATCATGAGCAGTTCTTCGCACTGACTCAGACTGGTACAGTATCTGCTTATAGGGACAGGTTCGAGTTGCTGTCCAATAGACTTCGTGGGATGACGGACGAGGTGCTTGAGGGTAACTTCATGAAGGGTTTGAAGCCCCATATTCAATCAGCAGTTAGAGCGGCCAAGCCAAGGAGTCTGAGGGAGACTTTGGAGATGGCTGAGCTGAAAGAGGATAGATTGTCTTCTGATCAATACCGCAGACCTACTTTCTTTGGAGGGGGACAGAAGGTGGCAAATCCTACGGAAGGAGCCAAGGGTACTTACTTGGGGGCAGGAGGAGAAGGTCAGAAGGAGAGGAATCGGAGTGCACCGGCCAAGGGGGAGTTCAGGCGGCTCACTGAGGCAGAGCTGAAGGATAAAAGAGCCAAGGGGCTCCGTTACAGGTGTGATGAGAAGTTTGGGCCAGGGCATAGGTGCAAAGACAAATCACTCCAAGTCCTATTGGTAGAAGACCCCGAGGTGGAGGAAGTTGAGGAAGAGTTAGGAGGGGGAGAAGAAGGTGTAGATCATCTACATCTTGACATGATTGAGGTTTCCCTCAATTCAGTGGCAGGGTTGACAGCACATTCCACCATGAAGATGGAAGGGAGGATTGGGAGCTACACAGTCACTGTGCTGATAGATAGTGGGGCCACCCACAACTTTATAGCTTGCAGATTGGTGGAAGAGTTGGGCATTTCCATGATCCAAGGGAGAGGAGTGGGAGTCTCCTTGGGGACCGGTCAGAGGGAGCAGTGTGCGGGAAGATGCAGCGGGGTTACTCTCTCCATACAGGGGGAAGATATTACCCAGGATTTTTTGGTGCTCGAGCTGGGTAATACTGATGTTATTTTAGGTATTCAGTGGTTACAAACTTTGGGGGAGATGAAGGTCAACTGGAATACCCTGATGTTGGAGTATGGGGAAGGAGAGCATCGAGTTACTTTGCATGGGGACCCCAAATTATGCCGATCTAAGGTGGCTTTGAAAACTATTCTCAAGTCTCTTAGGAGTGAGGGGGGAGGATTTCTGGTGGAGTTATGACGATTGGAGGGTAGTGAGCCAGTTGAGCAGAGTAATATTCCAGAAGAGGTGGGAGAGTTGTTGGAGCATTTCGCCCCAGTTTTTCAGCTGCCAGCAGGGCTGCCACCACAGAGAAGCAAGGAGCACGCCATTGTACTGAAAGGGGGAGCAGATCCAGTTAGTGTGCGGCCATATCGATATCCTCATGCTCAGAATGAGGAGATTGAGAAGCTAGTCAGGGAGATGATGGAGGCGGGGATCATCCAACCTAGTGTGAGCCCTTTTTCGATCCCAGTACTATTGGTAAAGAAGAAGGACGATAGCTGGCGATTTTGTGTTGATTATCGGGCTCTCAACAAGGAGACTGTTTTAGACAAATTTCCAATCCCCGTTATTGATGAGCTTCTTGATGAGTTGGGGGGTGCTACAATGTTCTCCAAACTTGATTTGAAGTCAGGGTATCACCAGATACGGATGAGGAGGGAGGACATTCCCAAGACTGCTTTCAGGACTCATGAGAGACACTACGAGTTCTTGGTTATGCCGTTTGGACTCACCAATGCTCCTACATTTCAGGCCCTGATGAACCAAGTGTTTCGACCCATGTTGAGGAGGTTTGTTCTAGTGTTCTTTGATGATATTTTGATCTATAGCAGGTCCCTACAGGAACACTTGGAGCACTTGAGGGAGGTTTTGAGCACTTTACAACATCATCAGTTGTATGTCAATCAGAAAAAGTGTTCTTTTGCTCAAGGAAGTGTGGAATATTTGGAGCACATTATCTCAGCAGAAGGAGTACCAGCTGACCCTTCCAAGGTGGAGGCCATGACGAGCTGGCCAACTCCTAAGAACCTTCGGGCTCTCCGGGGCTTCTTAGGACTCACAGGTTACTACCGGAAGTTCATAAAAGGGTATGGATCTATTGCAGCTCCACTCACTGAGGAGTTGAAGAAAGACAGCTTCAATTGGGGACCGGAGGCAGATAGTGCTATGGAGGCTTTGAAAAGTGTTATGGTTAGTGCCCCGGTGTTAGCATTACCGAATTTCGGGCAGCAGCTTATGGTGGAAACTGATGCATCTGGTTTGGGGTTAGGAGCGGTTCTCATGCAGCAAGGGCGACCCATAGCTTTCTACAGTCAGGTGTTATCAGGGAGGGCAAAGCTCAAATCTGTCTATGAAAGAGAACTGATGGCCATTGTTAAGGCCATTCAGAAGTGGTGACCGTACTTGTTGGGTAGAAGATTCCTTGTGAGGACTGATCAAATGAGTCTAAAATATTTGTTGGAGCAACGCATGGTGACAGAAGAACATCAGAGATGGCTCTCCAAATTATTGGGCTATGATTTCGAGATTCAATACAAGCCAGAATTGGAGAATAAAGCAGTTGATGCCTTATCCAGGAAGGTGGAGTGCTCTCAACTTATTGCTACATCTGTGCCTCAGTTAGTGAATTGGGGAAATTTGAGGACAGAAAATATGAGTAGTGAAGAATTGGGAAGCTTCAGAGAGGCCATAAGGAAGGGGGAGGAAATACCATCAGGATATACAGTGGAGGATCAGCTTTTGCTACACAGAGGAAGGTTAGTGTTACCTAGGACCTCTTCCCAGATTCCACTGATACTTCAGGAGTTTCATGCCAGTGCTATTGGAGGACATTCAGGAGGGTAGAAGACTTATCAGAGATTGGCTAGAGAGATACTGGAAGGGGATGAGGAAAGATGTGGAGGAAATGGTGGCCCAGTGTGATACTTGTCAGAGGAACAAGTACCAAGCTTGTGCCCCTGGGGGACTGTTGCAGCCACTTAAGCTACCTGATCAGGTTTGGTCAGAGGTGACTATGGACTTCATCGAAGGCTTACCCAAGTCGGAAGGCTACACTGTCATTCTAGTTGTAGTTGACCGGCTTAGTAAGTATGCTCATTTCATACCCTTGAGACATCCTTTTAATGCCACTACCGTTGCAGCAGTTTTCAACCGAGAGATTGTGAGGCTTCATGGCTTTCCTGAGTCGATAGTCTCTGACAGAGATAAAGTGTTCCTGAGTCACTTTTGGAAGGAGATGTTCAAGTTACAAGGAACACATTTGAAGCGCAGTTCAGCCTACCATCCACAGACAGATGGGCAATCTGAGGTAGTTAATAGAAGTGTCGAGACTTACCTTAGATGTTTTGCAGGGGAGAAGTCCAAGCATTGGGTAAGGTGGCTACCTTGGGCTGAATATTGGTATAACACTTCATTTCACAAGGCGGCGCAGGTCACACCTTTCAAGGTGCTTTATGGAAGGGATCCTCCAACCCTGATACAGTACAAGCCTCATTCTACATTAGTGTCCTTAGTAGAGCAACAATTGTCAGAAAGGGAAGAGATCTTGGGGGAGCTGAAGAACCACTTGTTACGAGCCCAGAACATCATGAAGCAGGCAGCAGATCATCATAGGAAGGATGTTCATTTTGAGATTGGGGAATTTGTATACTTGAAGTTGAGGCCTTACAGGCAGAATACTTTAACAAGGAGGCTAAGTGTTAAGTTGGCCCCAAGGTATTATGGCCCCTATGAGGTAGAGCAGAAGATTTGGAATGTAGCATATCGCCTGAAGTTACCACCCACTACTACGATTCATCTAGTCTTTCATGTGTCACAGTTAAAGAAGTTCAAGGGAGATTCTGTACCAGTCGATACTTTACCGCCAACATTGTCTGAATATGGTACAAGTCTATTAGAGCCTTCTGCATTGAAAGGGGTTAGACACACTGAGGAAGGAGGGAAAGAAGTTTTGATTGAGTGGAAAGATCTACCGACACATGACGCTACTTGGGAGACCTATGAGATCATACAAGCCCAGTTTCCCGCTTTCAACCTTGAGGACAAGGTTAATCTTTGGGCGGGAAGTGATGATGGACCGGACCGGCCGGTCCAGCCCACAGCAACACCGGCCCAAAAAGGGCCGGTTCTCACGTACTGCAGGCGGAGAACCCGCCTGCCTGGGCGGTCGGCCGAAAGGGAGAAAGGAGGCAGGTGGGCCCAAGGGGCCCACCAAATTGAAGAGATAGGATGATGTGTTTGCCCTAGGGGTAATTAAGGGATTATGAGGGGTTTATGTGAGAGTTAAAAGGGAGTTAGGGTTTGTTTTGGAGGCACCTTGTTTTGGTAGCTGTTTTTAGCTTTCTTCTAATCTAGGGTTTGGGAGAAAGCTTCTCTTCTCGAATTGAGAGCATTGTATCCGTGGAAACTTGTAAGTCTTTTGATATTTAAGTAATCGAAGTATTTGTGAGTGTTTTCATCCAAGAAATCCTCCATTTTTCCACTGTTTTTGAGCTGTTTTTCCTGGATTCCGAATTTTTGCAACTCAAGTTCCATCAAAATCCCTCTAGTAGAAGATTAGATGCACTGTAGAAGAAAATGGATAGCCTAGCAAGAAATTTACAGTTGATTTATAAAAATCACTTGATTCTTTTTTCTTCTTCTCGTTCCCTTTTCATCTTAGGATTTTTCTCTGGTTTATTTTTATAGCAAGATAAGGTTAGTCAAAATCCATGAAATTTAAACTGCACCATGAAATACATGAAATAAGCCAGTTCATGCAATACATGAAATTTAAACTGCACCAAAAGTATCAATCAGTTTACTTTTAGACTTAATATTCTGGGAACAAAACAAAATCAATCCAAATCACCCTTCACTGAACATTAGTAAACTGGTAAAGCAGAGAGGTATTAATCAAACATTCATAAAATTTAACCATCTGCATCATTTCCTCTATCGCTCAGCACCCAAATATAGCTTTTTGATATCTCAAAAAATTTAGCAATTTAAGCCAAGAAGAAGGCAAAACAAATAAATCGAATAATTAGAGGCCATGAAAAACAGAACATTTTCCTAATAATCATGGTAAATTTGAAAGATTCATATGGATCATAAATTAAGAGTATAAACAAGGTGCGCCAAAGGCTCTACATACTTCAAGATTTTGTAGGGTCGAGAGGAGAGATCCAAGTCAAACCAACACATCTTGCCCTCCTTGCTTCCAACAATGAGATTATCACCTAGAACAAAAAATAAGATTACCAAGTTGAATTTGTAGAATTTGTATATAGTTATGCATACACATACATACTTACGTACATATTATTATTATTATTATTATTATTATTATTATTATTATATAAACTTTCAAACTCCATACAATTAGTTTTTTATATTATTATGTTTATATATAAAATCAAGGTCATTGATGTAGATCTAGAGTTTAATAACTTGGTAATCTAATTAGATCGTTTTTTTAAGACACATGACATTTAATCAAAATTGATGATAAAGTGACGGGTGATGCTACTCATTCAAAGTACCACTTCTCTTTATTTATATCTTTTTTTTTAATCAAATCTAGTGAATTTGTCCTTGATGCCATTCCATACATTTTCAAAAAGAAAAACCACTTGATTAGGATATTCCAACAAATTTATAACCATCTAGCTCACTATCTAGACCCTCCATTAGAGTATTATCTTTGCATGTTTGATGCATAGCTAAATCAATTTTGAAATTTCATGGAATTTGATTTCCCGCCATTCTTATAGTTTTGATTAGGATGAACTATTTTGGCTTAACCAACGGGACGTTCGAAGACTAAAAAACAAGAAAAAAAAAATAATAATATGGAAAGAGCTCCAACCAAAGAAAAAAAATACTAGAATAGCATGTGTGTATGAAAGAAAGAGAGGGTGTGTGTATGTGTGTATGTTCTAAAGTAGATGAACATCATGTACCGCCAGGATGAACTGCAACTGATGATACTTCCTGCAATCCGGTCTCAAGCTTATTAATTAGCTTTGATTTCAGAAGATCATAAATACGGATATGATTCTTTGTGGAGATAAAGAAAATCGATCTTGTAGGATGGAAAACAGCTGAAACTGCAAGTCCCCGCAGCTTCTTGAAAGGATTATGTGTTTGCTTTTTAGAAAGTTGGTGCAACAATACAGCTTTTGTATCACGTGAACACTGGGTTAAGGTTTACATCAAGAGCAGAAAGATATCCAAAAGTATTTCTTCTAAAAAAGCACGCAAATCAATATTTGTCTGAATGGTCTTGGCACCCAAACACAAAAATGTAGCTATAGAATACATCAAGCCTCTCAGGGAGGCTTTTAAAAAACTCCCAGTTTGAATTATTACATGCAACACTAAAGGAACAAGCCAATAGTCCAAACATTACATTTAACAAACTTTACATTTCAGCAATTCTATTTAATTTAAGCATTTCTTCTATAGAAAATAAAATATGATAATTTATTCAATTACTAAGTTCAACATGCATCATCTGTGTTACAGCTAGGAACCTCATGAATCACCATCTTCTTTGGAAATCAAAATATAAGTAGAACTACTCCCATCAGCAACCCAAGGATATCTCTTGGCATGATCGTTGGAAAATATGATATAAGCCTACTATGCTTTTGAAAACGCTCTCACAATGTTCATAAGACCAAAAATTGGTAAATTGTCTAAAAAATTAAATTTTTCAAGCCATCAATAAAAGAACATGATTCATTGAGAGTAGCGCATGTATGAAAATAAAATTGGCAAATGGGTAAAAAAAATGACGTCCTAAGGATATCTTTTGGCATGACCGTCGTGAAATAGTCTCCTTTTCGATGCCACTCAACATTGGCTACTGCCTACAAAGAAAAACAAAAGAAGAAATGATGTTTATTTTACATGTAAGCATCATCAAATACAAATAATAAAAATAGGGGAAAAAACATAACTAAATCTACCTTACTATGCTTAAGACGGATGCCACCGTACATTTCTTCTCTGGCCCAGCTCACAAGATCTGTATAAAACCTCAAGTCATCAGTAGTGAGCCAAATGATATTCAGTAGATCTAAACTGTTCAAAGATAATGAGAATCACAGACCTCTATCATCCGTTGATGCCGATTCCTCCACATGGAGAAGTTCAGTAATTCTATGCTGCTCTTCAGCATCTCCAAGCCCTGTGTCCAAAAGAAGCACATCATGCCCCCTGCAGAGTATTTTAAAAATGATTACAAGAATGTAGGTCTAGTTTCATAAAAGTAAAGCACTCAAAGAGACACATTAACTTACGCCGACGCTGCCAAAATAGGAAGCTGAGGCAAAGGATTCCATGCAACATGATTTACAGGTTGGCCAACTTCCCAAACTTTAAGGCAGCGACCAGTTTCAACCTCCCAAAGCCGTATGGTTCCATCAGTCGAACCTTAATGAAAGAACACCAAAAGTGAAAATGCACATGCATGAAATGAAAGTAAACATCATTACAAACAATAGAGACAACTAAACACGAACCAGATGCTAACCACTGCCCTGATATTTCAACTGAAACTGATTTTACAGGACCACTGTGACCTAAATATTCAAGATAGCACTTCGATGGATAAGGCTTCAGATCTTTCCTGCTTGGTAGCTTTGGTTTCAAAGATTCAGGATCAATATTAATCTGCAAAATAAAAGCTCACTTTACATTCCTGTAAGAATCTCTTCCAAAACTGCAAGAATTATGAAAAGAAAAAAGTTAATCAGAATTCACTAAGCAGATTGATGAACTCTCTAAATTACCCGTTTCTTTCTTGTTCTAGGGCACAAGTATAAATCTAAGCAACGATCAAATCCTTCTTTAAGAGCATTCTCATAAGCAGGCACATTCCTAAGAGACTCGTATCTGTTAAAAATGAATCACACAGATTAGCATGTTCTGCTCTAGCATTGAAGAAGTTATATTAGCCCATGCAAAGAAGAAAGCTGATGAATACCTCTTAGGAATAAACTTGGGACGATCTTCCTCATACATCAGTTGGTACGAGTTTATCTCCTCTTGAGTAGGGATGTACTCTAATGATGGATTATATGATTCCTCATGGCCTGGGAATGAAGAACATTAAACAAAATTTGATTTACTACAATTCTGTCCATTAAAAGGCCCAAAAAGAAACCAATGTCATATTTTCATTTGTTTATGAATGTCTTAATATACTTTATAAAATTACCTGCGAGCTTGGGTTTGGGTGCAGGAATATATTTCAAACCTTGCCTCTTACTTTCAGCAGAAGTAGAATCATCTCCCCACAACAAATAATGGCGGGGCTCCTCCTCTGGTTTTTCAAACTTGATCCAACCTTTACGAATTGCTCTAATATATTTAACAACCTTCATGAAACCACAGAAAAAAAGTAAAAAGCTGTTTTAAATCTTTCCTACTCAAGAAAAAAATGGTACTTGGTCATCGATTTTCAACACGTTTTGTGAGCAAGAAATCTGTAAAATTAATAAATTAACTAATTATGCTAAAACAGTCGAGGAAAAGAACATCCACAACTAAGCTTCTAAAAAAGGAATACAGATAATCACAACCGAATAGCAGATTTCAATCAACAATTCACAAGTTGACAATCACTTGATCAACAGTTTTACAATGCAAATTTGCTCCCAGTTTAGGAATTGCACTTTTAGTTGATAAACGTTTGAAGATAGTCTATATATTCTAGCGGTGTCAACGAGCTTATTTAGTAAACATCTTAGAAGTTATATTCAGCATCCTTAGATTGAATCCCACCAACATTAAATTTGTGATTCAACACTCAACTTTCCAAAAAAAAGTGTACACATGTAGAGTAGTGAATTGAGGAACCAATAGTTAGGTCCAAAATAAGAGAATTATCCAACAGGGTATCGAGGCAAAGATTTAAGAGATTATAAGCTATTACAACACAAAACATCAAATGTGCTTTGTAAGAATGATCAGTCAATGGCTACTGAATCCAATGACAAAGAGGTCATGACAAGACCAATGGTGATTCAAGCATATTATTTGATTCATCAATTGAAGGAAAAAATCATGTAATATCGCTAGAAAAATGCTCTAAATGACAAAGACATGGAAAACAGATGAGAGAATACCAACAAATACCCACGCCGTTATCAACCAACAATGTATCTAACACATCAGGAATGGCATGGATGGTTCAGTCAAGGTAATGAAAAACACATGTTCGAATTCATTAAATAATGATCAAATGTAGCTTAAAGTGACAGAATTTACCAATTCTCCAAATGCCATAATAAATAGCAAAATTTTGATTAGTGAAAGTTGAAATAAGAAAGATAAACTCGCTAATACTAATCCTATCTAAATATAAATTAATATTTTCTTCAAGCTAAAACATTTATAAAAAAAGAACTCTGCCATAAAAACCTCGAGTTTTAAATAGGAGCTGTCCCCCACCAGTTAACACCCCAAAATCAGCAGCTACGTGCCATGATAGTCCGAACATCTTCTAGGCCCGAGAGATATGTAGCCTGGGGGGTGGGGGCTTAATATTTACATAGCTCAAACCAGCCACGTCAAGCCAAAATTTCAGTTTCAAACACAAATTTCGAGTCACAGTACATTCTACATTGAACAAAATGTGCAAATAAATGAACTCAAAACCTATTCTACATTAACAGAGCACCCAATTTATGTTTAAATAACCAAAAAAGTAATCATTTTCCCAAAGAAGAGCAATAATCTCAACAGAAAACACATCTCCAGCTGGAAGCGTCTAGCACTTAAGAAGAATAGGTACACCATCACTCTTTGCATTTCCCTTTTTTTGCCAATCATCCTATTAATCTTATCTTTGTAACTTAAAAATACTTATTTTATCTCCAACCTCATTTCATTGTTGCTGTTCTAATCAGCTTCACTCTCGTTGCTGCATTGTAGGACCCTTAAATTGAAATATGCTACCCTTTTCTTGCACTTTTCAGAGCCACAAGCGATTCTCCTCATTTTCAATTCTCTCTCTCCTCTCCATGGTGTTCTCATTTTGAACTATAACATAAATCTTTTTGACCGGCTGATTGAAGTCAATTTCCACTGAATAATTGGACCATATGCTTCGCAAGAACTAAGCACTGATTTGGAATTCACTAGGATCATATCAGTATACCGTAATAGTATAAAAAAAATTTGGACCAAAATGAGTAGAGAAATTTTGAAATCATAGGATTAATGCTTTATATTTTTTGGTTATACATTCATTAGTTGAAAAAAAAATTAATTAATGCCAAAGGAAAACATGTTGAAGAATACCCCTGTATTAACGGTAGACCATATAATCATTTGGGTTGTTCATATGCACTTAGATTTCTTCTGGTTAACTAGACTGCCCAAAATCCTTGCATACAAAATAGTGACACCTAGAACAACTATGGTGTGGGAAAAACACTCAACTGGACTACTAAAGCCACAATAGGTTACCACATACAAAATGGATTGGATTTAGAGCATGTACATATCTCTAAATACCCAGTCCAAGGACCCAAGAGCGCATACAGTGTTGTTAGGCTGTCAAGCAAATCTCTATTACTAAAACTTCATCTAATTTTCCAGGCATGGTCATGGTAATAACATTTTTTACAAAATCGAATGTATTATAAGTTTAACACCAAGCAGCATTTGGTTATTTTGTTTCAGGCAACTATACTGCCAATTTGAAAAGCAACAGACTATTTGTACAGCTAAGCTGAAGAATCATCAGAAACTATAATAAACAAGCATAACAAAATGACAGACATTTCTCCCACAAAAGCAAGTTGAAAATAGGAATTACAATAAATTGCAAACAATCTTCAAACCAGGAATGTGAATTTCAACATTTTTTGTTCACGAATATAAAGAAAACAGCCAAAAACGTTATTCATGAGAAACTTTGAGCGTATGAGATAGACTCAAGAACAATCCTCACATGAGACATGACAAGCCATAGAACTATTTGCCTCCATCTGAAGTAATGTGATAGGAAATACTTGTTTGCACAAGCAAATCCACCCCAGATCAAGCACTACAGCAGGGAAACTGCTGTTCACAGCAGTAATTCAGCCGAAAACAGTGAAAAATAAAGGAAAACTGAGAGAGAACTTGTAGGAAAAACCAATAGAGCACTTGTATTTCACTAGTAGATGAATAAAACAGCAAGATACAATTGATCCTCAATTCGAGAGGAGGATCGATCTCTCCCAAATCTCTAGATGCCGCTAGAGCCCAAAGAAAACCTAAATCTAAGAGATCTCAAGTTTCAGCCAAATTCAAGATACTCAAACCCTAGGAAAACCAACTATTTAATGCATACAAATCAAAAGGAATTCCCTAAACAGTCCCTACATTCAAATTTCTCTCTTAAACCCCCAAAAAATCCTTCCTAAAATGCTCCAGTGGAGCTTGCGTGCGTGCGGCTGACGGAAGAGGCCGAGACGTTCGCTCGTTCTCCGCCTGGACCGGTCCCGCGTGGACCGGCTGGACAGGTCCATTGGACCGGTCTAACAATACTCTCCTCCCAAAAATCCACCATGTCCTCAAGGTGGAGATATGCGCGTGTTCCGGTGGAGGTGGTCATCCTTGAGGTGACTGAAAATCCTTACTGTATTGCAGAACCAAGGGCTGCACGGAACGAGAAACATCCCCTCCCTCCCCCAAACTGATCGCATCCAACCTGTGTAGTCCCACCACATAATCTTCCCCCACTTCTTGTATGTCCCTAACCATGGTCTTAAGTGATGTGATGGCTTTTGATAGCCCTGCATCTCCCCTTATGACCACCCTTCTTCCATCCACCATTAATTCCATCGTGAGAGCTCCTCAATTGTCCTTGGTTTCCCCCAAGGTTTGCAACCACTTCATCCCCAGGATGACATCAGTGCTTCCTAACTCTAGTGGAAGAAAGTCCTCTCTTACTTGAATCCCTTGGATGGTCAACACCACTCCTTTACAGGTTCCCTGACCTTTTTCCACCTTCCCTGTACCCATCATCACTTCATAGAAACCAGTGTCCACCAACTTCACTCCCAATTGGTCAACGACCTAAGTGGAAATGAAATTGAGGGTAGCCCCACTATCAATTAGCACCACCACCTCACGGTCAGCTATCTCTCCTTTCACTTTCATAGTGTGACTCGGAGTGAATCCCACTACAGAGTTCAGATAGACTTCCGCCACATCCAGGTGCAACTTCTTCTCCTCCTCTCCAGATCTGCTCCCACCTCCCTCCTCGTCTTCCTCGTCTTCACAGAAAATGAGAACCTGAAGAGTTCGGTCATTGCACCTATGTCCTGGCATGTACTTCTCATCACATCTGAAGCACAACCCCTTTGTCCTTTTATCCTGCATCTCCTTCTCTGTCAGCCTCTTGAAATTTTCCCCACTCCCTCCTACTAGCTTCTCCCGGGTGGTCTCATTACTGTTGCCTGATGCAGGCCCCTTGGGTGCTAGAAGAGTGGTCGTCGTCCTGTAAGAGCCTCCTGAGCAGTTTCCTCGAGCCCCTCTTTCTGCTTTCTTTTGATCTTCTACCAACTGCGCCAGCTCCATAGCCTTTCCCAGGTTCCTCGGCTCCAGTACCCTGACTGCTGTTCGAATCTCTGGTTTCAACCCCTTCATTAAGTTCCCTTCTAAGGCTGACTCTGAAATGTGATACAATCTGCTAGCCAAGTACTCAAACCGATCCCGATAATCTGCCACAATCTCTTCTCCAGTCAAGGCAAAGAATTACTCATAGAAGTCTCCTCCCCCGTCGGATTGGAAACGCTCTAATAAGCAATCCTTAAACTCTCTCCAATTCCGGATGGGCTCCCTCCTGTCACGCCACTGATACCATGCCAGAGCTTTCCCTTCCAGACACAGGCCCACCGCTGTCAATTTTTCTTCCTCTGTCAACCCGATGACAGCGAAGTAACGCTCCACTTTGTAGATCCAGCCATGGCCGTCTTTGCCCTCAAAGACGGGCATTTTCAGCTTCCTCACCCGTGGGTCTCCTCCGTTTTCCCGGTACCCTCCATAACCTCCCACTCCTTGAAGGGGAAGAGTCCCCCAAGTGTCCCGATCATCCCTCCAACGATTATATTTGAATCTCTCTTCATACTCACCTCTTCTTCCTTCGAAATCATCACCTCGACGCTGAATTCCTTCAAATTCAGCACCTCGACGATGATGTTCCTCCCTTCTTCCTTCAAAAACAGCCCCTCGACGCTGAATCCATTCGAATTCAACACCTCGGCGATGAATTTCTTCCCTTCCCCCTTCAAATTCAGCACCTCGACGCTGGATTCTTTCAAATTCAACACCTCGATGATTGAATTCTTCCCTCCTCCCGACCAAATCAGCCTCCCGTTGGTCATATCCCCTACTCATCTCCTCTCTAAAAAGCGGTTCTAAATGGGGCATGTCGTTTTCCTCCTCCAGGATCTCCACCTCCGAATTTTTCCTCCCCCTCAAGGGATTCGGATTTCCTCCCATGCCATGGTCGTCGGTAGTCTCCCTTACTTCCGATGTCGCCGGATTGGTCTTCATTTCAAGTAGTTTCTTCATCATTTCCTCCATCGCGGTGAACTTCCCCTCCAACCTTTGATTGTTGGAGGTGATTTGATTTTGAAAGTTGCAGAATCTTTCCTCCAAATCGGCTTTCAATTGGCAGACTTCGCCTTCCAAGACGTCAACCTTCTTTCCAGCCATCTTTCTTCCCAACGGATCTCAAAAAGATCACTTCCAGAAGCCAAAAGCTCGCTGAAAAATCAGGATTTCAGCCGCCTAAGGTCCCAAAAACGACGCTCTGATACCAATTTGATAGGAAATACTTGTTTGCACAAGCAAATCCACCCCAGATCAAGCACTACAGCAGAGAAACTGCTGTTCACAGCAGTAATTCAGCCGAAAACAGTGAAAAATAAAGGAAAACTAAGAGAGAACTTGTAGGAAAAACTAATAGAGCACTTGTATTTCACTAGTAGATGAATAAAACAGCAAGATACGATTGATCCTCAATTCGAGAGGAGGATCGATCTCTCCCAAATCTCTAGACGCCGCTAGATCCCAAAGAAAACCTAAATCTAAGATATCTCAAGTTTCAGCCAAATTCAAGATACTCAAACCCTAGGAAAACCAACTATTTAATGCATACAAATCAAAAGGAATTCCCTAAACAGTCTCTACATTCAAATTTCTCTCTTAAACCCCCAAAAAATCCTTCCTAAAACGCTCCCGTGGAGCTTGCGTGCATGCAGCTGACGGAAGAGGCGGAGGCGTTCGCCCGTTCTCCGCCTGGACTGATCCCGCGTGGACCGGCTGGACCGGTCTAACATAATGCAACCAAACAAGAGTCCCGGCCATGGTTTTGACTAGAAACCGTAAAATAATACCATGGTTTTGATCAAACATCCATTAACGTGAACCAAGGATTTCAACAAACAATCATCCTGGCCAAAAACTTTTAGGGTCAATATAATTAAATTTATTCATAAATTGCATGGAAGACTGAATCAATTATAACTTTATTGATACATACTTCGACAAGTTGTCTAACACCTAAAGGCATGGTTGCACAAATATTAAAATAAAAGAACTGATGTCAAAGAATAAAGATGACGATATAATAATGTGTAGTCCTAGATCTAACAAACTGAGATTGAAAGTTACTATAATTGATGCATCATCTTAGGGAAAAAATAAATAAGATAAACAAATATAAGCCTCACTTCAGTTCGCTAGAATCTCCCCACCATGGATTTAAAGGAATGTTAGTTAACCTAGTCAAACAACACTTTCAACCAGTTCTTTTTGACAAAAATCCGCTATTGGACGCTTATCCCATATTATAAGGCTAAATGTAGCTAATAAATGGTAAGCAACCTACTAATTCGTTATCTTAACCAAAGCTTTAATTCGGACATCATATGACACATTGAGCCAAGATTACAACAATAGAAGTGTCCATAGCTTGCAAGAGATGCATTGAGCAGGAAAGAACTTAAGGCAGGCTATTGAACTTTCAAAAAGAGTTTTTAAATATTTGCTTGCTGCAGAAATTTACACCATGGATAGCTATCTTACCACAAACAATGAGGAAAAGCTTGACAGTTGGATTTTAGATAAGCTAAGCTAATGTTCAATTCTTCCTGTCAAAGTTTTCATTGAAACATCTTCAATTTAAATTCAGGATGACAAAGAAAAAAGTGACCCTAGCTCTGCATAAGATGAGTAGGAAAACCAAAAAATGTAAACAGAACGTCAAAAAGAATAGCTGCCTTTACATTATTTAATCCTTTGTTCAGACAATTCCATCAGTTCTGCATAAAATGAATTCCAAAATGAGGTACTGTTCTACCTTCACTAAAGTTCCTCTAGATCTTGGTCTAACATAAAAAACTCCAATTACAGCCATTATAAATCGAAAAATCTTTGAATGCGAGCAGACAGATGTATTAGAAAAGAATAAAATGATAATCAAAATACGATGTACCATTTAGATAAAAACAATGATGCTTAAGATGAAACAGGTTTTTCTACGTTAGGGGGACATAAAAATGAATTATTCTAAAGCAGGGTAATCAAATTAGAGAACAGGAGCTGAGGAGTCCTTTAGGTGTCATTAGAAATGATGATAATTAGTGCCAAAATAACCAAATTTGAAAGGAAAAAAAAGAGAATTTTTTCCATTTGAATCATGAACGCGCAAAACTCAAATTACTGCATAAAAATGGCTTTGGCAACCACAGCTTCCATTAAAAGAGTAGGTAGTATTTAATAAAAAAAGGTTACATAAGTGAAAGATAGTGAAGTCCCAAACAAATTAAAAAAAAAAGTAATCACTATACAAATGAAAACTTACTGATTGCTGAAGCTTACATACAAATATACAAAAACCTAGGAGACCATACCTTTTTGTGTTCCCACTTGGAAGGAATAAAACGCCTCTTTGGTTCGGGTGCATTAGAGAGTGGATGTCCTTTGTCCTCCCAGTCAAACCAATCAACGTATGGCTGAAAGAATAATATGTTTGTCACCACAAAATCATGGATTTTCTTACTAACAACATTAAGCTTATTCAGTTTAGAATGTGGAGCCTTTCCTATATAAGGATAAAATTGAAGTGAACTACTAATATACTTAAAAACTGGAAATGGGATGTAGCTGTGTGTACAAACCGCATAGGGGTCCACTTCAGTATGAGGGGTGCTACCCTGCAACAAGCGTTTGATAAGCTTCATCTCCTTCTTTGTCAATTCTACTTCTTCATCATTGTATTCATCATAAATTTTCCTCCTATTTTTAAACAAAAAATAAGATTAAAGAAGGGGAAACTAGATCCTGTATATTAATCTAAATAGCCAGTACACTATAAACAATATTTCAAGTTGTTCTAAACATAATGAACAATTGAAGAAATAAGTAGCATCAAAATTAATTTTAAAGAAAATTTTAAAAAAACTGACATGTTAACTTTTTTTTATGGGGTTTTTTTTTGGGGGGGGGGGGGAGGGGGCAAAAAGGTCCATTAGTTAAAATGGTTAATAATTTAAGGATACAGCATAGTTCTTTGACAGAATTCAGGACATCTAACAAAAACTGAGATGTATTTTCTTCATAACTCCAATTCAGCTGATGTGCAACCTACCTTTCAAGTGATATGAGGTTATCTAGGTGATAAGTCCTGAGCAAGTAAGCCATACACCTTAAGATTTATCAATCATAGTTATGTGATTTTATATGTTAAAGAGGAAAAGCCAGAAAGGAAAAGATGAAGGACAAAACTAACGAAGTTAAAGATTACATGCAAATCTTGAAAAGAAATGTTATGTGTTATGGTATTCATACCAATCCTTTCCATGAGAAACCAACAAAAAGAATTAAAAAAACACATTAATATATAAATGTGTTATGCTTATTATGGCAAAAACTGATACACAACTAACCCTGAGAGTGAAGCAATGCTAAAGAATAGTTAAAATCAAGTTCATGAATACCTCCAGCAGGACTGGACGAATGATGTTCTAAGGATCTGAGCACAGTGAAGTTTAGCAGCAAAATAACTTAAACTGTAATCTTCAAAGATTGTTGGGAGGTTATGATTACAAATGCTAGACAATCCCATGGAAGGCATACTTGATGTGATGTATTTCAAGGGTTCAAGGATATGTTAGACTGGTCCAGGGTGGACCGGCTGATGTATACACCAGGCAGAACAAGGGTTCTGCCCAGTAGGGGGCCAGATTCTGTGGTGGGGCCAAGCAGTCAATTAAACATTAATTAAGGATGGGTTTTGGAGGAAAAATTCAAAAGGGGCTGTTTAGGGATTAGGTAATTATGTTTTGCTTTAAGTAGATTTTTCTCCCTAAGGTTAAGGTTATGTTATGGATTTAATGAACTTGTATTTCTCTTAGAGTTTGCTTGGTCCCTAATCGCCAGCTAGGTATTTGGAGAGCCGAATCTTCCTCTCGAATTGAAGATCCATTGTATCTTGTTTTTTTTTTTCTCCCATATTTCAGTAATTATCAATTTTTCCTGGTGATTTGCCACCAATTTCCCGAAAGTTCTGTTTCTTCTTGCTGAAATTCCAAATGTAAGGCAAGAATTGTTCAATTTTTGCAAATATTTCCTATCAAATTGGTATCAAAGCGCTTTCTTGGACGGAAAAATAAGTTATTTTCATTGTTTTTTTGCGATTTGAGCCTACATCCAATTAATGGCAGCAAAGAAGATGAAGGCATTGGAGAGCGAGATGGAACAACTCAAGGTTGGAGTAGGGAAAAATATTATGGGGTGAGAGGGAAGGGTCTCAATCATCGATAACCGCTTTGGAAACTTTGAAGAGATGATGAAAAAGACGCTCGAGATTCAATTGAAAGCATCACCAGCGATTTCTTAGGTGGAACCACGAGGAAAGGATATCCAGGAGGATGACGATGAATTGAAGAGTGTTAACCATCAAAGATCGTCACATGAGGCCCAATTGGTGGGCGGATTGAGGTATTCCGAGGGTAGGACAGCATGGATGGAAGCCGAGCCCTTCGGAAGACTACCCAGGCATGGGGAGAGATGGAATGGAGAAGGGCATGGTTGGGGGGGAGCCATGGGGTCAAAATCAACCAAGAGAGGAATGAAGGGAATCACACCACCACTACATCAGAGGAATCAATGGGGGAAGGAACCATGGGAGTATGGATGCAAGAGCAATGAGGCTAAAAATGTTGGCCTTTGAAGGGGAGGATGCTCAGGATTGGGTGTACTAGACGGAACGTTACTTTGCCACTAACGAGCTAACTGAGGGGAAAACTCATGGCGGCGGGTCTATGTTTGGAAGGGAAAGCCCTAGTATGGTTCCAAAGGAGGGAGGTTAGGTATATGATCTACTCATGACGAGAATTTAAGGAGTGCTAGTTGGAACGTTCCCGAGCCATTCGCGAAGGAGACATCCACGAGCAATTCTATACCTTAACTCAAGAGGGGACAATTATGGAATACCGGGAGAAGTTTGAGGTATTGTCGAGGAGATTAAGGGGAATCTCTGAGGAAGGATTAGAGTGGAATTTCATGAAGGGCTTAGGAAGGACATACGGCAGAACTCAGGGTACTAAGGCCTACAGGGTTGAGGGACATGATGGAGCTGGCTCAGAGCAATGAGGAAAAAATGTAAGAGGGAGAATGCCAGCATAAGCAACAACATGGGAGGGCCCTATCGGAGTACCCCTAGAACTCTAGCTAGGGGTGTTAACGAGTCGAGTCGAGCTCGAGTTAGGGGGTGTTCGAGCTCGACTCGCGAGTCTAATACCAGGCTTAAACTCGAGCTCGACTCGTGACAATGAAACAGGCTCATCGAGCAGCTCGAATTCGCCCTCCATTTAAATTTGTGAGCCTCTGGCATCTTTCGCAACGGTCGCGTCCGTGGTTACGTACTCCCGTAGGACGGTCTTCCGCACGTGACCACCTCAAACGAACAGTTTTTCGCACACGCGTGTCGGACGGTCTTCCGCACACGCACGTCGGACGAACGGCTCAAAACCTCGAACTGTAAAACATGTTGTTTTTTGCAAGCAGCAAGTACAGACCGCCTCAAGCCACGCGATCTCCTCGAGCATTGTGAAGCTGACCACCTCGAATTCGAGCAAGATTAGGCATGATTGCATAAAGCATAAAACATTTAGTTTAATTTTTATGCGGGATTAGGCGGGTAACGCAGGTTCAAATTTAATAAATAAAATAAAAGTATTTTAAAAATATTAATATTGAATCGAGCCAGCTCACGAGCCAAGTCTCAATCAAGCTCGAGTTTGAGCTCGATAAGCTTGGCTCGCGAGCCATAAACGAGTCGAGCTCGAGCCGGCTTGGCTCACTTACACCCCTAACTCTAGCACCCATAACACAAATAATATCCTTCCAGAGAGTTCCTAGGGAGAAGAGCAGTGGAGTTCGCCCGTGGGTCAAATTCAAGAGACTCACATAAGTGGAGGTGAAGGATAAACAAGCAGGGGTTATGTTTCAAATATGATGAGAAGTACACACATGGGCATAAGTGTACGGACCGAACTTTTTAGGTTCTCACCATATGTGATGACAAGGAACTTGAGAAGGGAGGTGGGAGTGAGACATCGGCAAAGGAAAAACTGCATTTATACATGGTTGAGGTCTCCTTGAACTCAGTGGTGGGATTCACTCCGAATCACACTATGAAAGTGAGAGGAGCAATAGCAGACAAGTAGGTGGTGGTCCTACTAGACTGCAGGGCACCCACAATTTCATCACCAACCAGGTCGCAAACCAATTGGGGATGAACTGTTGGACACAGGGTGCTATGTGGTGATGATGGGGACTGGGAAGATGGAGACAGGTAGAGGTGTGTATGGGCTGAGGTAGAGGGGTGTATGGGTGAGTGGTCTTGACCATACAGGGGATTCATGTGAGGGAGGATTTTCTCCCATTGGAGCTGGGGAGCACTGATGTCATCCTGGGGATAAGATGAGATAACTGCAGATCTTGGAGGATACCGGTGAATTGGGGGACAACAACAACGAAGTTGATGGTGGAATAGAGAAGGATGGTGATTAAGTGAGATGCAGGACTCTCCAAAGCCATGGTGTCACGACCCGACCCGACGGGGACGGATCCCGCCCGAGCCGGATCGCGACGAGAGCTAAACTTGCTTATCCAGGATCTGGCTTTGGATTAGGTTACTGAACTGATCTTCCAAATACTTAACTCAACAGACACACACAGAACAACAGAGCTACTAAAATCATCAAATGCAGCGGAACAAAACATCTATCTTTTCATTTCCTCAAAAATAATCATCTACAGAACAGTACATGGCTTTCAACAGAAAGAAAGACAGAACAGAAAAGCCATGACTGTACAAAAATCAAAAGTACAAAAGTACCTAATCGGATCAGACTCTGAAACTAATCCTGGACCTCCTTGCCCTTCCCAGAACCTGAAAACCACCAAAAAGCAAGGGTGAGCTCAACAGCTCAGCAAAGCAACAAACCACCAATCTAAATTCTCAGAAACCAAAACCAAACTTATCAGACAGAAATCAGATCAGAAATCGAAACAGAGTCGGAAATCAGAACGTATACGGACAAATATCGAATCAGAATCGGAATCGTACATATCATATCAGAACAAATCAACAGAGTCAGAATCAGAAATCAGAAATCAGAATCGTACGGAGCATATCATATCAGAATTACAATTTCGTACAGAACAGAACAGATACAGAAAACAGAACAGATACATATAGCTAAATGCCCTGACACTGACGGAATCTCTACGGATTCTGGCCCCTTATACCTCCCTTCCCAGACACTGACTGAATCTCATAGGATCCAGACCCCTTATGTCTCCCTTTGTGCTCATGGCACCAAAACAGATGTGCTTATAGCACCAGAACAGAATTCATCGGATCCGGAACAGAACAGATATCAGATTTCAGATTTGAGCTCATTTCAGATTTCCCATTTCACTAACTGAATCTCTTAGGATTCAGGCCCCTTATAACTCCCTTTTTATAGCTTATACACATAGCATTTCAATTCAGAAGAAATCCGGACATTTCAGAAATTACCCGAAAATCGGGCAGCACAACGGCAGTACACAGATATTACACAAAATTCCTGAAAATAACAATTTACCAAATTTGCACATAATACAGATATTAACATTTCAGAACCTTTATTCTACTGCACAGATAATTTACAATTTCACAGAAAATTGTAGTCTACGAAAAACATCGCCGAATCAAAAATACCCGGACAAAAATCTTCAAAATATAGTCAAAACGTGCACACCCGGCACGGCAACGATATACAGAAACTTACGCGGTAAAAATTGAACCAATCAAAAGATACGGACGAAAAACCGTAACGAAAACGAAATCCGGACAGAAAATACCGCCAACCGCGACGGAACTGAAAATTGAGAAAGATGGAATGTGCCTTACCTCGTGCACAGCAAAATCCTCAACAGTCACTTCGCTCGAAAACGGCTCCGCGTCTTCCCGAAATCAACTTTTCCAAGAATGCCCTCGACTTTCTCTCTCCTCAAAAAGATATTTTATAAAATCTGATTTTTCTCTCTCTTCAAAACGACAGAATTTCCTTAAGTAATACTCAGATCGGCCCGGCCGATCGCAGCATCGTCCCGGGACGATCCGACCAAATGGATCGGCCTGGTCTCCATTCAGGGCTGTTGTCTGGACGATATTTTCTACAGTGCCGATCGGCCTGGCCGATGTCTCCAATCGGCCTGGACGATGCATGCAGAAAATCACCTGGAGCAAAACTGGGCAAAATCTGGAACTGATTTTCTATTGATCGTCCCAGGACGATCCAAAATCGGTCTGGACGATCCTGGAGCAGATTGTGATATTACAATCTCCCCAACTCAGAAAAATGTCGTCCTCGACATTATCCAATCCAAACGCAGTCAAAACAAGTACGGGTACGACCGTCTCATATCAGACTCCTTTTCCCACGTTGCTTCCCGTGCAGTCCGGTGCTTCCACTGGACTTTAACCATCGGAATCTCTTTATTTCTTAACTTTCGGACGTCGTACGCTAAAATCAATTCTGGCTCTTCCTTGTACGCCAGATTCTCCTGAATCTCAACCTCATCAGCTGATACCTTCTTCCCAGAGTCGGATACCCACTTCCTCAGAGTGGATACATGAAACACATTATGCACATCAGGCATAGAATCAGAAATCAATAGGCGATAAGCAGATTTTCCAATTCTTTCCAAAACTTCAAAAGGTCCAACATACCTTGGACTAAGCTTGCTCACCTGACCAAATCTGCTCACACCTTTCATCGGACTGACTTTGACATACACAAAGTCACCGACCTGAAACTCAACAAATCTGTGCTTCTGATTGTAATACTTCTGCTGACGATCTTGAGCGGCTTTCAATCTTTCTCTTATCAAATGAATCTTCTGAGCAGTTTCATCAGCAAAAGTGGCACCCAAAGCCTGTCTATCTCCGACCTCCGTCAGAGTCAAAGGAGTACGGCACTTCCTGCCATACAAAGCCTCGTACGGTGCCATACCGATACTGGACTGAAAACTGTTGTTATAGGCAAACTCAATCAGCGGAATATGATCTTCCCAGCTTCCGCTAAAGTCCAGAACACAAAGCCTCAACAGATCTTCCAGTACCTGAATAGTCCTCTCAGACTGTCCGTCAGTCTGAGGATGAAAGGCTGTACTGAAATGCAGTTTCGTACCCAAGCCTTGCTGAATGCCCTTCCAAAGTCTGAAAGTAAAGCGTCCATCTCGATCAGATACAATCACACGAGGCACACCGTGCAATCTGACTATCTCTTTCACATATATCTGTGCCAAGCGTTCAACTGAATCCGTCTGTCTGATCGGAAGAAAATGGGCTGACTTTGTCAATCGATCCACAACTACCCAAATGGCATCGTGTCCTTGTCGTGATCGAGGAAAACCCATCGCAAAATCCATTGTTACCTCCTCCCATTTCCACTCAGGGATAGGCAACGACTGCAACAATCCACCTGGTCGCTGATGCTCTGCCTTCACCAACTGACAGGCTTCGCATCTCGACACAAACTCCGCCACATCCTTCTTCATCCCAGGCCACCAGAACAAAAGCTTCATATCAGCGTACATCTTACCACTGCCTGGATGAACAGTGTAGCCAGAATGATGAGATTCATACAGAATCTCCCGCCTCAGATCTCCAAACACAGGTACCCACAACCTGTTCTTACAGAAAATAGCACCAGAATCAGAAGTTCGAAGTTCAGGAGTCTTACCAGATCCAATCTGAGCTATCAACTTCGAATAATCAGAATCTGACTTCTGGGCTTCTTGAATCCGTGTCTCCAAAGAAGACTGAATACTCATCTGAGCCAACTCCAAATCACTGGAGGAAATCACCTCCAACTGCAATCTTTCCAAATCACGGATCAGAAAGTCATCACAGGTAAGCTGAATACCTGATAATCCAGAAGACTTCCTACTCAAAGCATCTGCTACCACATTCGCCTTCCCAGGCTGATACTGAATAGTCAGGTCATAGTCCTTGATCAACTCGAGCCACCTCCTCTGTCTCAGATTCAGATCCTTTTGAGTAAAAATGTACTTCAGGCTCTTATGATCAGTAAACATCTCACATTTGACGCCATACAGGTAATGCCGCCAAATCTTCAAAGCAAACACAACAGCAGCTAACTCCAAATCATGTGTCGGGTAATTCTTCTCATGTGGTTTCAACTGTCTCGAAGCATAAGCAATTACCTGACCATGCTGCATCAGGACACATCCCAGTCCTTTCAGTGAAGCATCACTGAACACCTGAAAACCTTCTGTACCTGACGGAAGTGCTAACACTGGAGCTGAAGTCAAACAATCTTTCAATCGCTGAAAACTAGCTTCACACTCCGGTGTCCAAACAAAAGGAACTGACTTCTGAGTCAGTCTCGTCAGAGGAGTCGAAATCTGTGAAAATCCTTTCACAAACTTCCTATAATACCCGGCCATGCCCAAGAAACTACGTACCTCAAATACCGTAGTCGGCCTTGGCCAATCAGCAACCGCCTGAATCTTCTGGGGATCTACAGAAATGCCGTCTCCGCTAATCACATGCCCCAGAAATGAAATGCTCTTCAGCCAGAATTCACACTTGGAGAACTTGGCATACAGCTGATGCCTCCTCAGAGTCTCCAACACAATCCTCAAATGTCTGGCATGATCATCCTCAGATGCAGAATATACCAGAATATCGTCAATGAAGACGATCACGAACTGATCCAAATACTCCCTGAATACTCGGTTCATCAGATCCATGAAAATCGCAGGCGCATTGGTTACCCCAAAAGGCTTAACCAAAAACTCGTAGTGCCCGTACCGAGTACTGAAAGCAGTCTTCACCACATCAGATTCCTTCACCTTCACCTGATAATATCCGGATCTCAAATCAATCTTCGAAAACACCGAAGATCCGGAAAGCTGATCAAACAAGTCGTCTATCCGAGGCAAAGGATACTTGTTCTTGATCGTGGCCTTGTTCAAATCTCTGTAATCAATACACATACAGAGTGTACCGTCCTTCTTCTTCACAAACAGAACAGGTGCTCCCCAAGGCGAAACACTAGGACGTACAAACCCTCTGTCAACCAACTCCTGAAGCTGAACTTTCAACTCAGAAAGTTCTTTCGGTGCCATCCTGTACGGAACTTTCGATATCGGAGCGGTACCCGGAAAAACATCGATAGAGAACTCCACATCTCTATCCGGAGGTAAACCAACCAACTCCTCAGGAAAAACATCGGCAAACTCCCGTACCACTGGGATCTCAGAAACAGAACCAATCTCCAGGTTCAGATCCCGCACTGAAGCCAAAAATACTGGATATCCTTTCTTCCACATTCTGCTCACCTCCAACGCAGAAATCAGACTGGAGAGAACACCTCGTAATCCCTGAAATACAACTCTCTCTCCAGCCACAAGCAAACTCACTTGCTTCTTCAGACAGTCAATCTGAGCCTCATACTGACTCAACCAATTCATGCCCAAAATCACATCATACGAAGAAATCGGCAATCGAATCAAACTCGATTTCCACTTCTTGCCAGAAATCTCGATCTCACACAAACAAAACTGTCGAGCAATCAATGGATTCCCAGCCGGTAAAATCACAGACAAAGAAACCGGAAGTAAAAGAGAATCCAAACGTAAAGCCTCAAAACAGTGCTCGGACAGAAAAGAATGACTCACTCCAGAGTCAAACAAAACACGACAGGACTGATCAGAAATGTAAACCGTACCTGTCACAACATCCGGAGCATCACGAGCCTCCTGCTGACTCAGGCTGTAAACTCGTGGCTGAACTGGAACAGGAGCTGAAGCAACAGAACTACTCTGCTCCCTCTGAATCGTAGGTGGTCTCCGTGGTGCAGAACTAGAACCACCACCTCTACCAGTAAATCCCTCAGGGCGTGGAGGAACAGTCCTCGGTCTTCCTGCTGCTGAACCAACAGGTCTGACGAAGCCCTCAGATCGCTGCTCATATCCCATCTGTGGACATTCTGCAATCCTATGTCCCGGCTGACCACATCTGAAACAAAGACCAGCTATCCTGTAGCACTGGCCATGGTGTCGTCGTCCACAACTCTGGCACACAGGTGCCGTACTGACAGATCCCGAACTAGTCGTACTGGTAGCAGTACCAGACGATCCTCCGCTCCTTCTGGAATCTCCAGATCCAGAACCAGAAACAAACCTCCTCTTCCCAGAGGAACCACTGCCAGATGTCTCACCTCCAAATCTCTTCCTACTCGCAGTCCACCGCTGCTGAGTAGCCGTCATGTCATTCTCAATCATACGAGCTCGTTCCACAAGCTCAGAGAAATCAGTAATCCTGAATGGTATCAGAGGCTGCCTCAAAGTGTCTCGTAAGCCTCTCAGAAATCTGTAGCACCTCTCAGCAGACGTGCTAACCAGCTGCGGAGCGTACCTGGCTAATGCAGTAAACTCAGCCTCGTACTGCATCACCGTCTTGCTCCCCTGAACCAGCCTCAGAAAACTCTCCTGCATCTGCTGTCGTGCAGAAGGGGGAACAAACCAGTCTCTGAATACTTCAGTGAACTCTTCCCAAGTGATCAAAGAGTTCAATCTACCCTGAAATCTGGCTGCCTGCTGGCCATCCCACCAGTGCTCAGCCTCTCCGTCCAACAGAAAAACAGCTAACGGAACCTTCCTGTCTGCAGGACACTGCATCCCGTCAAAAGTCTTCTCCAATCTCCTCAGCCACTCCTCGGCTGCTCTGGGCTCAACAGCGCCCTCAAACCTCGGAGGCTTCAACCTCAAAAATAACTGCAGGTGTCGATCAATGTCCTCAGATCTAACAGTAGAAGCTCTGCTCTGAGTCTCGCTCATCATCTGAGCAACAAGTGACGCAAACTGTGAAAGTGTATCAGCACCGACCACTGGGGCTGTACTCCCCACTGGTGCTGCCTGATCGTCACTCTGACCGTCTGTCATGTCTGGGTCTGGCTGATCCATACAGAAAAATCCAGAAAATCCGGAAAACTATCACAAAAACAACACAAAAACAACACAATAAAAAGCCAAACGACCCAAAACTACCTCCCAGACAGACTCACTGATCACTTCCTAGAGCTCTGTTTCACAATTCAACCAGTTTCCAAAACCAGTGCTCTGATACCACAAAAGCTTGTCACGACCCGACCCGACGGGGACGGATCCCGCCCGAGCCGGATCGCGACGAGAGCTAAACTTGCTTATCCAGGATCTGGCTTTGGATTAGGTTACTGAACTGATCTTCCAAATACTTAACTCAACAGACACACACAGAACAACAGAGCTACTAAAATCATCAAATGCAGCGGAACAAAACATCTATCTTTTCATTTCCTCAAAAATAATCATCTACAGAACAGTACATGGCTTTCAACAGAAAGAAAGACAGAACAGAAAAGTCATGACTGTACAAAAATCAAAAGTACAAAAGTACCTAATCGGATCAGACTCTGAAACTAATCCTGGACCTCCTTGCCCTTCCCAGAACCTGAAAACCACCAAAACGCAAGGGTGAGCTCAACAGCTCAGCAAAGCAACAAACCACCAATCTAAATTCTCAGAAACCAAAACCAAACTTATCAGACAGAAATCAGATCAGAAATTGAAACAGAGTCGGAAATCAGAACGTATACGGACAAATATCGAATCAGAATCGGAATCGTACAGATCATATCAGAACAAATCAACAGAGTCAGAATCAGAAATCAGAAATCAGAATCGTACGGAGCATATCATATCAGAATTACAATTTCGTACAGAACAGAACAGATACAGAAAACAGAACAGATACATATAGCTAAATGCCCTGACACTGACGGAATCTCTACGGATTACGGCCCCTTATACCTCCCTTCCCAGACACTGACTGAATCTCAAAGGATCCAGACCCCTTATGTCTCCCTTTGTGCTCATGGCACCAAAACAGATGTGCTTATAGCACCAGAACAGAATTCATCGGATCCGGAACAGAACAGATATCAGATTTCAGATTTGAGCTCATTTCAGATTTCCCATTTCACTAACTGAATCTCATAGGATTCAGGCCCCTTATAACTCCCTTTTTATAGCTTATACACATAGCATTTCAATTCAGAAGAAATCCGGACATTTCAGAAATTACCCGAAAATCGGGCAACACAACGGCAGTACACAGAATTTACACAAAATTCCTGAAAATAACAATTTACCAAATTTGCACATAATACAGATATTAACATTTCAGAACCTTTATTCTACTGCACAGATAATTTACAATTTCACAGAAAATTGTAGTCTACGAAAAACATCGCCGAATCAAAAATACCCGGACAAAAATCTTCAAAATATAGTCAAAACGTGCACACCCGGCACGGCAACGATATACAGAAACTTACGCGGTAAAAACTGAACCAATCAAAAGATACGGACGAAAAACCGTAACGAAAACGAAATCCGGACATAAAATACCGCCAACCGCGACGGAACTGAAAATTGAGAAAGATGGAATGTGCCTTACCTCGTGCACAGCAAAATCCTCAACAGTCACTTCGCTCGAAAACGGCTCCGCGTCTTCCCGAAATCAACTTTTCCAAGAATGCCCTCGACTTTCTCTCCTCAAAAAGATATTTTATAAAATCTGATTTTTCTCTCTCTTCAAAACGACAGAATTTCCTTAAGTAATACTCAGATCGGCCCGGCCGATCGCAGCATCGTCCCGGGACGATCCGACCAAATGGATCGGCCTGGTCTCCATTCAGGGCTGTTGTCTGGACGATATTTTCTACAGTGCCGATCGGCCTGGCCGATGTCTCCAATCGGCCTGGACGATGCATGCAGAAAATCACCTGGAGCAAAACTGGGCAAAATCTGGAACTGATTTTCTACTGATCGTCCCAGGACGATCCAAAATCGGCCTGGACGATCCTGGAGCAGATTGTGATATTACACATGGTGTCACTAAAAATCATGGTAAAGGCCATACAAGAGGTGGGAGGAGGATTTTTGGTAGAGCTATAGAGTTTGAAGGAATCATAGGGGAGGAAGGGGGCATCCCTCTTTCGGTACAGACAGTCATACAGCAGTTTAGTGAGATTTTATAGCCACCTTAGGGGTTACCAACACAGAGGTGACAGGAGCACGACATCATGCTGAGGGAGGGAGTATCAGTGTCAGTGTCAGGCCTTACCGCTATTCCCAAATCAAAAAGAATGAAATTGAGAAGTTGATCCCATAGATGCTGGAGGCCGAGATCATCAGGCCAAACATGAACACTTTTTCTAGCCCAGTTTTACTCGTCAAGAAGAAGATGGAAGTTGAAGATTTTGTGTAGACTAACGTGCCCTGAATAAGGAGACTATGTTAGGCAAGTTTCCTATTTCAGTGATAAATGAGTTGCTATATGAGCTTTGTTGAGCGGCGATATTCACGAAGGTAGACCTAAAGTCCACGTACCATCAGATTCGAATGAGAGAGGAAGATGTACCGAAGACAGCTTTCAGGACACATGAGGGACACTACGAGTTCTTAGTGATGTCGTTTGGTCTCAACAACACCCCAGCTACCTTATAGTCCCTCATGAATAAGGTGTTCCGACCTTACCTCAGGAAGTTCGTTCTGCTCTTCTTTGATGACATCCTGGTGTACAACAAGTCCACAGAGGAATATCTAAAGAAGTGTTACAGGAGCATTAGCTGAGGGTCAATTTGAATAAATATTATTTTGCACAGGCTAGAGTGGAGTACTTCGCATACATGATATCCCAGGAAGGGGTAGCAGCTGATCAAGCAAAGATTAAGGCAATACTGAAATGATCTCTACCTAGGAACCAGAGGGAGTTGGGGGGCTTTTTAGGATTGACAAGGTACTACAGGAAATTCGTGAGGGGATACGACACTATACCTTGGCCACTGATAGAGCAGCTGAAGAAGGATAATTTCTTGTGGGGAAAGAAAACCACTTAGGCCTTTGAGAAATTGAAGACAGCCATGACCACAATCTCAGTCCTTGCCCTACCCGATTTCAACTAGATGTTCGTAGTAGAGACTAATGCAGTAGAATATGGAATGGGGGTACTGCTCATGCAAAATCACATACTCATAGCCTACTTCAACCAGGTATTGAAGTCAGAGCTCAACTAAATTCAGTATATGAGAGGGAAATGATGGCCATCATATTGATTATTCAGAAGTGACGACCTTACTTATTGAGCTAACATTTCATCATCAAGAAATATTAGCGGAGCTCGAAGTACTTATTAGAGCAAAGCATGGTGATCGAGGAACATTAGCGGTGGCTGTAAAAGCTGTTGGGCTATGACTTTAAGATTCAATATAGGCTAAGAATAGAGAACAAGGCGGCTAAGATCCAGTATAGGCTAGGGAGATCAAAGAGTTAGCAATTTCAGTACCGCTAATGCTAGATTGGGGGGCTATTAAGGAAGAGAGCATGTAATATGAGGGGCTAAGGGGGGTTAGGGTGAAGCTACTAAAAGATGAGAATAGCCACCCTGGCTATTCTTCAGAGGGGGCGAGACAATTGCACTAGGGGAGGTTCGTGCTGTCACGGATCTCAGTTCATATTCCCCACCCGCTACAGGAGTTCCATGGGAGCACTGTTGGGGGTCATTTTGGGGTGCACCGGTGTAGAAGACATACAAAGGATTAGCAATATAATTGTATCAGAAGGAGAATTATGGTGGTGGTTGACAGGTTGAGCAAGTATTCATCAGAGAGGTGGTCATTATGGGGCCATTCTAGGATGCAGAATTCATGGTGCATTACATTCCCTTATGACACCCCTACACGGTAGTTACAGTAGCAATAACATTCATAAAAGAGGTGATCAAATTGAATAAGATTCTGGAGTTGATAGTACCTGACCGAGATAAGGTGACTCAATTAGTTCTGGAGAGAGTTGTTCAAGTTATAAGGAACAGTTCTAAAGAGAAGCATCGATTACCACCATCAGAAGAACGAGTAGACATAGGTGGTAAATAAGAGCCTAGAGACTTACTACCGGTATTTTGCTTTAGAGAAACCTCGGCTGTGAGTTAATGGCTAACATGGGCGGAGTACGGGTACAACACTTCATATCACTCAGCTTGCTAGATGACCCCTTCCAAAATGTTGTATGGAAGAGACCTCTCACACTTGGTGCATTTTGGGCAGAGGAGCACACCAGTCTCTTCAATAGAGCACTACTTGAAGGAAAGAAATAAGATGTTAGAGGAACTGAAAAGGCACCTGTCGAGGGCACAACAGATTATGAAGCAGGCAGATGAACACAATAAGGACATCCAGTTAGAAGTGGGAGATATGGTGTTTTTTAAAACTGCAACACTACAAACAAAGGACAGTAGCTAATAGGAGGAACGAGAAGATGACCTCGAGGTATTTTGACCCTTATGAGATATTGGAGAAGATTGGAGCATTGGCTTATCGCTTGAGATTACCCCCGATCGCTACCATACATCTAGTGCTCCACATGTCACAGTTGAGGAGACCTCTAAGGGAACAGGCAGTTTGTTCAGAGTTACCAACGACATTGACTGATGAGTTAGAGGTGGTGTTGGAACTTCTTGAGCTGAAAGGGGTACGACAAGGAGTGATTAAGGAAGTGTTGATTAAACGGAAGAGTCTACCCGACTATGACTCCACTTGAGAGTTATACGAAAGGGAGAAGCATTAATTCCCATATTTTCACCTTGAGGACAAGGTGGTTCCTTGGGAAGGGGGTATTATTAGATCAGTCCACCCTGGACCGGTTCATGTATACACCAGGCAGAACACGGGTTCTGCCCCGTAGGGGGCGAAATTCTGTGGTGGAGCCCAACAGTCAATTAAACATTAATTAAGGATGAGTTTGGGAGGAAAAATTCAAAAGTAAGGGGTTATTTAGGGATTACAATGGTAATTGTGCTTTGCTTTAAGTAGATTTTTGTCCCCAGTGTTAAAGGTTATGTTTTGGATTTGCTGAACTTGTATTTCTCTTAGGGTTTGCTTAGTCCCTAACCGCCGGCTAGGAATTAGGAGAGTCAGATCTTCCTCTCAAATTGAAGATACATTGTATCTTGTTTGTTTTCTCCCATATTTCAGCAATTACCAACTTTTCTTAGTGATTTGCCACCAAATTTTCCTAAAATTCTATTCGTTCTTGCTGAAATTCCAAATTTCAGCCAAGAATTGTTCAATTTCTACAAGTACTTCCTATCATGATAGTAGTTTGCTATTACTTGCTTTCATGTACAATGCAACATGCCCATTATATCCACTATTTGTCCTCAAGGTGAATGAAGAGTTATCACATTTATTCTTATAACTTAATCATAATACTCCATTTATTGTAGATCAGCCAAAAATTGTTCAATTTCTGCAAGTATTTCCTATCCGGATAGTATTTTGCTATTACTTGCTTTCATGTATAATACAAAATGCCCAATATATCCACTATTTGTCCTCAAGGTGAATGAACAGTTATCACATTTATTTTTTTATATCTTAATCATAATACTCCATTTATTGTAGATTGCAAATCAATGTTTTGAAATTCGAATCATATGTAGCACAAGCCAAAAATGCATAATCCTTAAAATTATACCTTGATCATATATAGTGAAATTAGTGGATAAAACTCTAACTGAACTTGAATGGTATGCCCTACATTTATATTTTAAGGACTATATCCAGTTCCACCGCCAAGGGCAAAGTGCAACATTTGTTAAAACTAATATAGTGCATTTTAAGAGTGTGGTTATGAATAAGGCAAAAACTAGGAGTAATTGGTACTAAATATAAGAGGGAGGGTCAGAAACTAATAAAAGCATGAAACCTATGCAGATGAAAAGGAAAATGATGTTGAGTAAACACATGAAAGAAAGAAAAAAAAAAGATAAAAAGGCTGAAGTTGAGGAATTCCGACACACCTCAATATTGCATACAAGCTAAAGCATTTAATATAATATTTGACACAATGCTCACAATAATATAATATTTAATTTTCATACCATAATAAAAATATATCCACATGGTTTTGAGATTTATATGCAAAGGAGTGTCATGGAAAATAAATTTATGAGATTTAACGAGATGGGATATGAAAGTAGTTACAAGTACCCAAATAAGCAAGATGATGATGGACAAAAAAAGTATAATGATAATAAAGCTTAACATTTTATTTTGTAGAATTTTGTTGATGCAATATTTCTATTTTTAAGGGTGTCAATAAATGATATGACCTATCAACTAGACTCGAAAAACCTGTGTTAGGTTGACATGTTTAATAAAAGGGTCAGGAACAAGTTGGGTTTTCAGTTTTTATGAATCGTTTATTAAACCAGTAGGGTTCAGGATGACCCATGAATCCGCTTTTGAACCAAAAATAAATCATTTAATATCTTTTTTTTTTTACTTGTGAGTGTATAATCTTCTTATTTCTGATCAAATATCTTCAACTATATAGTTAATGAGTTATAGAAAGATAAAATGGGTTAACGGGTTGAGTTTAGGTCATTCGGGTTGCTAACATGTCGAGTTTGGGTTAATTTTTAACCTATTTATTAAACGGGCCGGGTTTAGGTTGACTGAATTCAGTTCGAGGCAACTTCCGGTCGAACCCGAATCTAACCCATCAACCCGCTTTAATACCCTTATATATTATGTTGCATGACAAAACCTTTAATCTCATATGGACTTATGAGTCATATCATAAATCGGTTCATGTGTCAAGAAATCGTATAGAAAATGCACATGCAAACGAACATTTTACAACGGTGCTTCCATGCAAACTAAAACTACTTATATAAACATTTAAGGAGAATATTAAACCAAAAGAAGCCTGCATCATAAGAGGGTTGTACAAAAGATTTAGATTTAAACTAGTCCGACATGATTGTGGAAGTTTAATAAATCCATATGCTTCCACGATCACTAAATCAATCACTATGCTAGAGAAAATATTGTCTAGAGATCCACTTACCAAAGTTATTGCATATTATTCAACGTCAGGTTAAAATATCTAGCTATCAAATTGGAAGGATTTTTTAAGGTGCAAAATAACCGAAAGAAAACCCAAATCCATGTGCAATCTAGTTGAGTTCTTTACTAGTAATTAAATTTAATAATTTAAAAAAAAAAACTCTATTATAGGATAGCATTTGTGCAGCTAAAATTTAACATCATTTAGGTTATTAAGATAAGAACCTAAAAAAGGTTATTTCACAATATACTCTTCATGTTCACCAAAATTGATTAATTGTGAGGCATGCGGCCCTAGTGGAATCATAAATGATGTTATTCAACAGAAGCATAAATTCGTTCATGTTGAAGTCTCAGCCTCCATCTTCCTTGTTTGTTCAAGGAAGATGAGAGAAATAAAGATAATAGAAGAATTGAGGTTAACATAAGCCCTAACCTAATTCTTTCTTGAGACTTGTATGTTTTACATTTCATGAGCTTCAATATGATCATAAATTTATTCAAAATATGAAATAAAATGTTTCCAGTATAATTTAAATATATCATGCTAAAGTGCGGTCAAAAGCTTGTCTTGATAAATTGACCCTCACCTCCACTAGAGGTGGGGGTTCCTATCAGCTAAACTGAGTGTGTAGTAGCTATTATGTTCTCATTGGGGATTCTGAACAATTTCATTGATTGTGGTAACAATGCCAAATAGTGTGGATTTATATCGAAAGAATAATTGGCATTAAAAGTTAAAAATACACTTCAACCAAAATATTTATCTATGTCTTAATCTCTGTTTAAAATTGCAAAATAAGAGGCGCGCCTCTGCGCAATTCTTCCCAAAGGCGCCTCGAGGCGCAAGCAATTTGGAGCCTGGAAGAGGCGTACGCCTCACCTTGTGTGAGGCGCGCCTCAATTGCGCAATTATGGGTGAGGCGTACGCCTCATCCAAATGGCCCCACCTACTTAAAATGAACCCTTTTTTTTCCCTACACCCGTTTGGCCCAGGCATTTCCCGAAAATCCCCTCCCGCAAGCTCCAGTTCGCGAAACAGAGGATCCCGCACGGTCGGCCTCCAGTCCCGCCGATGCCGCCCTCTCCGGCGAACTTTAAGCGTCTGGCAGCCTTCTAGGAGAAGTCCACAATCGATTTTAGGTATTTTTATTTAGTTTTTGGTTAGATTTTTCAAGTTAAAGGAAATCTAGGATTTTTTATTTTTGAATTATTTTGTTTGATTTTGGATTTTTGCATTAGGGAACATGGTTAGAGGCAAGAAGAAGGGGAATACGTCATTGCGTAGGGACCCTGCTTGGAAATATAGTGTACAAGTTGACATAGGCGGCGAAGAGAAGAGTTATGTTTATTTGAAATGCAATTTTTGCGAAAAAGTGGTGAAGGGAGTAGTTATCCGCATGAAGGAGCACTTATCATTCTCTCATAAAAATGTAGCACCGTGTGCAAATGTGTCGGAGAAGGTGAAGGATGAAATTAGTGCTTATATGAAGAGAAGTACGACGGCAAAACACTTACAACATGAGCAATTTGATGATAAGGTCGAACATGGTGCTTACTTCGAGAGCGAGAGTGGAAAGGGCTCTTCCTCCACTATACATAATAGAGGTGCACGGGGTCATATGGATCAGTATATGACTAATCCAGAAGAGGATAGAGGACAAGCACAAATGATGCCTGCGGCTGGTACTAGAGAGGGTCGACGCCAGGTTTGCATGGATATTGGCAGGTTTTTTTTTTAAATGTCATACCATTCAATGTTGCTACGCCGCCTTCCTACTTCAATATGCTGCGGTCTGTAGGGTTGTATGGGAGAGGGTTGAAGGCACCTTCCATGTATGAGTTGCGAACATGAATTTTAAAGGAGGAGATGCAGAACACAGAGCGAAGCATTGATAAGATTAAAAGGACATGGATTGAGACTGGTGTTACCATTATGTCAGATGGATGGTCTGACATGAAGAGCAGGAGCTTGATTAACATCCTTATCAACAATCCCTACAGCACGGTATTTTTACAATCAGTTGAAGCTTCAGATGAGGTGAAAAATACTACATTCATTTTCAATTTACTTGATGGGGTTATTGAGGAGATTGGGGAGCAATTGGTTGTCCAGGTAGTGACTGATAATGCAGTGCATACAAAGCAGCTGGTCAGATGTTGATGGATAAGAGGACACACCTATATTGGACCCCCTGCGCAGCACATTGTATCGACTCATTTTGGAGGATCTTGGTGACTTTACCTCAGCACAAGAGTGCTCTTTCTAGGGCGAAGAAGATTACAAAGTTCATCTACAATCACTCATGGGTCTTAAGCTTGATGAAAAAGTTTTCAAAGAAGGAAATCATTCGCCCCGCTACCACTAGGTATGTTCTTAAATTTGTGCACTGCAAATCATTATTGAAATTCCTACTGTATGTTCTTACATTTGTGCATTGTAAATCTATAGGTTTGCCACATCCTATTTGACACTGCATAGCCTAATGGAAGTGATGCAACATTTGGAAGCAATGTTTACATTAACTAAATGGCTTAACTCCGCTTGGGGGAAGAAAAGTGAGGGGAAGGAAATAAGAAAGATTATTCTGAATGATAAATTTTGGGCTACTGTGACCTATGCCATATTGAGCACGAGACCCTTAGCGCAAGTACTACGCTTAGTGGATGTAGATAAGAAACCAGCTATGGGTTTTATTTATAATACTATAGAAGAGGCCAAGGAGTTGATTGCACACAACTTGGGAGGAGAGGAGGCAAGTTATAGAGAGATTTAAGATATCATTGATGCTCAGTGGGAGGTGCAGTTACACCGTCATCTACATGTAGTGGCATATTATTTAAATCCTCAATTTCAATATTCAGAGAAGAAATCTTCAAACCCGGAAGTGAAGCTTGGTCTGTATCATTGTATGGAAATACTAATACCGGAGCAGGCAGATATGGAGCTTGCAGATTTACAGCTTGCTCTATTCCGGAATAAAGAGAATTTTTTTGGTCTGAATGCAGCAAAATCAACTATTGCCAAACGGTCTCCAGGTATAGTTATTTTGGTAAATGCAAGATACTTTATTCAGTTCTGAATTCTGATTATCTTTTTTCTTCTTGAAAACAGTTGAATGGTGGATCCATATTGATGATTCCACTCCTGAGTTATAGAGTTTTGCTGTAAGAGTGTTGGGCCTCACTTATTCTTCTTCTGGGTGTGAGCGAAACTGGAGTACATATAGTCAAGTGCAAACAAAGAGAAGAAGTCGGCTATCAACACTCAGAATGAACTCCCTCATATATATTATGCACAACAAGAGGTTAAGAGATAGAAGGTTGAGGAATAAGGGTTTGAAGGATGATGTGGACCCGTTGGTGTGTGATGATGTGTCATCTGATAATGAGTGGTTCATAGATGATGAGACAGATTTGTCATTATCAGACTTACAGTTAGAAGATCTAAGTGTGGATGTCTTGAGGGACAAAGCAGATCAAATGGGCACATCCACTAGTACCAAACTACACACATCCACTAGCTCTGCAGCACAACAATCAAGTAAAGGTATTCCACAACTTCTTATATGCTATCGTAATTAATATGATAATGATCTTTTCTCTTATTGAACAGTAAAGAGAAAAGTGAGTCATATTGAAGATGATGATGATATGACATTCATAGATACAATTGGAGAAGAAGATTCCCTTGAAGACTCATTTAGTGATGGGATATGATTGCATTTTATTATGTTCTTTGTACTTTGGGAGTTTTGTTAAACTAATATTTTGTGATTTTGTACTTTGGGACGTGATTTTATTGCATCTATTTTGTTACTTTCCACTATTTTCATATATCATTTAGATATTTTTATTGTAAGATAGAATATTGTTATTATTATCCTGCTAAAACTCTTAATTTCTCATTTACGCAATTCTGTGTCCGTGAGGCTTACGCCTCAGACCGCCTCGAGGCTTAATTACGCAATTTTAAACCTTGTACTCTTAATTAAAGTGAACAAGAATACAACAAGAAGTTAGAGTGGATTGATAATATTATCATTAATCAAAAACTCTGCAAACTGCAGGAAAGTTTGGGTCCAAAAATGCAAGCTTGAACAAAAAAAGAACAAATATGCTTTTAAACTACCGAGCTTAAGGTTATGCTTCCTGTTATAGCTATCAGCTAACTAGAAAAGCAAATCTTGCTTCAGCGACTTGAACATATATCCAAAGAAAACTAATCGAGCCTATGTGCTACATACTATTATAAGCTAAGCATACCATACTTCAATACAATGACCAGTTATTAAAGAATAGTCATAACAATGCTCCAACATATTCAAAGAATATTCATGGCGCATTCTAAAAAGTAGAAAAACTATAATGTAAATGTTAAAAAACAAGCAAACTCCAATACATGTGGATGCACTCAAGGGATTAGGAAAACAAAACAAAACTCCATACTCACCAATTTTTCGAGTCATCTACACCAGCTAGGAAAGATTCGATCTTGTCCTTCCGGGCATGCTTCTTGATCTTCCTCCCAGCTATGTCATACCCAATATGCTCCTCGTCCTTATACCATTCCAATGGGACATCGCCGATAGTATTTCTAGGAGCCACCTTTAAAATTAAAGAAATAATAAACTTGTAAGAATAATATTTCTAATAAGTTTCAAGGAATCAAAATGAGCACAACAGACAACCTCATCCTCAGAGGAATCACTCTCTTCGGCTGGATGATGCAAATCATTGCCTTCAACCTCATTAATCTCATATGAACGCTGCAATAAAATTAAGCAAAAAAATCGATTAAAAGGTAAACTTTAAGAAATATTGGAACAGATATTCAGCTCGCACTTCAGAATCCGAAGATTGGGAAACATCACGCGAATCGGAGTGTTCTTCGTCACGAGTGGGAGAAGAATATTCAGCTGGTAGCTCAGGTACGGCTTCTGGGTCTGCCTTATCCTGATTTCAAACAAATAACTACAATGAAGACAGTGCAAGAAGAACTCAAATGAGAAAAAAATGAAGAACAAATAGGCCAATCATTGGAGGAACAGGAGAAGCATACCTTCTTTTTCTTATCTTTCGTGATGGCAATCTTCACTTTCTTATCGCGGATCTTCAATTTCGCCATGGAAGCGAGCGCTGAGTATTCTCGATTAGGGTTTTTGGGAGGTTTCTCGCGATAGAGCCGAGAGACCGCCAACTCGGGCCGGTTCAGTGCGGGAAGAAATTGTATGCAGCGATTCAGATTCTCACGTAAAAATATAAATTATATTTAATAAAAATAAGAAGATGGTTAAATTTTATTTTTAATATTTTCTTGGAATGTAAAAAAATTTATCAATATTTTTTATAAAAAAAAAAAAAAAACTTTTCCTTTTAAAATTATTATATTTATTAAGTTCAAGCTCAACTCTTTTAAAAAATTTATAGGCTTGATTGCTCGAGCTCATTTGGAAAGCTCGAGCTTGACTTTGAGCTCGATTTCTTAGTTTTAAATTAAAATTTCAAATTTTTAAAAATTTAAATTAATTTCTAAATATATTTAAAGTTAATCTAGCGGCTCAATGAGCTTTCAATTTTAGCCACGCTTAGCTTGAGCTCGTTTAATATATGAGCTCGAGTATGAGCTCAAGCTCAAACTTGTTGCTCGATAAACTTGACTCATGATCTCGTCAACAAGCTGAGGTCGATCCGGCTCAGCTCATTTAAATCCTAGTGGTTTCAAGAAGCATTGCTTATTAAACAAATAACTTATTTGAAATGGAAAAAAAAAAATATAACCTTATATTTTGATATAATTTATGTTGAAATTGGAAGATGAGATATCCAAAATTAAAAGAAAAATATTTACCTAAAAAATAAATACTACCAAAGGTTATATTTGTTTGTAAACAAAACATTTAACTTTAAATGCTTTTTTATATTGAAATATTTTAGTTTTTTCTTTATATAGATTTTATTAAAATACTATAATATACAATTTGCCCCGTTTGAGTAAAATGCAAGACATTAGTAAAAACATGCCTTTATTAGTTTGTCAACTAATGTGCTATTTTCATAAATGATAAAACCTATTGGATTCAATATGGTTAATAAATAAAATACTTATGCTTCATTTGGTATAGTTTTTCGCTGCTTTTAATGAATTTTTGTGCTAGAAAGCTGCTTTTGAAAGCAGTAACAAAGCTGCCCCAATTAAGCTAAGGCTTCGTTTGGGACGCCTTTTTTATTGCTTTTTAAAACTCAGTTTTAGTACAAAAATAAAAAAAATTGTGCTAAAACTCCGTTCTAGAAAGCAATAAAAAAGTCGTCCCAAACGAAGCCTAAGACATTTTTTGGTACGACTTTTTTGTTGTTTCATAAAGCAATTTTTTAGTACAAAAATTAAAATTTTTATACTAAAAAGCTGCTTTAAGAAGCAGAATAAAAGTCGTTCCAAACAAAGCCTAAACCATAGATTTTAGCTAGATTATCATAGTGTAGCATTATTATCAGCACATGTTTTTCATTCAAAGTAAGGTTTATGATAAACACATTCTCATTAAAACCAATATCATATGCACAAAATTATCTCAAGAAGAAAGAGACAACAATTACAGTCGAAATCATGCATGTTGTGAGATGTTGCGACGCTAATGGGAGAAGAGAGTTTTCATCAATAAGGAGCTGCTGGACATTAAGTTGTTGACAACAGGAGGCGACAGGGGAACGGCTGACAGCAGGTGGCGACGGCGATGGCTAGCAGTGATGGTGGTGACTGGCGGTTGGATTATGGCAGCAGGCATTGGTTAAGAGGTGGTGTCTATAAACTGTTTATAATTATTATTGATACGGCATCACAAAAATTATCTTGATCGGGCACGAATCTCGAGGCAAAAGCTAGTTGGAAACTTCAAAAATTAATTTTGGGAGCACCCGAACTCCGATTTCAGCGAGCTTACAGTCAAACTGAGCGTCTCGGAAATACAAACCCAACGACACCAAGATCAACCCAATCCGAGCCCAAATGAGTCCGAATCAAGGGCTCAAAGCGCTGTTGGAAGGTTCAAACTGCAATTTGAGTTACCAAACGGTCTCCGATTTTGACGAGCTTATACTCGAATCGAAGGGCTCGACGAGACGAATCCAACGAGCCTAAGATCACATAATTCCGACATCACGAAGGCCTTCAAATGTCCAATGAACGGAGCATAATCGTAGGATTCAATATCGGCCGTCCATTTGACCACTCCCTATTCGCCCCTGATCTCACGCCTATTTACGGGCCATGCCACTCCATAAAATCTATAAATAGAGCCCTCATTTCTCATAAGAGGGGGCCGAAGCAAGAAGAGAAGGAGGAAGAGAAGGAGGAAACTCCTCCTCGACGGCCGCCGGACCACCGCCGGACCACCGCAGAAGCACCGCCGGACCTCCGCCGGACCGCTGTAGGAACCTCGCCGGACCACCACCGAAGCCTCGCCGGACCACCACCGGAGTTTCATTGCACCACTGCCTTAAGGTCCGACGTTCAGTCCCGACGTCCTGCTGAAGACCCGACGTCCTGCTGAAGACCTGACGTCCTGCTTAAGACCCGACGTCCTACTCAAGGCCATACCATCAACATCCGATCTTCCAAGTGACATTGGGACTAACACCTGACTCCTTGTCTCCTACCTCCTATGGTCATTCCGACCTCCATCAACAAACAACGGTCTTTCAGAGCCCAGTCTCCTACCGCCTACGGTCCTTCAGGCCTTCATCCCCTACTACGGTCTGTTCGACCTACATCACCAGACCACGGTCTTTCAGACCCCAGCTTTCTATCGACTACAGTCCTTCAAGCCTTCGTCTCCTACTATGGTCCTTCCGACCTCCATCAACAAACAACGGTCTTTCTGACCCCGGTCTCCTGCCGACTACGATCCTTCAGGCCAAACAAACCTGTATATGTAACTTCTACCATGTAATGTAATCTATGTGATGTATATTTGCTACATCAATCCAAGGCCTTCTCCTAAGGAAGGGCCTCATTTGTAATCGACTACAAATACTAGTGGATTCATTCAAACTGGGCCAGGCCCCGTGGTTTTTCCCCCCTTTTTTAGGGGTTTTCCACGTAAAAATCTTGGTGTCTCTTATGAATGCTACACCCTCTCACTTATCTGCTTGTGTGCTGGATCTTCGTACAATGCTAAGACGTTAAACTTTATATTTCTCTACCGCCGCGAATATTCTAGCACGCAACAATTATGATATTAAATTTATTGTGTAACCATCTTTTCTCAATCATTTATTCATATGAATGGTTGGGATTTAGTTCATAAATATCATAATAATTTTAAAATATGATTAATGGGCTTAAGAAAATTTTAATAGCTGTTGTGGGCCACCACCACTGGTCACGGGTTTTTAAGTTTTAAATTTTATCCAAATTCAGTCATTATTTTTATTTATCAAAATTCAAGTTATAATTATATTTTAATTAAGTTTAATTAATTATATATTTACTGATAGTACTTTAAATATATAATCAAGTTAGTAGATATAACTGAATTTAAAGATGATAATCAAAATTGGATGAATATAAGTATTAATAAGAAAATATTAAAATTTATATATCTAATTATTATTTGATATATTCCTTATATTTATATTTATAATAATATTTTAATTTTTGTAATATATTAAATATAAGAAAATTGATACAAGCTATAGAATAAACCATGAAATAAATAATTAAGATATCATCAAATTACTATTTTATCTAAATTTTAACGAATTATTTGTTAAACAATAAACAAATATGTTCATGAATATAATAAATAAAATAGTTCACGTCCAAATTCAATAATTTATTTAATAATATAAATCAACAACTATAAATAAATCTTAAACTAATAATAACAACATCAAGCATTTATCCACTGTGTATGATTAGTCATATGAATCATTTTTCTTCATTATGTCATGTTAAAAATCAAATTCTCATTTAATTATAATTATCAAAGATCATTTTCTAATATTTTCGAATCAAGACATTTTTCTTCTACATCTATCTTTCTTAACAAAGGCTAAATTTAATAGTCTACTCTCCTAAACTGGTCATTGGAAGGCCAACACCGTGCGACCAAACCATCTTATCTGTCATTATAGCTACTCCAACCTTTTCACGTACTGACGTACATACTTGTTTCGTATTCTATCTACAAATATAAAGCTACTCATCCACCTAAGCACCATCATCTTTGCAACAACAAAATACAACATCAAAGCCTTTTTTCACATAAAATGTCAGTATGACCAGCTTAAGAGAGTAGATGTATGAGATTAGACCTTTGCTAACAAAGGAAGACAAAGGTAGGCGTAAAACTAAAAGTCTCGGTTAAAAAGCATTAGCAATGATTTTTTTATTAGATTTAAATAAGAATTTGACACTTAAATGAACACAATGGAGAAAAAAATTCCTGTTGCCGAGTATTAAACTTTTTCATTTGAGTTCACTACAAAATTATAATTGAGATTGCTTAATTGTGATTGCTTAAATGTAATTAACTCTAAATTAAAATTTGATTGAAATAAAAATAATTTGAATATGATTTATTATACTCTAAAAATGTTTTAAGAGTTAGGCTTCGTTTGGGACAGCTTTCTCACTGATTCTTAAAGCTTTTAATTTTTGTACAAAAAAATTTGTTTTAAGAAGCAGTAAAAAAGCCACCCAAACGAAGCGTTAATCAAACAGAATCAGAGATTTTGGCTTTAAATTGGGCATCAACTTGTTTCAATTCTACTGGTGGGGACACGGGGGGAAATTAGAAGGACATCTCCAGTCTCCACTTCGGCAGTTAATCTGTAGAGAGAGAGCGAGAGAGCGTGCGCCCAACTGTGAAAGACTTAAAGTAGCCCAAGAGGGAGAGAGAAAGGGACTTTCTCCTAGCTGCCCACATGGGTTAGGGACTTAACGGTCTTCTCTTGTCTATTCGAATGAAAAATAAATCTGATAACATTTTCTTTGAGGATAAATTTTAGGCCTGTTTGGGAAAATATATTCTTTTAAATTTGTTGTAAAAAGTAATTTATTAAGTAAAAATATTAAAAATATAGTTGCCAAATATAAATTATGGTTACAATCTTAAAAGCAAAACATTAAGAAAATTGTCTCAAATGAAGTCTTTGCTTCATTTGGGACGGCTTTCTTACTGCTTCTTACATTAGCTTTTTAATACAAAAATTTTAATTTTTATACTAAAAATTGTTTTAAGAAGCAATAAAAAAGTCGTCCCAAATGAAACCTTAATCTTGTTTAATTTATTTTAAAATGAATAAAAATATAAATATTGATATAAATTCAACAATATTAAGTCTTCATTTATGATGACTTTCTTATTGTCATTATAATTAAAATTTGATGGGCATATTAAATTCAAACTTAATTTTTTATTTCAAATTTGTCACCTCTCTCTCTCTCTCTCTCTCTCTCTCTCTCTCTCTCTCTCTCTCTCTCTCTCTCTCTCTCTCTCTCTCTTATACTTCCATGTAAGAATTTCATGCTCTTAAGAAGTCTCAATCATGAGAAAGATTAATATGTGTGGATGCCGATTGCAGTTCATCATCCAGAGACCAACCAGAATGTGCCACGTCAGTGATACCGAGCTGGATACCGATAGGGGTATCAATTTCGGGTCACGGGTCAGGTTCGGGTCGAACCCGGAAATGACCCGGCACTATTCGGGTTACAGGTCGGGTTCGGGTCAAACCCAGGAATGACACCGAGCGAGTGGTACCGAGCCACGGTACCGAGCAGAGGGTGATGTGACACATTCTGATTGGTCTTTGGGCAACATTTGACATTTATCAAGTTTCTATACAAAAATTAAATAAATTATTTTATTTATATCTCAATTTCTCAATCTTTATAATGTATGTCTATGACTCTAAGCAACTACAAACATATTATAATTATAATATGAGCTTAAATGAGTGTATTTGTGTTTAATTAGGTTCGAAATAGATTAGATGGATAGCTCATAAATTGAGTTGAATGAGCCAAAATATCAACTTCGGTCAATTTTATTGTTTGTATAAAATTTTTGTACCAAAACGTTCTCTAAGAATATCAAGAAAGTTGTTCCAAATAAAGATTTATGGCTTGTTTGGGATGGCTTTCTTGCTACATCATTCTTAAAACAGCTTTCTAGTAGCAAAATTTTAATTTTTTAACTAAAACATTGTTTTAAGAATCAGTAATAAAGCCGTCCCAAACAAAACCCGAGAATTCGTTGGGATGCCTTTCTTACTATTTTTTAAACCATCATTTCAGTACAAAAAAAAAAAAGTTTTAAGAAACAATAAGAAAGTCGTACCAAATAAAGCCTTAAGACTTCATTTGAAATAACTTTTTTTATTTTTTTTTTATTATGACTAAGAAATGAACATAAAAAAACAGAAAAATTTAAACCGGCCCAAACAAAAGCTTATATATATAATGGGTATGGATTTATAAAATTTATAATTTAATTATCTGAAAAGTTAAAAAAACTTAAATGGCCTAAAATTGATTAATTATATATTAAAAGTACTTTATTTCTTGAACACTATTTTCTGTACCCGATTTGTCCATCTGATTGCCCTCCATCTCTATCAATAATTCCGCTTCCTGCATGCGCCCCTCTGTCGCCTAGCTCTTGGCACGGAACCTTCCTCCTCCTAATATTCACCTCTCACGTCTCTCCCCAAGCTCTCATATCTTCCTCTTCGACTTCATCCGGTTTCTTCGCTTCCCCTCATGGCGGCTAACATTTACCCGAACGTCCACTCCACCTCAACCGCCGCCATCGCCGGCGGCACGCCCGCCCTTCAAAACTCCGCCACTCCACACCTCAAATGCCCTCGCTGCGATTCCACAAACACCAAGTTCTGCTACTACAACAACTACAGCCTCGCTCAGCCCCGCCATTTCTGCAGGACCTGCAAGCGCTATTGGACTCGCGGCGGAACCCTTCGCGACGTTCCAATTGGTGGTGGCTGCCGCAAAAACAAACGCCACAATAAACCCAAATCCGCCATCGTTGCCGCCTTGCCAAATTCGCCGACCCTTCGCCAGCTGGCTAACCCTCAGCGTCCCCCAGCAGCCGATCTCAGCTCACTGATCCTCGGCATGCCGCCGGCAACTTTGAGTAACCGCTTCTTTCCTATGTTCGAAGAAGCCATTCAATCTGGAATCGAATCTCATCACATCAATACTCTCCAGCAATCGGCGGAAGCGGTCAAGAGCTACCAAGCGCCATTGCTCTGTTATGATGATCTGCCAACGGCGATATGTGAGGGATTGAGTTTGATCAAAGAGAATCCCACGGAAGGATTCTACTCGTTCAACGGCTCCAGCTCCGCTGCTGCGGAATCTGCTTATCTCTACGCTTGGCCGGAATCCTGTTCGTCGGTGGTTCGTCTTCTGTAAGTACCCGAAGCGCAACTTAGTTCATCATATAGAAGCAGGCTGTACCTCTACAGTGGTGGGAACGGTTCTAATGGCGCCTAATGCTATTTTGGAGTCATTGTGGCGAGAGGAACCTGGATCCATTAATTCTATCTGCGGAGATTCGATTTCTTCAGATAAAGTTATCAGGAGAACTAAAGGGATTTGGATTGGGGAGGATTATCTCTAGTTTCTAGATAGTAAGTTTGTTTTGTTGTATTTGTACAGGTATGCCTTAGTGTTCTTTCTCTTCTTATGGGCTTTGGTCGCCATTAATGAACAGTTTGGTTTGTTAGAAGATGAAAAATGAGAAGATTGGATCTCTACGTACTTTAGTTTGTGGTTATGGTGAAGCAAATCAGGTTTTCCATGGTAATTGAATGGTGCAATTAGGGCAAAATTTTTTTAGGGATTAGACATTTTTATTAAATTACAAGATAATATTTTATATTTTGTAAGATAGTAGATTTTATATATTTTGTATAAAATAATTACTTGTTGCTAAATAAGAAGAAACCTACCTAAATCTTGCATAATATTGAAAATTGTCAGAAATTTGAGTTTAATGTTCTTAGGTTGTTTGTGATAAATTTCTCACAACTTTATTTTTTCAATAGCAATTATAATTTTATTTAGTGGGGTGTCAAAAAAATGATCCAACCCATCAATCCGACTCGAAAATCTGAATTTTGGGATGACCCATTTAATAAGTGGGTTGGGTTCGGGTTCGGAATTATGTCCAATTTATTAAACGGGTTAGTTTTTTATTGACCCACCAACTTGATTTTTCCCACAAATGATCCGTTATTTTTTATGTTTATTGGTATGATTCTTTTATTTATTATTTTTTTTTTACTTTTTATTAATTAAACTAACATATATTGTTAAAAAGTAAAAACAAAAATCTTAAAATCAAAATGGGTTATAAATGTAATGCCCCAAGATCTAACTTGAAAAGAATTTCAAGCAATCTATCAACAATTTACCAAAGCTATCTATAACTTCAATCAGACAGTCTAGCAAAAATCTATAACATTTAAAACATCAATGTACAAGTCGATTCATATACAATACTCAGGAGCTACACTAAAAACACATGAACTAAAATCTATCATGTCATGAGTACAAAAGAATCACTATCACCAAAAAGGACTAAAACCTGGAGATTTCTGATCAACCTCAATCTCCTGCTCCCTTGCCCTGACCTGAAAATATTAACCACATATAATGAGCTTCAAAAAGCCCAGCAGGTCACCTAATACCTATAACCGAAATCAAAGCACGGTACTGGAAATAATATGCATGTCAGTCAATCAAATACATAACAGTCTATTTCACCTGATCAATGAATCTATGCAAATACGAAAATCAAATCAGTAGTCAATGCAGCGGTAGAAGAATCAATAAATAGTATGAAGAACTCCATCAAGCTCGCTCAATACACTTCAAATCTCAGAAGAATCCGTAAACAGTAGAAAATCAGTCGATCAGTCAAATCAATCGTATCAAATCGAATCAATCAAAAAGTATAAAATCAATACAATAAAGCCCAGTCTATACTAGCAATGAATCAAATGCACCAGTTCAATACAATACATAAGCAATAGTATCAATGAATCAAGAGATAAATCCATAATATCCATAACCATAACATCAATGAATCAATTACAATATCCATATCCATACAGTATCTATAACAGTAGCAATACGCAGTGACAGAATATAAATATCAATGAAATCGTACGATAACAGTAAGTCCGTAAATCCGTTAGTAAATCCAAATCAATAAAGTAATAAATCCATCACGAATCAATTCCGAACACATGCATTTCAATACAATAGTCTTACTGAACAAGTGCAATCACTGACTATTCGATAATCCATAGTGCTGTTGTAGAAATCCATAGTTATACATCCGTTGGTTCAATAAGAGTTGTCACTTTGTGCCCGTCGGCATAAAAATCTCCTTATGTCTCCCAATCGTTATATCAATGATCAATAGTTTAAAGGAAAGCTCGTCGGCCCACCATCTTGTACAGTTTAAATCAATCTCCAACCAACAGTTCAACCAATCTTCACTTGTCTTTCAGTAACAATAATCATATATTCACATTCGTATGCATATCAATTCAAATCATCAATTTCAGAAAATCGGAAATCGTACAAAAATCCAGCGGCATAACGGCAGTATACGGAATTTACACAAAAATCACAGAATTCACAAATTACCAAATTAATACAGAACGTGCACGACAACATTATAAGACTTCTATTCTACTGAAGCAACATCAATCAACAACCTGATCTTTATCTATTCGATCAAAATCGCACAGAACCTAAAATAACCGGTAGAATCGTTACAAAAAATACTCAAAACGTATAGAAAAATCATATCAATAACATATCAAAAGTTGTGCGGTGAAAGTTTCGTCAGTACAAAATGCGGCGTGTTTATCGGTAACGAAAACACAATTCTGTGCACAAAACGACCAAAACTCAACATCTTCGAAAACAAAAATAGGTTTCGGAGTCCTTACCGCGAGATAAACAATCCTTCCAACAACGGCGACGGACGAAAAGCGCTCCGCGGCCTCCGAAATCCGGCTTTTCCTTTGCTTTCCTTCTCCTTCTCTCTCCTAAGATATTTTGAAATATAAATGATTTTCTCTCTCTTCAAAACGAGCTGATTTCCTTATAACACAAACCTGATCGGCCCGGCCGATCGCCACATCGTCCAGGACGATCTGAACAAAAATCAAATCGTCCAAGACGATATCTCAGGATGATAATTAATTTCCTTGGACGATAAAATCCCTTGCTCACTGACTTTGTCATGAACTGATCATCCCAGGACGATCCAAAAATCGGCCCAGACGATCCACCCAGAAATCAGTTGTTTCTGATCGTTCAGGACGATCTCAACATCGTCTCGAACGATCACAGAAGGAAATCAAAGAAACGAGCTCTCACAATAAAGTCGGAATTAAATTATTCGGTTTGCTATTACGTTGGGTTATACTGTATTTTTGACCCATTTATTAAATGGGTTGGTTTCGAGTTGGTCGATTTGGGTATGATCATTTTTTAGTCGGACCTGAACCCAAATTGTTGACCGGTTTTGACACCCCCACCATTTAGAACAACTTTTTAGCTGCTTTGTTTTTCATATATCAACCATAATTTTGTTTGCTTTTTTTTTTTTCCCTCATTATTTTTTCAAATATTTTCGTGTGGAAAGTTACTCTATGCAATCATAATAGCCAAGTTGCTTTGTACACAACAGCATCATAACCAATTTTATAAAATGCTTCAACCATCCCAAATAAACTCTTTGCTCCTCTTTTATATTATTATTTCATGCTTTTTAAAAATTTATGTAGTGAAAATTTAATTTTTCACAATTGGAATTGCCAATGGATTATAGCCATTTTTTTTAATAACACATTTAGTCTTTGTTTGTTTGAGTGTTTTTTTGCCTTTTCCGTTTGGAAACGGAGGATTTTTTTTTTTTTTTTTGTTCGTCAAATCTCGTTCCCAATAACTTCATTTTTTCATTTTCTGCAGTTTTGAGAAAGCTTTTTATATATGCTTCTCCGTTAGAGAACTCCATTTTCTAAACTGATGTTTTTTAAAACTGCCTTTTATAAAAGAGCAAAAAAAAAAAAAAAAAAAAAAAAAAAAATAAAACAAACGAAGCCTTACAATATCTATAGCAACTTTCAAAAGTTATTTTTCTTACAACTCTACGATCAACTTTAAAAATATTGTAGCCTTTCAAAAACAAATCCTTAATTACCCCCTATAGCTACTCTGACCTAAAGGGTGAATTATTACGTCCGGTCACCGGACGTCTGGACATCAAATTCAGACGCTCCACGTCACCCATATACACCGGGGCCCGGTGTATTTTGGTGATGTGGCGTGTCTGAATTGGCGTCCGGACGAATCCGGACACCGGACGTAATAATTTGCCGACCTAAGGAGTGTTGCTGCAATTATCTCCCTATGTAATTAATCAATCCCAATTACCATAATATAATTAAAATGTTATTGAGCTTAAGGAATCATGTAAATGAGCAAGACTGCTGAGATGAATCTAATTGCAACATGCCATTAACATGATGATTAAAGAGGACCAGGATCTAATAATATGGCACTTAGTAGAGGAGGTGGGGAGTACCAATGATCTCCGTAAAATTATTGAATGAATAGTTTAATACTGTATTTTTTGTGTCTCTTTATTGTAGGGTAGTAAACTAGTCGAGTCCAACCGAGTAGTGGTCTTATCGAGCATGATTGTCGGTTAAAAAGTCGCATCGATCTCGAGCTCGAACTAAAGCTCGTCGCACTATAAACGAGCTCGAGCCAACTCGCGAGTCACGACGGGATTTTTTAAATATTATAAATCATTGTAAATATTTTAACATTTCAAATTTTATAAAATATTTTAAACATTAAATATCAATTTATTTTTATATTATTAAATATTTTAAACATTAATTATTATAATTATTTAAGTTTTATAGAAAAAATAAAATTATTTTTAAAATATTAATAATTATTAGAACCGGCTCGCAAGCTCACGAGCCGAACTTCATCAAGCTTGAAGTCGAGCTCGTTTAGTAAACGAGCTCGGACTTGTTTACTAAACGACCTCGAGTCCGAGCTCGTTTACTAAACGAGCTCGAGCTCAACTCTTATGCTCGATAAACTCTGCTCATAAGCCTAAAAGAACCGGCTCAGCGCACTTACACCCACCAGATTATTGTGATATATTAGAAGAAAAGCTACATAGTGCTTTTCTGACTTCTTCTGCAAAAGGCAAAAGATTTCAAAGTTTTTAAGGGCTGATTGGGAAGATTTTTTTTTTTTTTTTGTTTTATTTCATTTATATTTTAATATAAAATAAAAATACATTTAGTATTTTAAATAATAATTATTTTTGTGTATTATATAAGATAATAATACTAGACAATTAATGATTGTAGCCGACAATAGCGAGCAATAATATATCGAGCTAAAATATAAATTTATAATAGTTAAAATATCATTTAAATGATTTATTTCTTAAAGTTTTAATACGTGTAATATGAAAATATCTATTATTTGTAATAGAAAAAAAATTACTATTTTTAGTTTGCATTAAACTAACTTAAGATCTCAATTAGAAGGGCGTTGAACTTATGCAGTGTATTAATCAAATGTTGTCGGAATACTATGATGAGCTGCTAATGAAACTAAATGTAAAAGTAATCTTGTCAATGAAAGATACCACCGATAATTTACTCACTGGGGTAGCTTAGTGCTTATTGCTTAGTCATAAAAGAGTTATTGACTCACCTCAAAGTTGGCTGTATTCAATTCTGCTAGAGTTCAATAAAGAATCACCTGTGCACCTGCTGCAATTTTATCGGTTTCCTACAATAACTCCACGTGCAAACCCGCCGAACCGAGCCCAATCCCGCATGCGTCCAATCTTTACTGTGCATTCTGATCCACGAGTTCATCTCGGGCTCCCGCGCATTCTAACCCACACGTGCTAGCACCCGTCGCTGTTCCTCCCGTGATCCACCGTGCCTTGTGCATTGCCTGCTCCTACTTGCTTAAGCTCACACATTTGCTTATGTGCGGCACGCCCGCGTTGAAGCTCCGGCTCACCAATCTCCCCCCCGGCACCTGTGTGCGTTCCAACATGCCACTTTGCACGAGCCCCCCAATTCTTGATCTTGTTGCTTTTGATCTAATACCCAACAATCCCTTTGTCTCCCGGACTCCACCTGAAGTCTAGCACACACAAAATCGTGTGTCCAACTCCCATGCATGCGATCCAATTCCGCATGAACTCCAGTTGAACGAAACCCAAACAGTAGATGGCCCGATCTAATCTGAAACCAAACCAATACATAATAAATGCTAATTGCTTATTAGTAAAAGTGGTCTTCTTGAAGAGAGAAAATTGACAACAAAGGAAGCCATTAACTTGAGTGAATGCGGATAACTAACTTCTAAGCTTGTGCTAGTCTATATGCCCTGATAACCTTATAAATAAGTGTATCTTGGTGAGTTCGTCCTACTCCTATGGAGCTCATGATTAGCTTAGTGAGTTCATGATTATTCCAGTGAGTTAGTCATTTTTATTATCCTAACTGAACCAATTTGTCTTGAACCTAGCCAACTTAACTCCAATGAATCCTTATAATATTTGGGATGTATAGGTTCTTATTGAGAAGTAAACACCATAATGATGAAACGAGCAAGAAAATAAACTCAACAGAAAAGTAAATGACATCAGCAATTAATGTGAAAAACTCAAAATGGGAAAAAAACCACGGAGCCATACAACACCAAGAAGTTCACTATGAAAATTGGAAGAAATAAGTACATATATGATGTAGTGGATCGTCGGAAGATGCAACCTGCAAGAAGGATTTGGGTTTTCCCAATCCAGGGAAGAAGAAGAAGAAGCTTTCAAAGCTTTAAAAAACGGGATAATTTCATTCAATACCCTCTTTCTACTACAATGCACTCATATTTATAAAACTAAAAGAGTATTCTAGAAACTAGATAAGGTGTTCCTAAGGAGAACAATTCTAGCTTAAAATGCACCGCATCAATATATCTCTTCTTTATAAGTTTCACCTTGCTTCTTTGCTCGCATGCACCGTTTCAATGTCAAACTACCACCAAAATACAAGTGAAAGCCAAGTAAAATAACCCCAAGGGACGCAAACCTTAAGAAAAATGAGAAAGAAAATCGTCAAGTCCGTCTTGAAGCGCTGCGTCGCCAATTTGAAGCGTTGTGGCTCTTGAATCTCTATCTTAATCCGCTGCACTGTCGTATCTATGCCGCTGTAGCGCTATGCTCTTTGTCGTTTAGCGCCCGGGTGCTCGGGTATGTAGCGCCTGCTGACGGATACTCGAGTACACAACACCGGTGTCGATGGAAAAAAATTTCCATGTACAAAACACTCGAACCCAAATAAATTGATCAACACAATCGGATTCCACACATAACAATTACATGTAGTATAAATATTAATTTTACCAAATATTATACAAAATTATAAGAAATGATATGTCATCCCCTGTTTTTATATAAAAATTTGTATCTATCAATGTATGTTTTCTAATTGAAACTTATATTTAATAAAACATAAACCTTTTTGCAAAATATATAAAAGTAAACAATTCCATTTTAATTTTTTAAATAATTCTCATATCATTTTCATATCTAAATTCTGCTCTTCTTCTGACTTCTCAGATTAATCTGTCTCTTTCAAAGCTCTTCCAGCTTCAGTAGAAATGCAGAACATACAGATCCTAAACTTCTTCTTTGTATTACCAAACAATGCTACAAATTTAAATACTACTATTCTCTATAAGGTCAATTTATCCCCTCCTAAATATTTAACCTCTCTCTCTCTCTCTCTCTCTCTCTCTCTCTCTCTTCTGGTTCTCCATGTGAGATTCAAACTCCTAATAACCCCAGCTTTAACTCTCCTTCCACTCTATAAATACTCCCTCCACTCCACTTTCTTACCATTCATTCCCCTCAATTGCTCTTAAATTCCAGTTCTCATTGAATAAATAATGGAGCAAAGACATCATCAGCTAGACAAACAGGCATCAAGAAATATGTCCTCCGAGTCGAAATCTACCTCCGAACCACCGCGAAATTGCCCGAGGTGCGAGTCGACCAACACCAAGTTCTGCTACTACAACAACTACAGCTCCTCACAGCCCCGCTACTTTTGTCGAGCTTGCCGCCGCTACTGGACCCAAGGTGGAGCCCTCCGCAACCTTCCCCATGGCTCTTCCACCACCCGCCGAGTCGCCAAACACTCTAAGAGACCCTCATCCACCTCTTACTACTCTGTAGCCGTCAGCTCTACTTCTGTCACACCTCTCCACCACCAAATGAGCACCGGGGCCGTAGAGCCGCCGCGGTGCTTCAGTGGTGGTAGATTGCCAAGGCAGTTGTCAATGGGATGCCAAACTATCGATCCCTCGATGGTTGTCGGGATTCGGATTCCGCCGGCGCAGCCAGAGATGGCAGGAGTGGTGAGTACGGTGGCTGGGGAAGAAGGAGAAAGGATTTTGGGTAGTTTGTTTGGTGGATTTGAGGATGGTTCTGGTGGTGAGGGTGCAGTTAAGAAGATGCCTTCGGCTTCTTCTGGGCCGTTTATTTGAATCAGAAAGCGCGCGGGGAATAGATATATGTGAGTGGCTGTTGAAGTTTTTTTTATTTATTATTTGTAGTTTTTCTGTCTTCTGGTTTTGTGGAGATTAGGAGTGTTTGGGAGATGAGGAAGAGATGTTAGAAGACTATAACTTGATATTTTTCAAGAAAATTTCAAAATTACATCTTACCTTTTTTTTTTTTTGCTTTAGATTAATTTCTTTTTAATTGGATAAAGTTGGTTTGGTGATGATGTTTCATTTGACATAATTTTTTTTACAATAATCTAAGGCTTCGTTTGCGACGATTTTCTTATTATTTCTTAAGGCAACTTTTTAGCAAAAAAGTTTAATTTTTGTACTAAAAAGCTACTTTAAGAAGCAGTAAGAAAGTTGTCCCAAAAGAAACATAAAGTAGTTTTTAGCATAAAGATTTCATGAAAATAACATCAAGAAGAAAGTTGATGATGGAATTGGAAGTAAATGATGCAGATTGAGGGAATTGCAAAATAATTAAAAACTAAAAAAAAAATGTAATTACAGTTCAAGAGGATCAAAGAAGCCAAGTGCTATTCTTTCCAATTATTTCTTTATTATCCGAAATTAGTAGCCTTAGACCCTTAGTCTCCCTCCTAAACAAATTGTTTTAACAACTATATAGCCATCAATCTCTCTTTTCATCATCTGAATCGAAGAACAAATTTTGTTCTGTCTATAATGTAAAATGTTTTTTTTTTATTACAATCCATTGAAGGAAGTATGATCCCCATTAAACTAATTAAACTTCTTAGTGACATAGGCTTCATTTGGGATAGTTTTTTTAATGTTTTATCAAACAACTTTTTAGAACAAAAAATTTCAATTTTTTTTTTTCTAAATTACACTAAAAAATTGTTTCATAGAACAGTAAGAAAGTTGTCTCAAGACTCAAATAAAGCCTTAAATTTAAGCTTTAGTAAGCAAAAAATTGCTCCGAATTAGTAAAGAACTTTCATCTATTAATCTAATTGAATAAAATTATTTGAATTATAAGTAAATGAGATATCTATTTATACATAATGCAAAGTGAAAAAAAAAAGGTGCAATACAATAATTTTCTTCCATTGCTAGAAATATGCATGCTTCTATAGCTTAGCATTTTCTTTAGGTTGGTAACATTGTGATATTCTCTATTCAAAGAAGATTTGATAACTTGGAAGAAGACAAGATCAACTGAAGCCTATAAATGCAAGGCAAGCCTTCTTCTTTAGTTGGTTCTGTCGAAATCTTTGTTCTGCTAGCTTTCTCCCAGCCATTAGTTTTTCTTTTTGTTTTAGGTACTAGTGACCACATGCACTTTCCTTCTCTGCTGTTACAGTACTTTAACCAATTCTTCCCTTCGCTTTTTGCTTTCATAATTGTGGCTTCTTCTGGGTACTCTGAGTTGTATATAGCACTGATAGGGAGCAATAAATAATACATGTATTCAATGCTAGAAAAGCCTGCCTTCCCTAATATGATGTGTGTAAGTTATAAGAAATTATTCTTTGTGGACTCCGAACGTAGAGGATCGTCTGGATGCTGCATATGGACTGCCTATGAATTGCATATAGATTGCGCATTTACTGCATATTTATATATATGTAGAAAATACTCACTAAATACTCACAATAATGATTGGCTTAGTATTTGCTGCATATCTACAAATACACAGTCCATACGCAACATCCGGATGATCTCCTCTACGTTCGGAGTTTGCATAGAATAATTTCCCCCGTAAGTTATATAGAATATGTTGGCAAGAATTAAATATAATAGAAAATTTTGTTAGTGACATCAAGTGGTTGGATAAAGCTAGCTAATGTCAAATTGACACACACATCATATATGCAAGTTACGAATCTAAGATCTCTTCGTTGGTAGTCAAAGCTCTCAACAAACGGATCAAAGATACATAATAATATTTTCATCAGTATTTGATGCAATTCAAGTTATCAGCCATCACTGTAACAAGAGATATGCTAATAAAAATATACAAGGGATTAGAGACAATAAGCGAAAGCTAGTGTAACTAGAGAAGTTGCTTGGTGGGATAGCTAGTGTGGTATTAAGTAGTTTATCTTAGTACTAGCTTGATGATCTTTATGGAGGTGCTATTATTAAGGATTGTCCCGTTGAGAGTGAGGAGCATTCTAGTGGTCCTACTTCTATGCATGAGGGTGACAAGCAACATGTTAACAAGCTTAATACCAAGGTCTCGAGCAACACTGATGAACTCTTTTTTGGTTCAAATTGCATGTGAATATTATGAACAAATTAAGAGCGATTTCTCCTATCACTCTTCTTATCAAAATCTTGAGAGCTTTCCATTCCTCTTCTTTTCATATTATTTTATAGGAAATCAATGGTTTATTTCATAGGAAATCAATAGTGATGATCCCATTTATGAAGTTGATTTGTCATCTAAAGTATTTACTAATAATGCATAGATGAGTTATTTGATTAGTAGTAAAATGGGTGTAAAGTATTTCAAATACAAGAATTTTGAGAATATTGATGTTTGTTTTGAAGTAAAATAAATACAATTTAAACTTTTACTGCATTGAATTCACTCTCTAGTTCAATTTTGATGTGATTGAAATTTCCCATATTTAGATGAGTTTCAAATACATCATAAATTTGTCGTTATTGCCATTGCCTGTAGCTAGCTGCAACCACCTTCGTCGATCACCATCGTCATTGACACCGCCAAAACAACTTTCTTATGAAGAATTTTATGCTTTTTAAAAAAATTAGTGAAAATATGTTGTATATGATACTATTGAATACCTTATTGAATTTTCTAAAATATTTGAAAATAAATAAATTCAATAACATAATAATATATTCAATGAAAATGAATTAAGTTTTTTTCATTTAGGTATATATATAGGTGGCTCGTTGCCAAACAGCTTTCTTATGAGGGCAGACTAGTGATCACATGCATGCATGGAGGAAGATTTCCATCTACGTACTATCAAAATCGTTGGAGCTTTGAGTACTGTTTAATACTGTCAAAGTTATTTTGGGAAATTGGAACGTGTATTCGGCATTTACTATAAAAAAGTTTGTAAGCTTGGAAGTTTGTATGACTTGTGTGGTGGGGGGGTAGCTTTGGGCAGAGATTATTCTGTGCGGATGTCGAACGTAGTTCACTGTATGGAGATCAACTAGAATACACCACGTCAGCGGTACCGAGTCGTGGTACAGAACTATATTGAGCCAGGTACCGAGCAAAAGGTGACATGACGCATCTGATTGGTTTCCGGACGTCGTTCAGCGTCTGCACATAATAATTTCGCTGCTTCTTTGGGCCTCTACCTTATCGCTATTTTCTTTTATTATTTTTAAGAAATTTTTAGACTATATTGCTGATGTAGAAAGTAGAAAAAACCAACACACAAGAAGTAATAGTTATGAGAGAGAGAGAGAGCTTTTTTTTAAAAAAAATTAAATTAAAAAAAACATAATTACAAACTACGCACACTTATAAACAATATCTATAATTTATGACCGTTGGATTGAAAATCTAAAAGATATTATATAATTTATTGAGAGTTATAATTGTTTAATATTGCTCAATGAGTGAATTTTGGTAAGGTTGCTAATTTTTCCAAATTTTATGATTAGTATGCATTGCAAAATTGATTTTAAGTTATTATATTTTATAAAAAAAAAATTATATTTTAAGTAATATTATTTACTTTATTTATGCAAAATTTGATTTAGTAATTTGCATCCTCTGAAATTTTTGCTCATATAAGATTCATTTATATTGATTTATTTAGATAATTGAAAAAGTATCAATTTTTTTTTTAATGATCAACATGTTATTGAACAAAATTGAATTTGTTCAATCATTCATTTATATTTGTTAACATTTACATTTGTTATTTACTAAGTAACTTGTTTAGAACTCAAATAAGGCTCATTTAACGATGTCTTTATTACTTTTTATTTTTTTGCTATTGTATCAATTTTTTAATTTTTATATATGCACTCCAAAAATTATTTGTATTATATATATTACTATTAAAAAATTGTCTCTTAATTATATCTTTCGCATTTAATTATATCTTACATCTTATTGTAGATTCTTTTTAGTTTTTATAACCAAAGATTTATATGGTAGCAATATTTGTCCTCATAAATACCATCTTAATTGAATAAAAACATTTTATTCATGGAGATCATGTTTTATTATGAAGCCAATTTTGATCATAATTATTATAAAATATTCATTAGATATTTATTTATGATATATATTAGTTTGAATATGTTAGATGTAATTGCACATGAATATGTTAGCATATAAATGTATTCGTTACAGAGCTATAGAAGGTGGCTAGCTAGATCCCTTTCTTTTGAGTCTCACTCCAAAAAAACATTCTATTCTATAGTGAAAAGAGTAAATAGATTTTGATAGAATGAAAGATTTTCCAATACCTTTAGCGCCGCTCTGTGCCTTACTTTGTGGTAAAGAAAGTATAGCAGTTTAGGAATGAGTCAACGACGGAACAGATAGTAAGAAAGTTGTACTAGGTGATAATTTTTTCATGACTTCCCGATGCAGATAAGCAATAAGTCAGATAGGGGCTAGTTATCTAAGCCGGGTTGAACCCTGATGACTCGCTTTCAATCAAAACACCTAACATTCTTGATTCGCCTCGCTCAATGGTTTGATCAAGAGCAAAAGTTTGTTGATCTCTTGAAAAAATCGAACTTCTAATCCATTTCCCTATCTTTCCTCTTTTGAGACTATTACTTTCATTAGAATGATTATAAATATCCTCATTCTGTAAAACAACATAAAGCAATTGATACTTTTATTCATTTATATTATGCAATATTATTCCAAGACATGTTGATATCCTACTGTAAATCTTGCCTCTTTAATTATTTCTAATGAATGCTCCATGTTTTAACATATAAGATTTAAAAGTTTGCATGTTAAACTCATATCGAATATATATATATTTTTAAATATATTCTATCGGGTTGCTACCAAGAAATGGACTCTTATTTGAAATCTAAAAGGATTGTTTGGAATCTTAGGTTTCATTAGGGACGGCTTTGAAGAAGTAAGAAAGCTAACCCAAGCGAAGCCTTAGGTTTCATTTAGGACTGGCTTTTTTTTCTGGTTTTTAAAGCAGCTTTTGAATTAAAAAAAAATAAACTTTTGTACTTGGAAAACTGTTTTAACAAATAGTAAGAAAGCCGTCCCAAACGAAGCCTTAGTGTTATGAATAATAAAGTTTTGATTTGGTTTAAAGCTTCATCAAACAAGCAAGAAACAGACAATTAATTGAAAGAGGTTGATGATCAACTTATATGCTTATATGCCCACATTAATTTTGAAAGAAACCAAACAGTGCCATGGCAGATATTGCTTGGCTTATTATTCAATTACATCAATTATATGTTCTTCAACAAAGCTTCAAGCCATTGTTTAATAACAGTCATACATTACCTGAAGACATTCCTCAGGACTTCTAATAATATAGATAGAAAACTCCTTATTCTCCAACGATAGACTTGTTTATCACTTGGAAATAGTCAAAAGTAAGCCAAAATGATCACTGGGATACACACGATCAACCATGTTGTCATGGTGGTATGAAAGCCCTTATATTGCTTCCATTCCTATCGTCTCAATGTCAATGATCTTAAAGTCACTCAGTTTACAAAGAAATCTATCTAATCTCTTCTGAGGCCACAAATAAGTCCATCCATCCTCTCCTAGTCTGAGGAGATCAGTCCAGGCAACAAACCAAGCTTCATTGAGTGGAAAAGGGACATCAAAGCTCTCATCCCAGTTATTGAAAGCACCAAATACAACATTGGGCAAGTTTATGAGTAGGCTGATAGCCTCTTTTGCCTGAGATATATATGCGCTTGAAACAGTTCATGTTAGGAGGATTTGGGCTCTTAAGGTGGGTGGTTGCAACTATGAGGTGTTTATTAGTTCCAACAGCAACCTTAGCATAACAAATCTCCTTTCTGGAGTTCTCAAAGCTTTTGTTGAGAAATATTTTCACAGGCAACTTGCTCAACTACAATCAAATTATCAAAGTTTGATTTTCAAGAAGGATTTACAGGAAAACTAGACTAGTTGTTGATAATCAGAAGTTTACCAGCATGCAGAAGTATTTCTTTGTTGTCTTCTCTGGGGGGTCTGGGGGGATAGAACATTCATAGAGTTTCCACCATTGGAAATATATGTTGTAATTTCCTGAAAGACAAACAATTTAAATTTATAACAATTTTTTATTATTATGAGGTATCCATCCTCTTCAAGGCTCAAACTAATATGATTAAATCAGGGGAGTGCTTCTGAATTAGTTGGCCAATGGCTTCCATCCGCTCAATCACCTCTACATCTTCGCGGGACCAAACATTATAACTCATTACCTTGATCAATCTGGAACCGGTGTCATGATAACTATCATCACCTGAATAGCATATGGTTCAAGATTAATCACAGCCTAATTGTAACAGCTCAAACGCTTAACTATGGAGGTATTGTCCGCTTTGGCCTAAGAGCCTTATGGTTTTGTCCTGTTGGTGTAACTTCTCAGTAGGTCACCCATTCCAGAATTGCTCTGGATGAGAACTGCGAAATTTCTTACGAAAAATCCAACCATTACATCAAAAGACGCTCGAATTTTAAGAATTAGCTTTCTTTTACTTAAAAAGTTTCACACTAGTTAATAATCTAAATGTTCTGTCTGCATCAGCTTAACAATTTTAAAATATTCAACTAAAAAACTTTTCGTAATTCAGCTAACATGCCCGACATAAATTAAATTAGATCAATCAAAATGAAATAAAGATCATAGAAATACATGTATGAACTTGTAGTTCAAATCTAGGATTCCTCGTGAAGCTACCAAGTCCAGATCTGTCCATAACCCCAACCTTTCGGTATTTGTTCTCAGATGAATCAGATGATGATTGTAGAAACTAGAGGGAGGAAGATCTTGTTGAGAGATCTTCTTGCAAGATCTCTAGAGAGGGAGAGAGGAGGGAGAGGGGAGAGAGAGAACCGTGAGCCAACTTTCTCAAATTTTCCTTAATTCTCTTGGCCATTTTCCTAATACAAGCTAAAGCTTATTAATAGGCACAAAAGCAACACCTACAGCTATACAAATAGCTACACAAAAGCAAACCTAAATCTAGGACTAATACCTAACAATCACCCCCTTAGTCTAGATTTTACAAAACAAAAGATAACCACTGTTTTTGATAGAACAGCCAAAGAATGATCATGTCGGTCTCCTCCGCCAAAAAGCGTCCACTGACATTCAAGCTCCACCTCCCGACAGATATCCTGTCGCACTGCGTCCAACGCAGCCAATCCCCGAGCACCCCTAGCCCGGATTCCGCGCCTTGTGCATCCACCAGCACCCTGCGCCTCAGTGCCCGTGCCCTGCGCCTCCAGCCCGCGTCCAAACGCCACAAGCCCGCGCCCGCGCCTTGCACTCATGTGGTCTCTCTCCGACTACATCCTGCACATCCACCTGTGCAGCGAGCCCTGCGCCCTCACCAGCGCTCCGCTCGTCACAAGTGCCCCGCGCTCCTATGCGGACTCCTCGTGCACCGCACGACCTCGCATCTCCCAGCGCCCTGCACTTTCAACCCTGGTCTCCAAGAGCAGCCGATACTACCTCAGTGTCCCCCCGGACTCCACTGGAAATCCAAATCTCCACCGCAAAGATCCAATCTGATCTTTTCAACCAAAGAACCGAAAAAAAAATCTGCTTCAAGACCGATCGAAACTTGATTTAAAAAACAAGCAAAAAATCCGGCCTCAACTGCTTCCATGCCTCCGATCTTCTCTGATTTCTTTCTCACGTACAAAACTGCATGCTAAAACCAGCTTCTCTTTGTTCCGCAAGCAAGGTACGTCCGACAAAGCTTTCACGCCAACTCAAGAATTTCTTGAATTCACATCTGTCTTCTCAAATTGCTATAAGACTTTTGATGTCATCATGACATCATCTCTGCATAATCATTTTCAGAATAAAAAATTCTTGTTCATTTCTCGGCTCTGGTTCGCAAGCCAAATGGCCTCCTGCTTTCCTTCGGTCAGTCCGCCTCCGGTAACCGGTCAAAAAATGAGCCGTCAAATCCAACCTGATGCCGACGCCATATGCATGCAGATGCTCAAGAAGTCTCGCTCCTGATTCTTGCGATCAAGAACGAACTTCTGCTTCCGTTTGAACCCGTCTGCACCGGTCAATAACCCGTCCAGGATCCGTCTATGGCAACCCAGCTCCCGTAGATCATCCGCCTTACGCGCACCAGACTGCGTGACCTCCTTCAGCCGCACCTTGCCGTACGTGCTCCCGTCGCCGAGCTGAAGTCGCCTCCGATCGAGGCACCGGCAGCCACCACCTCCTCTGACAGAACACCTTCCTCCTTCACGATTGTCACCAAAGCTCTGATACCAGATGTAGAAACTAGAGGGAGGAAGATCTTGTTGAGAGATCTTCTTGCAAGATCTCTAGAGAGGGAGAGAGGAGGGAGAGGGGAGAGAGAGAACCGTGAGCCAACTTTCTCAGATTTTCCTTAATTCTCTTGGTCATTTTCCTAATACAAGCTAAAGCCTATTAATAGGCACAAAAGCAACACCTACAGCTATACAAATAGCTACACAAAAACAAACTTAAATCTAGGACTAATAACTAACAATGATAAAAGGCTCCCTGCACCAAACGCAAGGAGAGCAGTTCCTGCTCTAGCTGCACCTACCATGACTGCTGGGCTTTCTGTTGAAGTTTGCTCTTCAGTTTCCTTCTTCTTTGATTTATCAGATTCATTGTTGCTTCCATTATATGATAATTGAGAGAAACTACTCTCAGAACAACCCATTAATTAATCCTTTCGTATTTCCTCCTCACTCTTCCTCTCCTTTCTCTGCTATCACAGATGGCTGAGGTCAGGTTGGAAACTGGAAAGCATATTTATATAGAAAACATGCAACAACAATTACCCTTTTGTCCATACAGATATGTATAATTTAATAAGCAAATGTCTCCCATTAGCCAAAGAAATGGTGGATTTTGGTTGAGCCAAGATGAGGTGAAGCTTGGTTGGACAAGGAGGGTGGTGGAATGGTTCTCTATTGGCTAGAGAAGAGGAGGGTGATGAGGAGGAAAGCAAAACGGAGGAATGAAATTAGGCTTGATATATTAAAGCTCGATTATATCAAAAACTCAAAAAAAAAAAAAAAATAGTGAAATTTTTTTAATTCGACTCAAGCATAAAAATAAAATAAATGAATTAGCATGAACAATATGATAGTTAACTAAACTCAATTCATTTACAGCCTTAAGAAGTAAGCCTGGAAACCTTTCCATTGACCTCCATAACTCTTGTTTATTAAAGAATAGACATCCTTTTTTTATATGGGCATTATCCTTGATGCTTTTTTTAGTTGGTTAAATCCATAGATATTTAGTGTCTCATAATTATATATCTTTCACATTTAATTATGTCTTACATCTTATAGTAGATTCTTCTTAAGTTTATAACCAAAGATCAATAGATATAGATAGTTTTATGATTTTATCATAATTAATTGATGGTAAATTCATTAATTCTAAAATGATTAATATGGTAGAAAGATTTGGCTTCCTACATACTTTCTTAATTGAATAAAATACATTTTATTGATGGAGATCATTTTTAAATTTTTTTTATTATGAAGCCAGCTTTGATATCATATTTATCATAAAATATTCATTAGATATTTATTTATGATATATATATATTAGTATTATGATAGATGATTGATGAGTGATCACATATATGTGAATATGTTATCATATAAATGTATTGATTATTACTTTCATTAAAATGATCATAAATATTGATACATCATCAAAAATTTATTTTGATCGGGCACGAATCTCGAGGCAAAATCAAGTTGAAAACTTCCAAAATTAAAATTTGGACCATCCGAACTCCAATTTCAGCAAACTTAGAGTCGAACTGAACGTCTCGAAAATACAAACCCAACAACACCAAATTCAACTCAATCCGAGCTCAAATAGGTCCAAATCAAGGACCCGAAGCATTGTTGGAAGGTTCAAACCACAATTTGGATTACCAAACGGTTTACAAACATGACATGCTTATAGTCAAATTGAGTGGCTCGACGAGACAAATCCAATGAGTCCAATATCGAGAAATTTTGATATCATTAAGACATTCAAATACTCAATAAATAATCCACAATCAAGGGATTCAACATCGGCTATCCATCCAAACCACTCCCAATTTATCCTTGATCTTCCTCGTATTTATGAGTCATGTTACTCTAGAAAATTTATAAATAGCTGAAACCGGACTTCCACATGGCTTCCAATTATTGCTGGACTTCCACCTGACAGTGGTCCTTCCAATCTATGTCGCCCGCCGACTACTGTCTTTTTGACCTCAATCGCCAGACAACTGTGATTTCGACCTCCGTCGCTTGCCGACTACAGTCCTTTCGACCTCCGTCTCCCGCCGACTACGATCTTTCTGACCTCGATTGCAAGACAACAGTCCTTCGGACCTCCGTCCCCCGCCGACTACAATCCTTCCGACTTCTATGTCGCCCGTCAACTTCGGTCATTCTGATCTCCATCATCAGACAACGATCCTTCTGATCTCCGTCACCCGCCAGCTACAGTCCTTTCGACTTCCGTCGCAAGACAATGAACATTCCGACCTCTGTCCTCCACCGACTATGGTCCTTTTGACCAAACAAACACTTCAAACTGGGATAAACCCATAGTTTTCCCCCTTTTAAGGGGTTTCCACATAAAAACTCGGGGGTCTCTTATGAATGTGCACCTTCTATATTATCTGATTGTGTGCTGGATTTTCGTATAAAACAAAGACGTTAAACTATATATATTTCTCTACCGCCACAAATATTTCAGGACCCAACCAGCTCCTCATCTTCCGAAATTATATTAATTGAATTAATTGCAACCAAAATCATAAAGTCTAATAACAATATTTTAAATGATAGTTCTTGTGAATTAGAATCACTATTGCTCTTGTGATTTTTTTTATACCTTTTCTATTATTATTTAAGATTTTTGTAATTAAAAATATTTATGCAAGATTAAATTTATAATATCAATGTATAACATTTTTTTTTTTGATAAATTTTAATAATAATTTTTTTATGTATAACTTTTAACGTATCTTTGCATCAAGAAACATATAAATGTAAAGGATATGAGGCTTGTGTTTTGAAATATTTATTTCTTCAAAATAAAAAAAAATAGAATAAGATATTTCATGATTAATGCTCATCTTTTAAAAATATTAACAATTAAAAGTATTAAAAATATTTTATTTATCTCGAATGCAATTTTTTAATTTTAAATTGCATTATAAAATTGAGTACTTTTATTCTTCAAGTAGTTAATTAAATTAATATTCTAACTCTAAATAGTTAAATCAATTGATATGGTGTGGAAGATGAGGAGCCAAAACCTTAAAAATAAGTTTATCTATATATTTAGTTTTGTAAACTATTTTTTAGATTTCAAAATATAAAGTAAAAGGAATTAAACATTTGTTAGAATGGAAACAAAAAATACAAATATTTGTAAATTTTTTTCGCATTATTTATTGCTAGAAAAGTGTTTGTCAAATCACCAAAATGCAGATAAGTCAGCACACGACATGCAATTTGCTAATGTGATGTACAATGAAGACTTTAAATCAAATGAAAGACTTTATTGTCCAATTTGAAGAAATGATTGCTTCTCATGCTTCTCTATATTGGATAAAATCCGAGAAATTATTATGTGTGATTATCAAACGGTTCATAGGAGAATCAAAACGTGCCATGTCACCTGATATCGAGCGGTACACAACAGCGGTATACAACAACAAAATGACATAACGTGTTCTCATTCACCTTGGATGCTGTTCGGTGACGGCACAAAATAATTTTTCGTAAAATCCACCACCGAGATTACGTGACCTCATAGTTGCATGATGAGATATAAGGACCACTAGGGTAAGGCCATGCTCAAAATCACATGAGCTTATATGTATATACAAGCTTTGCATGTTAGGAAGTTGTGCTCCATGATAAATTGCTCATCCACAAACTTTAACTTTGTTTTTTTATTCCTTATGAATGTTAATAGAAAAGGCTTTATGGTATGTAAGCTAATGGATGAGCCAAAAAAAATCCTACAAATAGTATTTTATCATTTTATGTACATATTTATGCCCACAAAAGCTACTTATGATTACGAAATCACTACAAAAAAATTAAAGTTTTTGCAGCCTTTAATAGCAGCAGTTGGCAAGCTGGTGCTATAGATTGGTATTGACAACGATTTTAACTGGTGCTAGGCATGTTTTACTATAACGGATTTAACCGCGCGCGCCCACTACAAAAAATTTAGCTTTTAAAGACATATATATTAAGACATTTTTATTTAAGTGTCTTAAAAAATAGTTATTAGGACATATTCTATTTTTGGCGCTAATTAGAGGATTTTGGCCCGAGACATGGCGGGATAAGTTATCGTGCCCGCATTCTTTGGTCTTTCTCATATCAACTGTTCGCTTGTTCGCCGAACCGAATGCCCTGCGTGTTCTCTTCGTTTTCCTTTGCTAAATCTCGTTGATCACTGCCGCAACATCGATCGAATGCCCTATGCCCTCTTCATTTTCCATTGCTACTGCGTGTTCTCTTTGTTTTCCTTTGCTAAATCTTGTTAATCGCTGCCGCAACATCGACTATCGCGACCCCGGCGTCAGGTAAAATGCTTTTAATCATAGGCGATCTTTTGAATGTGGAGTACCCATTGTTTACGGTTCAATAAAATTGTCTTCTTTCCTCTTTTCATTTCTAGGGTTCTAAGTTCTCGCCATTTCTGACCGATCAACCAGACCGACTATTTGTACATTGCTGAAAGAGGTAAATAATTTGCCGATCTTGAAGTTTATCCGGTTTGATTTTCGTTCTCTTCATTTTCTTGTTTGATTTCCAATGTTGATATTGATTTTTGTTCTTTGATTTCTTGTTCGATGAATCACAAATACTCTTACAACCGAAATTTACAGTTTTGTGATAATGAAAACCCCATTTAATGTTTGACATGCCTTCAACGATGCTTGTTGTTTATGCTATCATAAAAGTTTCTTCATGATTTTACAGTTTTTGGATATATGCTTCTGATTTGGTTTGCTTGCATTAAAAATTTAAAACTTAATTTTTTTTTAAATGTTGAGTGAGTACCTGCTGTTTAGGCCATCGATCAATGAAAGATACACCCAGCTACTTCATGAGATATGGAAAGAAAAGATTAAAGGATCTTTTGAAGATTTTTCCACCCTTTGAACTAAAATTTGTTCCGGGGGCGCTGCCCCCGGAAACCCCCGCAGGGGCGCTGCCCCTTGACCCCGCGACCTGACCGGTCAGGTCGATCCCCGCCAGGGGGCGCTGCCCCCTTGGACCCCCGGTCGTATAATAGTTTAAAAGACCAATTTTAAGAATTTGCACTTAACTAAAACTTGATTTTTAACTCTAATGTCTTCATTTTTTGTTTCGTACACAGAATGCAAGAGAAGACTAGCTTACATCCCTTCTTAATTTTGTTAGAAAAATTTAACTTTGAACTAATTTAATGCAAATCATGAATGTGAAAACATTTTTTTAGTTAAGTTGTTAATGTGAGAATAATGGAGACTCGATGTTTAAATGAAGAACTACACATTTAGAATTATTTTACTTTTAAGAGATTGTGAAAACATTTATTTGTTAAAAGTTATGTTTATTACTTTATTTCTCTAATGCTAGCAAACACAATCGATGCAAAATCATTCTCAATTGCTCAAATCTGTCATTATATTGTCTGTTGGGGCTCAAATTCTGTGTAATTTAACCAAGTAGGAACAAGACACTAATTTTAGATATAAGCGTACTCAATAATAGAGGTACCCATCTTTCAAAAAGGCAAACAAGAAGAATTAACTACTTTAAGAAAGGTATCTAGTATTTAGCATCTCAATAAGTAATATGGGCATTTTGTTCAAGAAAATCTACATCAAGATCAATCTTATCATAATCCGGAGTTTTGCATTGATACTCTTTTTTTATAGTTTTGCATTGATACTTGTTTTATTGTTCTGGTATAATAATTCATTCTTTACTGGATGAACAACTGGATCAGTTTACAACTTATATAAGTTCCAAATTATTGGTTTGATTGTGCTCTGATTTCTTTCATGAAAACAGATGTTTGCTTACACTATACATCAAAAGATTTTTAGGAAACAATAATTACAATATTTATAAGTAATTCTATTGAAGTTCCAATGCATTCCAAACTCAAAACTATTGTTAAATAGTTTACCCTAAATAAAATACATTTAAACCAGTAAGTTTAGCCTAAGAATAATCTAATCCTCTTTACCATCTATACCATATTCATCATTTTTTTTCTCTTCATCACTTGATTTGTAGCCTTTCCATATCTTCCTATATCTCCTCAATCTCATCCTCTTTTTTTTTTATTAATATTATTATTCCTCAATCTCATCCTCTTCTTCCTTAAGTTTTCCTAAGTTTTACGACTCTAAAACTTCAAGCTTTTCCACCGTCATTTTGTTTTACTTTTTTGTCCAAGTCTTGATGTTCCTTCTAATGAAAAATTTTCATTATAAAAAATAAATCTAATTTTTTTAAATATTAGCACCCATATCCATGCTAGAGTGACACTTTAAAGTTGTATAAAAAATAATTTGTTTTAGTATAGGATTTGTTAGGATGCGAAGACATGATAAAAACAGTTGGAAGATAAAAACTGAAAGTTATAAGACATTTTATTTTATTACAACAATAACATCAAGCCTTTCTCCCACAACGTGGGGTCGACTACGTTAATCATTTTTTTCCATTGTGTCATGTTAAGAGTCAATTTCTCATTTAAATCTTATAAAGAAAGATAATTTCTAATATTTTCTAACCAAGTCTTTTTAAGCCTACGTCTACCTTTCTTTCTTTTTTTACCTCTACCTTTCTTAACATATGCAGACTTTTTTATTTTATTGTTAAGAAAAAATTGTACCCTAAAGTCGTTTTCCATTTTTGTTAGAACGCCTTGTTAATTTTCAGAATGTGTATTCTAAGGATCATTTGTCTCCATCATGACATTTATCTTTTTCACCTCAAGGCAAAATTCTCATCCATGCAATGGCTGCAGGGCATTGTAATGATGCCTGAATAAGAGACATACGAGATGTTATAGCGAACTCTCACCAAAATGCCTTGGAAAGTGGTGCTTATAAATATTACAAATGCTTATTTGCATGAGATTGGACACCGACATTTTCCGTTTCATCATTTTAGTAGCTTTTTCTAGTAGGAGTTCGATCCTTTGTTGGTATTCTGATTGAAACTAATATTCTACTTAAGTAATAATTGATGTTGATGGATATTGAAACAATTTCATTTTTTGGCGCTTTTATCTCCAATTTGTATTTTAAAATTTCCAAGTACGCCTATGAACTTTATTTGGTATTAATACATTTCTGGTGAGTCCACTGGCATGTAGGATAATCATTATTAATTTTGTCATGTTGAATACAAAACTCATATGCTTATAATACTCACCCAATTTGCATTTTAACCATGCTCCCATTGACTTTTTTAAATTGTAATGACCAGAGATATGTACACTTCTAATATTAGATTAGGGTTATTGGCTTGCATAACATGCCTTCCTTTGGACACAGAATCTCTCATCAATGTCTGTTACATGTAAAAAATTTATCTTAAAAGACAAATACTTGTGAAAATGATGCTCAAAGGACAATATCACAAAGGTAAGTATACAGACCTCCACCCCCGCGCGTCTTCAATCAATTTCGAACCGAATTATTATTTTATTTCTCTTATGTTAGCAAACAAAATTGATGCAAAATTCATTCTCAAATGCTCAAATCTATCATTATATTGTCTGATGGGGCTCAAAGCCTACTAGTTCGAAGAATAAATAAATTTTCTATTATAGAATTTAGTCATCTACAGTATTACTATCAATTTTATCATATAAGGTCTTATTTATTTTTTGAAGAGTTTGTTTACTCATGGTTTCTAATATTTATTTCTACTTTGCTATATGAAGGTTCTAATATGGAAATGAATAGAAGTTGGATGTATTGTTCAAGGAGTAATATGGTTTTTAAAGAAGGAGTTAAAAACTTTCTAAATTTTGCATTCAGTTATGGAAGTTCAAGTGGAATGATACTATGCCCATGTAGAGATTGTGGAAATGGCATTTGTAGGACAAGAGATGATGTTGAAGCTCATTTGCTTTGGAGAGGATTCAAACCAGGATATTACAATTGGACTGCTCATGGAGAAACTTCATTTAGAAATGACAATGGATCACATTCTATTAATGTTGATGATGTTAATGATGATATGGAAGGGCTATTAAATGATGCATTTGGGTTTGAAAGTAATACTGCAGATGAACAAGAAGAAATTAATAAACCAAATGCGAATGCTACAAAGTTTTATAAGTTGATAAGTGACTCACAACAAGAATTATTTCCCGGATGTAAAATGTTCTCAAAACTTGATTTTCTTGTTAGGCTACTTCAACTTAAATGCCTTGGTAATTGGACTCAGAAATCATTTACTATGTTGCTTGACTTGTTAAGAGAAGCAGTTGAAGATATTCGTCTACCAAAGTCTTATTACGAGACAAAGAAGATAATTCAAGATTTGGGCTTGAGTTATAAAAAATATGATGCATGTCGTAATGATTGCATTTTATATTGGGGTCCTCATGAATTTAAGAATGAATGTGATATTTGTAATGAGTCAAGATGGGTTACAGAAGATAGCACTTCAAAAGATATATCAAGTAAAAAAAAGAAAAAGGTGGCAGGAAAAGTCATGTGGCACTTCCCATTAACATCAAGATTGCAAAGATTATTCATGTCATCTAAGACTGCATCATATATGATATGGCATAAAGAAGATCGCATAAAAGATGGTTGCATGAGGCATCCGGCTGACACTCCAGCTTGGCAGCACTTAGACTACCAAGATACAAATTTTGCTGCAGATCCTAGAAATGTACGATTGGGTTTAGCATCAGATGGATTTAATCCATTCGGGACAATGACTTCAACTCACAGTACTTGGCCTGTTGTATTGATGTCATATAATTTGCCACCTAACCTGTGTATGAAATCACAATACATGATGCTTTCTTTGCTTATTCCTGGGCCAACTCAACCTGGAAATGATATTGATGTTTATTTACAACCACTTGTGGCTGAGTTAAAAGAGTTATGGGAAATTGGTGTGCAGACTTACGATGCATGTTCTAAGGAGAATTTTCAAATGCGAGCTGCATTATTATGGACTATAAATGATTTTCCATGTTATGCTAACTTATCAGGTTATAGTACAAAAGGAAAGTTTGCATGCCCTATTTGTCAGGAGAGTACGTATTCTGAGTGGTTACATTTCAGTCGTAAAAGATGTTACATGGGACATCGGAGGTTCTTAGATCACGATCATCCTGATAGAAAAGATAGTCGATCTTTTAATGGTTGTGAAGAACATGGGACAATACCAACACCAATTAATGGATCCAAAATTGTTGATATGTTAAGAAGTATAAATGTGAAGTTTGGAAAGAAAACACCTGCTAATCCTAATTTGCCTTCTAATTGGAAGAAGTTTAGCATATTTTTCAAGTTGCCGTATTGGGAAAAAAATCTTTTACGCCATAATTTAGATGTTATGCATATTGAAAAGAATGTATGTGATAAGATTTTGGGTACGTTGTTGGATCTTGATGGAAAGACAAAAGATCATTTGAATGCACGTAAAGACATGGAAAAAATGGGAATACGCCCTTCATTGCACCCTACTTGTACTTCATCTGGACATACTTATTTACCCGCAGCATGCTTTACAATGAACAAAAAAGAGAAAGAAATTTTCTGTAAAGTCTTGAAAAATATTAAAGTGCCAGATGGATATGCATCTAATATTTCAAGACGAGTGCAACTGAAACCCTTGAAAATACTTGGATTAAAGAGCCATGATCATCATATAATAATGCAACAATTGCTTCCATTATGCTTAAGACGAGTCTTGCCTAAGTCAGTTCGCTCTCCTCTAATTCGTCTAAGTCGTTTTTTTCAAGGCTTGTGCTCTAAAGTTCTTCTCCCAATTGAGCTTCTTAGATTGGAAAAAGAAATCGCAATTACACTTTGCCATCTTGAAAAGATATTTCCTCCTGCTTTTTTTGATATCATGGTGCATTTGACAATTCACTTGGCCACCGAGGCAAGGATTGGAGGTCCTGTATATTATCGTTGGATGTATCCTATTGAGAGGTTAGTAATTATTTCATGTATTATTATTTCTTTTATTATATCTAACTTTAATGAAAAAAATTTATATCATTTATCAAACAATTTTTTCAGATTTTTGGGCAAGTTAAAGTCATATGTTCGAAATAGAAGTCGTCCAGAGGGATCAATTGCAGAAGGCTATATTGCAGAGGAATGTTTAACATTTTGCTCTTTATATTTTGCCGAGCATGTGGAAACAAGGCATAATCAACTTGGAAGAAATGAGTTGGATGAGAATGTGTTGAATGATGGACTTAATATCTTTGCAACAAATGGCCGGGCACTTGGAAAGAGAGAGGTCAAGATCTTCAATGATGAGACACTCACAAAAGCACATCGATATGTCCTTTTCAATTGTGAGGAAATAGAGCCATATGTGAGGTAAAAAAAATTAGTTCAATAATACATATTTTTATTTTTAATATAAATACTATTATTATATTTTTATAAATTTTATGTCTATATACAGTGAACATTACACTTTAGTCAAAGAAATGATAAGACAAAAAAGGTCTCGCTATGGAGAGCATGAAGCTAAAAGGGTTCATAATGTGGAGTTCGATTCTTGGTTTGCTAATAAGGTCAGTGTGACAATGCTAATTAACTTTACATGAGAATTCTTACTAATTACATCTACTTTACATCTACTTTATTTTAATAGATTGCTTCAATTGATCCATTGAAGGATGATACTATTTCTACTGATTTGAGGCGCTTAGCTAGAGGTCCATCCAATGTTGTCACTCTATACAAGAAGTATCTTATAAATGGTTTTAGATTTCATGTTGCAGATTTGATGAAAAAAAGAAAAACTCAAAATTGTGGAGTGATGATTAAAGCTCTAACTTCAAGCTTCTCTAGTATCAAAGATAATAACCCTATTTCAGGTAACTTGACATACTATGGGATCTTAAAAAATATAATTGAATTGGACTATACAGCAGAACGAAGTGTTGTTTTGTTTGAATGCGATTGGGTTTCTAAAGGAAAGAGACTGAAGGAGGACGAGGATGGCTTCATCTTAACAAATTTTAATAAAATTAAACGACATCAAGAACCTTTTGTGCTTGCTTCTCAAGTTCAACAAGTTTTTTATGTGGAAGATCCTATTGATCCTACATGGTATATTGTTGTTACAACATCACCAAGAAGTAATATTGATAACATTCACATAAACACAGATGTTGATGACTACTTGCAAAGTAAGACTTTGACTCAGCAATATTTTAGTGATGATGAAGTTCAGTGGACTAGAGATGAAGTTGATGGCATTCTACTAGAGTAATTGATTTGTGTGCTATTTATTTTGTAATGTAAAACCCTTTTTTATTCTTAAATCATTAGATCATTATATCAATCTAATTGGTATGCAACATTTTGTGATTTTATGTGTTTCCTATATGTGTTTATCTAAACGTTGCATTTTATTTTGATGTATTGAACCTTATATATTTTTTAAAATATTTTCTTACACTTTAATTTTCTCCATAGATTATGTGAGCAACATGAGTGATTAATTGTATTGTTTATCTTCTATTAAACTCTACTCACTTATATGTTTTAAAATGATTTTTAAGAAATGCCAGCACACACCAGAACACATGTTAGAAATACAGGATGCAGAGAACAAACTGAAGTTGAAATAGATATTCCTACAAATACCATTGAAACTTATGTTACAGGTATGTCTCTTATCTAAGATATTGTCAAAACTTTCTATGCTTATTTTTCATTTGCATTATCTTACTTACAAGATTTTAATTTTAAGATATCTTTTCATAGCAGGTAGAAGCAATGAGGAGCAAAAACGAAAAAGAGGTCCAACCTATATGTGTAGTATTTGGGGATATCATGCTACCCAACATGGTGGAGAACGACTTGTTGTTAATTTTAATAAATATGGTCAACCTATTGGGCAAAATAAATCATTATTTGTTGAGTTCTTAGGAACTATTGCTCGGAATGGGAAACATGCACCAATTGATATAAGAAGTTGGGATAAAATGCCAAAGTCTTTAAAAAAAAATATGTTAGAAGTTGTTCAGGTATTTATCTTCATAATATTTGTACTTATTTTGTTTGATTTCAGTTGCATACATAAAATAGCAAATTTTTTTGGATATAACAAATAATTTTTTTATTTTTTAGGAGAAGTTTGAGATTCCCCGTGCTTGTGATGTATGGGTTCTCCAATCAATTGGGAAGAAATGGAGAAATTGGAAAGCAGACGTTAAATCTAGATATTATGATCCAAAAATGTCTACAGAATTACAACTATGTAATGTGCCAAAAAGAATACTCAAAGATCAATGGAAAAATCTTTTAACCTATTGGAATTCAGAAGAATCAAAGGTATATTATTATAACTTTTAAATTTTAAAGTATTATTCATGTTGTATTTTTTTGTTAATTCATATTTTGTTTAGTGTATAAGTGAACGAAATAAAAAGAGTAGGTCGAAAAAGAGTTTGATGCACATCACTGGAAAAAGGAGTTTCGGTCAAGTGCGTGAAGATCAGGTAAAATTTATGTCTATGCATATTTGTGCTAGTATGTGTTTTACATAAATTTTGAAGTCAATTATTATTTTCTTTTAATTATTTTTTACATTATTTATGTATTTTTTTAGGAGAAAAGCATAGGCCACTCACCAACAAGAGTTGAAATGTTTGAAAGGTGTTACACAAAAGAAGGAATTACTAATAGTATTGAGGCTTGTGAAGCTTTGGTAAGTACTTATAATAAACTACTTCATAAATTAATTATAAAATATACAAACATTTATGTGAAATAGTTAATATTCATTATATTTAGGAAAAAATGAAGGAAATAAGAAGTCAAACATATCAAACAGAAGATTTTGGAAAAGATGATATTTTCTCAAAGGTTCTTGGAAATGACAAGGTCGGAAGAGTTCGCATGTATGGATTTGGTGTTACTCCTTATGTTGCATGGGGAGAAATCCCAAATCGAAGTAGTGCTTATCGATTAATAGAAGGTTACAAAGAAGCTTTCGAAAAAATGGAAAAACAAGTTCAAGAACAAGGTGAGGTAATTGCTAAAATGAAGTTGGATATGCAAAGTTCACAGCAGGCTACTAATACCACCCCGTTAAGAGCTACTCAATATTCTCAAAATGGTGATGTACATTCTTTCAATAACAGTACTCTTATTCGAGTAAGCAAATTACTACTTACGAACTTTTATAGTCATATTTTTATCTTTCATATGTTGTTACAAATATTTATGTTAGATCTTATGAACTTCATATATATAGGTTGGAACTAAAGTGGCAGTCAAAAGTGTTCTTGATTCCACTAAAACTGTGGCAATTGGATATATTCAGAGTATGGATCCTACACATAGGGTTGGTAACTATCCATTAGGTCCAAATTGGTGTTCAGTTCATATAAATATTCCAGTGAATTGGGAAGAACACTTGATTAGACCGTATAGTACTTTAACAACAATTGGACAGGCAATTGGAACTTATGTTGCATGGCCTCAAGCTTTAGTAAGTATATTTTTTATTTTAAAATTTTAATTAAATAATTAAATTACTTATATTTGTGTAATTAATTTAATTCAGGTTGTTCGTGAAGAAGATTGACATTCTACAAGAATTATTTCTGAAGAGTCTACTTGGATTTGAACAGTCTTATTTTACTATAAATTTTTTTTTATATGTTGATAGAATTTGGTTATGTTGATAAAATTTTATAGTATTACAAGAACCCTTATTACAAGATGTTGGCAAAAATTTTAATTTAGGTTGTTTGTAATGATTACTTTTTTATGTTATTGACTTTCTACTGCATGAAGATTTGAATTTATGCTAATATTCTTTGATGCTTTCTCATTTGCTTGTTCAATATTTTTTGGAATATTGTTTATGTTATTTCTCAACCAAGAATGTCTAATTCCTAATTACAAATGTGATTGGAGATGTTAAATTGAGCACTTGTTTGGAAATATATATCCCTGCAAACTATAACCTTATTTGTGATAAAAATTGAGGATTTTATATGATAACCATAGCTCCCTTTGTAGAGTTAGTGTGTGGGTTTTCTCTCTTTTAGGAGTTGAGATAAATATTTCATTGAAAGAACAGATAAGTTGATTGAAGCATTTCCAATTCACCTCTTTCCTCTCAATAAAACCATTACGATCCAAATCATAAAGCTTGACTGAAACTGCTAAATGAAATAACATATTAGAAACAGGAATGAAGCAGCATCCAATGATGAAAGGAAAGGCTAATAATACCAACTTAGAGTTAATTTTATCCTCTAACTAGGGACTTGGTATGAAATCTGTTGAATATCCAAAATATGGATTTGTAATATCTTTGTGTGCTAGAGATCATCTTGGCCTTCATTTTTCTAGACAAAGAGTACCTGGTGCTGGTTGGTTCCTTGATACAATTTCTAGCATAACCAAAAAGGATCCTGCTGCACAATTCCTTGTTTCTTTCAGGAGCAAGGTCTGCCACTGGAGTTTTTTGTTTGTCTTTTTTTTTTTTTAAATTTGCCTGTCCTATTCATGCCCTAGGAAATTCATCTTAACAACCATTGCGTTTCTTTTTGTATCTTCTCTCTTCAGGATACAGTAGGATTGCGATCTTTAGCTGCTGGGGGGAAACTATTACAGGTTAGTAAATTTATGTTGAATTAATAATTATGGTGGTTGGTACTATTCAATTTCTTAAAAAATTTGTCCTTATCTTTATGTTAACTTCTACTATTCAATTTCTCAAAAAATTTATCTTTATCTTTATGTTAACTTCTACTATTACAGGTTAGCTTATATATATACATCCAACATGAATATATATCCTTCTTTAGTCTATTTCTTTTAATGCGAAGATATGGCACATTCTCTGTTAATTTCATTTGAAAAGTGTTTCTGAAATTCTTCACAAAACCATGCTCAATTAGTTGGGATAGTGCTCTCGATGATTTCAGGCATCGATAGCATTTTTTGTTAACATACTGTGCATTTTTTATTACAGTTTCTTCACAACTTAATGATTTTTTTTTTCAGCAAACCTTGAAGGACTTTTAAGAAATTTACTTGGGCTTTGTTATTCTATGTTTTGATGAGAAATATGCTTTAATTGGATGAGGCATACTTTCAAACATATCCCAGTAGATGTTGTATAGAGGCTTTAGCAGAGATGTAATCCATTGATGAACAATTAGAAATGCAATTATTTTCTGTTTTTATTAATAACCTCGTCTTGCAGGCATTGAACTTTGCCTTCAAGGATTACTTCAAGAGAATGTTCAACTTTAAAAAGGATAGAGATGGCTATTGGAAGTGGTTTGCAGGCAACTTGGCTTCCGGAGGTGCCGCTGGTGCTTCGATCCCTTATGTTTGTCTACTCTCTGGATTATGCTCGTACCCGTTTGGCTAATGATTCCAAGGCAACAAAGAAGGGTGGAGAGCGGCAATTCAATGGCTTGGTTGATGTATACAAGAAGACACTTCAATAGATGGCATAGCTGGCCTGTACCGTGGATTCAACATCTCTTGTGTTGGCCTCCGCTGCTTAGGTGGCTACGAAATCTGCAAAGAGGGCTAGCTAGCATAGCTGCTGGAGTTGCTACTGAACTTTCAAGTCGAGGGAACATTTCCCGACAGAACTCTAACAAGTCAAATGTATCATCTTTGCATAGTAGCGAGATGAAAGGCCAAAGATAGCAGTAAGCTCAAAGCTGAAAGGCGAACCAAATAAATGTGTAAACATGGAATATGATCAATTCGAAGGTTTCGAAGGGGTGAAAGAAGACGTGCGTAAGCTGCCCACAGATAGGTGGTAAAGTTCAATATTTATATTTGAGTAATTTAGTCATTGCATTTCTTTACTTTTTATAATATTTATATGTTAACTAATTAGATGGAGCTACATCTTCTTTTGGATTCAATTATATTGAAGAACTTAATGAGGCTTCTAGTTGTAGGTATAGGCTCTTCTTGTTTCATAGTTTCTCAGCTGTAACCATTTAGCATTCATAAACTTAGTGAGAATTGTGAAATATTGTCTTACTGTAGAATTAGTTTGTTTAGAAGTAAACAAACATTTTAAAAGATTTTGTTGGAATGAAAATATACATATATTAATGTAAAAATGTTTTTCATGATTTCAGATTCTAGATTCCAATTTATCATTTTGATCACAAGCAAAAGTGGATGACAATGAAGCGTGGAAATAGAGATCTGAAGATTTGGTTGCTATTGAATAAAGAAATCGCCCTCATGATAAGGGCTCTTTTTTTGAATTTTCATGTAATATTTTGTGATCATATTTATTGTAATAAATTGATTATGTACATATATGAAGCTTGAAGTAGCCTTTTTTAAGGTGAAAAATTCATGTAATTTTTTATTTATGAAATAAATTTTTATTTGAAAGAAAAAACTTATGTAAGCTCTCATATGTGAGGTTTTTAGAAATTGGATTGGAGATTAAGTATTTGTAATTGAAATATTATGAGTTGGCATAATTTTTTTTATAATTTAATATAATTTATATTGAGTAAAGCATATATTGAGGCATATAATAGTGTGAATTTATTAAAATTATTTTGGTAAATTGAAGTGTTGGGATATCATATATCTTAGGGCAAGTTAAATATGCCTTATTATTAAACATGTTCCATTAAATAAATGCATTAGGAAAGTTAACCTATTATGACACCTAATATTTGTCATATTTATTAACAATTTTCATCATATTAAGATGTTATAAAAGATTGTTTTTAAGGACACCTTACAGGTGTCATTAAAGAGGTTATTCCATCAAAATTATATGTCATTAAAGTTTAGTTTTTATGGCACAAAAAGATGTCCTTAACCCTATGCCAACGGCCACCTAAGTGACACCATTGTTTGATGCCTTAATATATCATGTGCCCTAATAGATACATATTAGGGCACTTTAATGTGTCCTAATAGCCATTATTTTTTGTAGCGCGCCGCTAAAAACGGCATTTTATTTCTACCCCCTCTGCCCTAACAGAGCCATTTGACCACGCACGCGTGCTCCTCAATTTCCCTGTGTTCTTTTGTTGAAAAGTCTGTCGTCGCCTCCGAGCCACCATCCATGATCGAATCCACTGGCGCTGACGTAGAATCTATTTCCGTTGTCGAATCAGTCATCACCGACAAATTTCGGGTCGCCATTCGGGTTGCTCGGTCATAGGTATTTTCCAACTCATCTCTCATCTACCCTAATTTTTTTATCCTGGTCGTTATTTGGTCGCTATTTCTTAAATTTACTAAATTCTTAAAAGTTTCTTGTGATGTCCTAAAAAGTTTCTGGTGATGCCCTAAATTTGGCATGCATGTTCGTCATTTAGTTGCTATTTCAGCGTACGGCTCCAATAAATTTGCAACTGCTCTGGTGACTTTTCTGATTTGTTAATTGCAATATGTGATCTCAGTTTCTGGTGATGCCCTAAATTTGACATGCATGTTTTCCATTTATAACCACTTAATTGCTTGATGCAAAAGAAAATTGTTCAAAGTTTGGAATGATATTATACTTTTGATTAAATTAAGTATGATTTTAGTAGTTTAAATATTCCAATGACTAAAGCTAGAACTGGATTTGTAAAAGGTTTATTTTTTGGATTTGTAAAAGTTTTTTTTTTTTATTTGTAAAAAAAATTCTGAGCAGTCATGGCGGTTTTAACTGCCACAACATTGCAGAAATGTGGCGGTTTTAACCCCCACATTCCTATAGCTCGTTTATTTTATTTTTTTAAATTGTAGCAATTATGACCGCTTAAATTCTGGAACATTATAGCGGTTAAAACTGCTGATATATTTAGTATTCTTCAATTCTATCCCGCTGATCCTAAAACAACCGCTGAATGTCTTTGCAGTGCATTGTAATTACGGTGGACATCCAACGGACATAAAACCGTTGCAAAAATATTAGTGGCGAATAAAACCGTCGGAAAAAATTGAAAATTGTCCTGCAAAAACCTAATTTTTTTTTTAGTGAATCACCGAGCAAAATAGCAACAGAGAAATAATTGCTACGACGAACTTGATATTTAGCAATATGTTCACACATGTCAGCTTTATTAAAGAAACATAACTATAGTCCTTTGCTGAAGAAAATTAATAAGAGAATGAGAAGTGTGTTGAAAATGCATCTCTTGACAGCGATGTCAAAAAAAATGACCTAATCCGTCAACTTCACCCTAAAAAATTTTAGATTTTGATTGAGTCGTTTAATACACAGATTGAATTTTTCTAACCCGATTATTAAACAGGTTGTGTTTGATTGACATGTGAACTCGTTTTGATCTGAAATGATCCGTTATTTTTTTTTTTTTTTTTGTTTGTAGGTATAATCTTCTTATTTTTTTTATCAAATATGCTAAATTTTATTTTAAATAACTTATCAAAAAGTTAACTAAAACGGGTTAATAGATCTTATTCGAGTCATTCGGGTTTCTAAAAGGTCGGATTTGAGTTGATATTTTTGACTAGTTTATTAAACGAGTTGGGACATTTACAAGTTAAACCCGAACTAAACCAGTCAATCTGTATTGACATCCATATCTCTTGAGTGATTTACTTGAATCATATTATGTACTAATTAGATTGCATCACAGAATAATTTGTTTGAAATTCACTAAATATAATGGGTAAAATATGGCTAAACAATAAAAATAAATTTATGAGATAAATTTCATTGGTATATGATGCAAATTTTTGAGAAAAAAATAAATTTATGGCTGAACAAGAATATGATCGGGAAAGGGGAAAAATCATGGGATCTGACCCAGTTGAAAAAGATTCAACTATAATTCGAGTAGATTATAGCGGGCTGAATCGTCCTTGAAGGCTATCAAATTACAAATGTCAATTTTAAAGTTGAAATCAAGTGACAAATGGGGATGATAGTCTGGTGTCTCTTGGTTGTCTAACAGAAGTCTGGTGTGACTTAGAAATTCAGGCGATAATTGGTAGCCCGGCGAAACTCCGAGGCCTCATGTTGTTTTTGTTTTTGTAGAAGTCAGGGCCTTAGGTGGTGGTCTGGCAGAAGTCATGGCCTCAGGTGGCGGTCCAACGAAACTCAGTGCCTCATGTAGTGGTCCAACGGAATTCCGGGCCTCAGGTGGAAGTCTAGCGGAGCTCAAGGCCTTAGGCGGTGGTCCGACAAAACTCAGGGTCTTAGGTGGTGGCAAGGGCGGATCTATAGTGGGGCCCAGGAGCACGGCCCCCACTGGCCCAATAACTAAAAATCAGCCAATTTAAATTATACTAATATAATTATTAAGTTATAAGATTAATTTTGATTTTTAAAACAAATAAGTTTCGGCCAAGGCTCCGCCTCCGCCTCCGACTCTGCCTCCGCCTCGAGCAATTATTACGTCCGGTCAAAACCGAACGTATCTGAATGTATACCGAGCAATACCGAGTTCAGGTGACATGGCGAGTGATTATTGGTCTATGAACGCGTTCGGTTGACCGGACATAATAATTTCTTTTCGACATCAGCCAAAATTTTCTTTTCTTTTTTTGGCTGACTTTTGGCAGTATCCTTTTTATTTATATACCTTTATTATCTCTGCCCTCTCTCTCTTCTTTATCTCTCCCCACCCCGCCTCTCTCTCTCTCACCCGCTGGTTTTTTTGGGAGGGAATGGATACAATTTTTTTATAATAAATCTAAGTAAGTAAATTAATTAGTTTAATTATATTAACTTTATAATTATAATTGTATTTATTAAATGTGAACCATCATATCTAATTAACCTAAAAAAAATAATTTAGAATTAATAAACAATTAATTTAAAATTTGGTATAATATAATCTTATACTAATTTAATTAATCTAAATATAGTTCAATATTAAGATTAATTTAATGAATTAAAATAAAATAACCTTAAGTATGAAAATAATTTATTTGAACTCAATTTAATAATAGCCTTAATAAATAATAAGATAGAGAGTGATATATCTATTTTTTTAATAGAAATGCATATGATTTTAGATGTATTTTTTTAATTTTTTGTTAAAAATATATCTAATGATATGTGATTATATTGAATAAAAATTATGTTTTGAGAGTAATTTAATGATTAATATTAATTTGTGCCCCTATACAAAAAATTTTCTGGCTCCGCCCCTGGGTGGTGGTCTGACGGAGCTCAGGGCCTTAGGTGATGGTCTAGCGGAGCTCAGGGCCTCAAGTGATGGTCTGGCGAAGCTGAGGGCCTCAGGCGGTGGTTCGGCAAAACTAAATGACTCAGGTAGATCTCCGCCGCTGGGTGGTGGTCTGACGGAGCTCAGGGCCTTAGGTAGGGGTGTCAATATTTGACAAGACACGAAAACTCGACCCGGACCCGACCCGGAAAATCCGGGTTGAACCCGACCCGATTTCAAAACAGGTCGGGTTCGGGTTCCAGAAATCGACCCGTTTAAAAAACGGGTCGGATTCGGGTTGACCTAGCGGGTTGCCGGGTCAACCCGCCAACCTGTTTAATTCGAAAAATTTCGAATCCCGCCTCTGCCCGCTGCATGCCCGCGCGCCCGTCCGCGCTGCCCGCCCGCGCATGCCTGCGCTGCCCGCGTGCCCAGCTCACCCGCGTGCCCGCGCCCGACCGCGCTCGCCGCGCGCCCGCGCCCAACCGCGCTCGCCGCGCGCCCGCGCCCGACCGCGCCCGACCTCGCCCGCGTGCCCGCGCCCGACCGCGCTTGCCGCGCGCCCGCGTGCCCATTGCTGCCCAGTGCGCCCGACCTCACCCTCGCCCGCGCTGTCCTGCTCGCGTCCGCCCGCCGCGCTCGGGTCCTCCGCCGTCCGCCGCCGCCGTTCCGGCGCTGGCCACCCAAACCGGGTCGGGTCCGGGTTCGGTTTTCTGACCCGTTTGTCTACCCGGGTCAGTTTCGGGTTCGACCCTAACCCGACCCGTGACCCAAAATTGACACCCCTGGCCTTTAGTGATGGTCTAGCGGAGCTCAGGGCCTCAAGTCATGGTCTGGCAAAGCTGAGGGCCTCAGGTGATGGTTCGGCAAAACTAAATGACTCAGGTAGTGGTCCGACAAAACTCAGGGCGTCAGGTGGTGGTCGGTGGAGCTCAGAGCCTCAAGTGTTGGTCTGGTGGAGCTCAGACCCTCAGGCGGTGGTCCGGCAAAGCTCGGGCCTCATGTGGTGGTTCGGCGGAGCTCGGGGCCTCATGTGGTGGTTCGGCGGAGCTCAGGGCCTCAGGTGGTGGTCCGGTAGAACTCAGGGCCTCAGGTGGCGGTCCGACAGAGCTCATGGCCTCTGGTGGTGGTCCGGTAGAACTCAGGGATTCAGGTGGTGGTCCGACGGAGCTCAAGGCCTTAATTGGTGGTCTGACAAAAGTCTGGGCCTCAAGTGGTAGTCTGACGGAGCTCAGGGCCTCAGGTGGTGGTCCAACAGTACTCAGGGCCTCAGGTGGTAGTCTGGTGGAGCTCATGGCCTCAAGTGGTGGTCCGGCAAAACTCCGACGATGGTCGAGTAGGAAAGGAGGTAAGAGCGATCTCCAATCTCTCTTTTTTCTCCTTGGGTTTTGGGTCCCTTTCAAGAGGGATGAGGGGTCTATTTATAGATTTTTTAGAGGCATGACCTGTAAATAGGAGGAGGATCAAGGGAAAATGGGGAGTGGATTGATGGACGGACGATGTTGAATCCCTTGATCATGGACCGTTCGATAGGCATTTGAAAGTCTTAATGATGTCAGAATTATGTGATCATGGGTGTCGCTACGCTAAATCTCGTCGTGCGGCTCGATTTGACTTTAAGAATGTCAAGTTTAGTAACCATTTGGTAACCCAAATTGTGGGCTGAACCTTCCAATAGCGCTTCGGGCCCTTGATTTTGGCCCATGTTGACTTGTATTGAGTCGATTTTGGTGTCGTTGGATTTGTATTCTTAAGACGTTTAGTTTGATTGTAAGTTTGCTGAAATCGGAGTTCGGATGGTCCTAATTTTAATTTTGGAAGTTTCCAACTTGATTTTTCCATGAGATTCGTGCCTGATCAAGATAATTTTTTGAGGATATATCAAACTTATATGCTTATATGCCCACATTAATGTCCAATTTGTATAAAGCAAGACTATAAATCAAAGAGGTTAACAATTTTGAAAGAAACCAAACAATGCAATAGCAGATATTGCTTGGCCTATTATTCAATTACAACAATTATGTTCTTCAACAAAGCATCAACAAAGATAAGAGCCCACTGTTTAATAACAGTCATAGATTACATGAAGACATTCCTCAAGACTTCTAATAATATAGATTAAAAACTCCTTATTCTCCAACAATAGACTTGATTATTAATTGGAAATAGTCAAAAGCAAACCAAAGTGATCACTGGGATACACACGATCAACCATGTCGTTATGGTGGTAGGAAAGCCCTGCTATTGCTTTCTTTCCTATCGTCTCAATGTCAATGATCTTAAAGTCTCTCAGTTTACAAAGAAATCTATCTAATCTCTTCTGAGGGCGCAAATAAGTCCATCCATTCTTTTCTGGCCTGAGCTCAGTTCAGGCATCAACCCAATCTTCATAGAGTGGAAAAGGTCCATCAGAGCTCTCATCCCAGTTCATGTCACCACCAAATACAACATTTGGCAAGTTTTTCAGTAGGCTCATAGCCTCTTCTGCCTGAGCTATTCGCATGCTGCTGTTCATTTTAGGAGGATTTGGGCACTTAAGGTGGCTGGTTGCAACTACGAGGTGTTTATTAGTTCCAATGTAAACCTTAGCCAAACAAATCTCCTTTATGGAGTTCTCAAAGCTTTTGTTGAGAAATTTTTTCACAGGCAACTTGCTCAACTACAATCAAATTATCAAAGTTTGATTTTCAAGAAGGATTTAAAGGAAAACTAGACTAGTTGTTGATAATCAGAAGTTTACCAGCATGCAGAAGTATTTCTTTGTTGCCTTCTCCGGGGGGACAGAACATTCATAGAGTTTCCACCATTGGGAGTTACAAAAAATAGTATAAATATATGATGTAATTTCCTGAAAGACAAACAATTTATCCTTGATTAGTATGAGGTATACATCCTCTTCAAGGTTCAAACTGATTTGATTCAAAAGAATTTACACCTGGAAGAAGATTATATCAGGGGAGTGCTTCTGAATTAGTTGGCCAATGGCTTCCATCCGCCTAATCACCTCTACATCTTCACGGGACCAGACATTATAACTCATTACCTTGATCAATCTGAAAGCTGTGTCATGATAACCCTCATCACCTGAATAGCGCATGTTTTGAGATTAATCACAGCCAAGTTAATTATCTAAATGTTCTGTCTGCATCAGCTTAACAATTTTAAAATATTCAACTAAAAAACTTCTCGTAATTCAGCTAACATGGTCGACATAAACTGACTTAGATCAATCAAAATGAAATAAAGATCATACAAATACCTTTATGACCATGTACTTCAAATCCAGATCTGTCCAGAACCCCATCCTTTCGGGATTTGTTCTCAGATGAATCAGAAGATGAGAGGCTCCATACACCAAACGCAAGGAGAGCAGTTCCTGCTATAACTGCACCAAATGCAAGGAGAGCAGTTCCTGCTATAAGGGCATCTCCAACCGAAAAACTCATTTTTCACTCCAAAATGCAGTAATACACCAAAATGCAGTAATTTATCTCCAACCGAACTCCATTTTCTAACACAAAAAAAAGAATATTCCTAGTATATTCTTCTCCATATTTCATTTGACATATTTTTAATCATTAAAAAAAAAAAAAAAAAAACAAATGGCGGGTGAACAGTGCGACGCCAAATATGGCGTCGCACTGTTCACTGGCAACCTTATGCCGTAGAAAATAGCGATCCGTTGGAGCGATATTGAGCACGGCAAACACTCGTTTGCGTATCCATTGGAGATGGCCTTAAACTGCACCAACTTTGAGTGCTGAGATTGGTGTAGAAGTTTGAGAGGATCTACTCTTAGAATTACCCATTAATTAATCCTTTCTTATTTCCTCCTCACTCTTCCTCTCCTTTCTCTGCAATCACAAATGGCTGAGAGTGTTCTTTTAAATGTAAGGTAAAGTTGGAAAGCATATTTATATAGAAATCATGCAACAACAATTACCCTTTTGTCCATACATATTTGTCTAATTTAATTTTTGCTAATATGGAGACTTACTCGCTAAGCAAAGGGAAGACTCTATTGCTTATCAACAAACTTTACCTTTGATTTTTCAAAAGCAAAAAGATTCCTTGTGACTGCTATTATAAGAGTTTTTTAATTTCCTTTAGTTTATTTTTTGAAATCTTAAAATCATTTTATAATACTGAATAAACAAACTTATTTATGAAGTTTTGGGCTTTTAGCTCCTCATCTTCCGAAATCATATTAATTGAATTAATTGCAGCCAAAATCATAGTCTAATAACAAGTTTTTAAATGATAGTTCTTGTGAATTAGAATCATTATTGTTCTTGTGATTTTTTTAAAATATTTTCTATTATTATTTAAGCTTTTTTGTAATTAAAAAATATTTATGCAAGATTAAATTTATAATATATCAATGTATAACATTTTTTGAAATTATATATATATATAACTTTTATCAAATCTTTGCATCAACAAACATATAAATGTAAAGGATATGAGGCTTGTGTTTTGAGAAATTATTTCTTCAAAAAAAAAAAAAAAAGAATAAGATATTTTATGATTATTGCTCATCTTTTAAAAATATAAACAATTAAAATAATTAAAAATATTTTATTTATCTCGAAAGAAAATTCATAATTTTAAATTGCATTCTTAAATTTGAGTACTTTTATTCATATTAAATTTGGATAACCTTCAAGTAGATAATTAAATTAATATTCTAATTTAAATAGTTAGGGGGGGGGGGGGGGGGGGGGGGGGGGGGGGGGGGGGGGGTCGGGGCCCCTCTCTCTTTCAAAGACGTTGTTTCTGGTCCGTCCTCTGCTTTCTCTGATCTTAATTTTTCTTCGCATCGTGGTTTGCCTGCTTTACTTATTTCTGAAGAGGAAATTAGGGCTCTCGCGAAACCTTTTGAATTTGCTTTGATTGGTCGTTTTTCGGGGAGGAGGCCGACTGTCGATGCTATTCGAAAATTTTGTTTCAACTTAAAGCTGATTGGGGATTTCTCAGTCACCGTCCTTAATGCCCAGAATGTTTTGATAAAACTAGTGAATGATTTTGACTATTACAGAATTTTTGCACATAGATCTTATTTTGTTCAAAATTGTTTGATGAAAGTGGTGAAATGGTCACCCCATTTGGATGTTGAAGTTGATTCGCCGGTGGTGCCGATTTGGGTTTCTTTCCCTCTTCTTAGACCTCATTTATTTTCTCATAGAATTCTTTTTGGTTTATGATCCATTTTCGGTAAACCTCTCAAATCTGATTTGGCAACGGCTTCTGGTTCGCGCCCTTCTATAGCCCGCATTCTAGTTGAGATGGATGTTACAATGAAACACCCTGATAAGGTTTGGGTTGGCTCTGTGGAGTCGGGGTATGCGCTGTCTGTTATTTTTGATGATATTCCTAAGTTTTGTGTTCATTGTAACTCACTAGGCCATTCTAAGGGGTCTTGCACTTTATTACATCCCACTCTTAATACTTCTAAACCTGTGATTGATCTTGGCGGGGTGCCTGTGACGATTGTGTCTGCTGCTGTGGATGATGTGCTGGACAATAATGTTGTGACTGTGCCGAATGTGTTTGGGTTGAACAATGATGTAGCTGCTCCGTGTGGAGAGCTGGTCTCTAATCCCCCTGTTGATATGACTTTGGAAATTGTTCAGGATGGCAATGTTTTAATTGATGATGGTTTTACGGGTGTGGCTGAGAATTTGCTTTCTCCTAATGCTATTCCCTTCTTTCCTTCGTCTGTCGATTCTGGGCAATTGGCTGAGAAGGTTGTTAGTCCGAAAACTAATATGGTGCCGGTTGTTTGTGAGAAATTGGTCTCTAATCCTAATGTTGTTGATGATGGGCTACCTGGTGATTCAGCTGTGCTGGGCATTGTGGAGGATTCCGAGAGTAGAAAGGTGCACTCTCCAGTGGGGGGCCAAGTGCTAGGTAATTTTATTAATGTACCTGTTAACCTTTCGGCAGCCAATATTGTAGTGGGATCAAATTCTGGAAGGGATGTTAGGTCACATGGTGATTGGTTGATCAATTCGTCTGAGGTTGATTCTGATTCTGATTCTGATTCCCTTTCAGATCCTGATTTTGATTTTAAATTGGTTCCTGATAGGACTCTTAGGGCCAGCTTGCGTGGGAAATTGTGGAAGCGAGGTGGTAGAAGAAGATAATCTGTTTAATTTTTGCTTGCTGCTGGTGTCTTCATCTGTTGGTTTTTCGTTTGGATGATTAATTATTGGGCGATGATGTACTGGGGCTTGCACCTTCGTTGACTCTCCTGTGGCAACTGTTGGTACCCCTTCTGGATGGTCCTTGAGGGTTCTCGAGGTGCTGGTAGTCTCGGTGTTCTACTGAGCCCTCATTTGGATTGCCTTTATCTCGTTTGTGGGGTTTTTTTATTTGTCCATTTTCCTGTTAATTGTTGTTTTTTGCTCATAGCTGATGTAACCCTTTCAATTATTAATGAAATTGTTGTTCAAAAAAAAAAATTGTGTGGAAGATGAAGAGCCAAAAGTTTAAAAATAAGTTTATTTATTTAGTTTTGTAAAATAGTTTTTAGATTTCAAAATATAAAGTAAATGGAATTAAACATTTGCTAGAATGGCACAAAAAAATAAAAATATTTTTAATTTTTTCGCATTATTTATTGCTAGAAAAGAGTGTCAAATTGCCACGTGTCAAATAAGTTAGCGTGTGGCGCGCGACTTTCTAATGTGGTACACAATGAAAACTTTTAAGCAAATGAAAAACTCTATTGCCCAATATGAAGAAATGAATGCTTCTCATGCTTCTTTATATTGGGTAAAATCTGAGAAATTATTATATGCGGTCAACAAACGGTCCATAGCCGAATCAAAACGTGTCATGTCACTCTGGTACACAGCAGAAAATGACATAGCTTGTTCTCATTCACCTTTGGATGTCGTTCGTTGACCACAAAGAAAATTTTTTCATAAAGTCCACCAGGCCTATTTAACCTCATAGTCCGATTATGAGAAATGAACTACTCGGATAAGGCCATGGTTATAATCACATGAGCTTATATGCATATACATGCTTTGCGTGTTAGGTGGTTGTGTTCTATCATAAATTGCTCATCCACAAACTTTATCTTTGTTTTTTCAAAAGCAATGAGATTCCTTATGAATGTTAATAGAAAATGCTTTATCGTGTAGGTAAGCTAATGGGTGAGGCAAAAAAAATCCTACAAATAGTATTTTCTGTACATATTAATGCCCACAAGAGCTACTTCTGATTTCAATATCACCAACCAAAATAGCAACAGAGAGATAATTGCTGTGCCGAAGTTCACACATGTCAGCTTTAACTTTGCTGAAGAAAATTAATAAGGGAATGAGAAGTGTGTTGAAAATGCATGTCTCTTGATAGAGATGTCAAAAAAATTGACCCAATCTGTTAACTTGATCTAAAAAATTTAGATTTGAATTGAGCCATTTAATAAACAGGTTGAATTTTTCTTACATGATTATTAAATGGGTCGTGTTCGGCTGACCTGTGAAACCATTTTTGATCCAAAATGACCTGTTAAATATTTTTTTCCTTTTTTTTTTTTTTTTGCTTGTAGGTATAATTTTTTTATTTTTATCTGCCGTAACAAACATGTTTTTATTTTGATAAATAAAACATTGAATAAAATACCATAATCCCTTTACGAAAGATTGGTCATTTCAACTCCTCATGCAATCCTACGATAATTTACCTTGAGCAAGTTTACTTGAAGCTAAAAAAACTACTAATTGGTATTAGTGTCAATTATTGACCGTATTTGATAATTCGACCATGAAAATATTGGTTCAAATCGACCCATTTAACAAATGGGTCGGATTCGGGGTTTATTTTTGAAACCTTTTGAAAAATCGAGTATTTTCAAGGTCGCTTTGCAATCGCGCTCCACGCAGCCTTTCCAGGCTGCCCACGAGCTTGTGTAATCTCACACCCACACGCACAGCACACACAGTGCACCAACATGCACAGCACATCCTCACCCGCAACCGCAACACCCTCACTGGCCTCGAGCGGTCAGGTTGCCCTCAACGCTATCGCATGATGGGCAGTCCCGCACCTGCGCACTCACCCCATACTACTGTAAGCTTGCCTACTCACACCCGCTGACTTGTACGGTCCCGCTAGGCCCACCTCGAGGCCTCGCACACAGGCCACAGTCACGCAGCTCACACTCAACCCTCGCAACACGCATTTGAAAATTTGGTTGGGTTGGGTCAACCTGGTAACTTGGAGGATGAGGACCAGGTCTAAATTTCTGACCCATTTGCAAAATCGAGTCGGATTCAGGTCAGCTAAATTGGAGCCTGGTCAACTCCGAATTCGATCCGAATACCCGTTTTAAGTTTTAACACCCCTACCGTGAAGTTCGATACCTACTGGCTGCCATGAGCGCTCGAGCGTCAAGGACGAGGGGCCACGGGCCTCCTGCGTTCGTGAAAGATGAAGCATGCTTTTTTTTTTTGGGACTTTTTGAGGAAGATGGAAGAAAATAAGTAAATAATCTAAAGTTATTAACTTATTATTTTGTGGTACTCTAAATTAATAGCATTAATTAGAATTCCATTTGTATTTATTTAATTTAATCCAAGTTTTATATATATATATATATATATATATATATATGATAATATGATCCAAATTTTATATAATATACAAATTCTTTTGTATATTCTTATTCGTATTTCTCCGACAAAATAACAGCAGGGTTATTTCTCTAATTGCGTACACTATGAGACATATAAAGTCAAATTAAAAAAAAAATCAATACCTTATAATTTTTAAAATAAGATATTATAAATTTTTAATAACTAAATATTTAAACTTGGATAATTTAATTCATATATGACTAAAATATATTAAGAACTGATATATTAGTAAAATACAAAATTTTCACAAGATATATTAATAATTTTAATTTTGACTTTTATGAGCAATAGCGATTAGCCATTCTCAAATGAACAAAAATTTGTTTGCTATTCAATATTTTGTGATAGCCTAAACATCTCATAATAAATTTACAAATAAATCAATATGCTTAACAAACTATTTTTTACTTGACTTAGGCTTCGTTTCGGACGGTTTTTTTAATGCTTCTTAAAGCAACTTTCAAGCCGCTTTAGAAAGCAGTAAAAAAATCGTCCCAAATGAAGACTTTATAAAAGCTCGTTCATAATAGTTTAATTTACTAATGGAACTAAGAGCTTTGTTCTTTTCTTTATTAGATAGCTTTTGTTCATGAACACAAGCTACTTATTTATTCTTTTTAAAGTATTTGTTTAGCAGTACATTCAATTAGAATCTCATTTTTATGCTCAATATGTTGCTTCTTACTAGGCTCAATAAGGCATGATTAATTAACTAATAAGTTGCTTAATACTGTTGCTTGTTAATAGGCTTAATAAGTTTAATTTAGGCTTCGTTTGGGATGGCTTTCTTGCCGCTTTTGAAAACAGTTTTTTGGTACAAAAATTAAAAATTTTGTACTAGAAAGCTGCTTCAAGAAATAGTAAAAAGTCGTCCCAAGCGAAATCTTAGTTTACTAAGGAGCCAAGTTAAAATCAACCGCAAACAACAAAAAATTTAAATTAAGCTCAAGCTAAAATAGAAGTTTTATGGTTTACCACTACTTAAGTTATAGAGCTTCAACTTACCTCTCATCTAACAACAGATCTCTTGCAAGCTTTATCTTCAAACGAGATACAACACTTCTCTTGCAAGCTTCATCTTCAGAGGAAAAACTTCACAACAAACGGGAAATTGATTTTTGAAGGACAAACTCTCCTATTCTTTTTTCATTTGCTAAGATAGAAATTCAAAGAAAAAATTCATTTGGACTTGCTCCAAAGATAGCAAGCTTCATTTCTAGAGAGAGAATTGAATGGATTGTGGTTTCATCCTTTCTTGATAGCTATAGTGAAATTAGAACTGTAAAAAAATGCTCGTAGTTGGTGCTTGATTGTACATTAATCAGCTTGATAATTAGCTAAATTTGACTATTAAATTGTTAATGATCAGCTCAAACAAGTCTTTCTTCTAGGAGTGCGAGGCGAGCTAGCTCGGATTCCCCCTCCATGAAGAATTATGGGTCTATTTATGATTTTTTGGGAGTGGTGTGACTAGTAATTGGAGGGAGATCGAGGGTATACTGTTTTGAATGAACAACCATATTGATCTTCTTGATCTGTACAGCATTTGTCAATTATATCAGGATTGGAAGCTCTCATTTGGCATCAGGATCCATCCATTTTATGTTTCGAACTTTCCAAAGGCGCTTCAGGTTTTCAATTTGGGCACATTTGGACTCGGATTAAGTTGAATTTAGTATCATTCAGTTCTTTTCGAGATATTCAATTTAACTGGGGTAAGTTTGCTAAGATCGAAGATCATATGATTCTAGATTTAATTTCCAAAATTTCTAACTTGTTTTTGCCTCGAGCCCAATCATGATTAATTTTTTAGGATATATCAATCTTCATCCTTCTAGATAAAATAGATTTGTGCTAAGTAATGCTAGAAACTCAAAGACTTTGCTTGACGATACATATGAACTAGTTGACTTCATTTTTTTATAGTTTGAGTTTCTTCTTTATTAGGTTTTATTTTCTTTTATTTATTTATTTATTTATTTGCAAGAGATCCTCTCGTGTTCCTTCAAGATGACTTATTTCATTACATACGTATACATCACAAAACATATATTTACATATCTAATATCTAAGTAATTATATGTAAATATATAATATTTTCATCAACTTAATATAAATAGTTGGATATATAAATGTAAATATATATAAAAATTCGGTGGTTTCTATATATATTCTCTTTTGCTCAAAAATACAATTTAATGTGTATTTTGCATTAGCTTCATAACATTAATTCATCAAATAATTAGAACTTTACAACATTTTAAACAATAAAATAAACAAATTTTATCAAATATTTATATTTTTTTTTCTCAATAACGCAAACATAACACGACAATATATATATTATATATATATTCGAGCATCAGAATATGCATTGCTCATCTCCCATTCTTTAAGCTTCAGCTTGCATCAATCGGAGAGTTTAAGAAGCGTTCTCTCTCTCTCTCTCTCTCTCTCTCTCTCTCTCTCTCTCTCTCTCTCTCTCTCTCTCTCTCTCTCTACAATGGTAAAGCTCATCTTGCTGCTTTCGCTCTGTACGCTTGGAGCCACTAATGGCGCCACCGCCGGAAACGCAACGGTGCCGGCGATATACATACTCGGCGATTCACTGGTAGACGTGGGGAACAATAACCACCTTTTGACGACTATAAAGGCCGACTTCCCCCACAATGGTGTCGACTTCGCCGGCGGCAAGCCCACCGGCCGCTTCTGCAACGGCAAGAACGCCGCCGACTTCATCGGTATGTCTTCACCTTCTTGATCAAAAAAAAATTTTTTTTTGGCGTCATGATGAGTTTAAGATTAATAAATTTATTTAAAAATTTAAATTTAAATTAATTAAAACATTATTCTAATGAATATCGAAATTGGATTTAGCAATTTAATGCTTTTGTAAGATTTTAGGTAAATATTCAGCAGACAATTTAATGTTTCAAGTACTCGCACTTAAGAAGCTCAAGCTTAAATGGTCAAAGGTGCAGAGCCTAATGCACAGAAGAAAAAGGATTCTCTGCTATGCAATAATAAATAATTTTAGAAATTCATATTTGTATTTATAAATATATTTTACATGAGGATGATATACATGCAAATGTATTTATGTATTTAATATTTAAATATTTATATTTATTTATGTAATATTCAAATTTTAAAATTATATAAAAGTATTACAAATATTCATTTTTTTTTTTGAAGAAATATAATTTTATGATTGAGATATTAAAATGTTATATTTATTTATATAAAAAATTTATATATCAAATTTATAAAGATATAAGAATTGTATGATTTATATGTAAATATTTTTAAGAAAATTATTGAAAATAATTTCTTTGGTTTAAAAAGATAGAACAAGAAATGAAAATTAATTAGGGTGTTAGATATGTAAATAACATGAAATAAAATGGTATGTATGTAAATAACCCAAATTAATTTCATATACAAAATGCTCTAATGTGCTCTCAACGCCATCATTTGAATATGAGCTCTAATGTGCTCTCAACGGCTCTTATAATTTAAAAAAAAAACGGCTCTTATAATGAAAAGTTTTTAAAAAATTAGTTAATTTGCAAATTGGAACTTACAAAATATATATTAATTTTGGCAGCTGAGAAGCTAGATTTGGCCTCAGCACCACCATATCTTTCCATCAGAAAAATCTCAAATAGCTCCGAAGCATTCTTCAATGGCATCAACTTTGCCTCTGCAGGCGCTGGTATCTTAGACGCCACCCACAGTGTAAAAATCTCCTTAAACTCTTCAAAGCTTTAAACGCTGGTTCTGTTCATAAGAAAGTTACTTCTTGACAGGAAAATTAAGCAGATAACATATTGTAACTAAACAAATGGAGAAAATTTTCAGGGTGAATGCCTTTCATTGAATAAGCAGATAGAGTATTTATCAACGGCATATGCAGCAATGGTGGAGCAAATTGGAGACAGGCAAACTCAGGAACATTTAGCCAAATCCATCTTTACTATTATCATTGGAAGCAATGATATATTTGATTATGTTAAATCCAACGGTGACGCTACTCCACAGCAATTTGTTGGTTCTTTGACCTCGACTCTACAAGGCCAGCTGAAGGTATAAACTCAGGCTTCGTTTGGGACGACTTTCTTACTGCTTTTAAAGTAACTTTTTAAGAAGCTATTTTAAGAAGAAGGAAGAAAGTTGTACTGGCAAAAGTTTTCATAAAACCAAAACAAAGTTACTTCCATTCGTTTTCATTTTTTGGAACAACTTTTGCTACTATATACTGGCAAAAGTTTCAAAATCCTGTCTTTAATTTCTTCATCAGAGGATATACAACATTGGCGCTCGCAAGTTTTCCTTCATTGGCACCGGTCCTGTTGGCTGTTGTCCAGCCCTGAGGAGCCAGAGCAAAACCGGAGAGTGCAAAGAAGTGGCCAATTTGGTTTCTCATCTCTACAACGAAGAGATAATTTTTCTTCTTCAGGAGATGAAGTTACAGTTCAGTGACATGAACTACTCTTTCTTCAATACCTACATTGCATTGCTAGAAATCATCCAGATGCCCTTCAATCATGGTACAATCAATCAATGATCATTCTACTTTTATCTGCCCCTTGGCAGAGTTCATTAAGGCTTCGTTTGGGACAGCTTTATTACTGCTTCTTAAACCAGCTTTTAAGTAGAAAATTTTAATTTCTGTATTAGAAAGCTGCTTTAAGAAGAGGTAATCTAAGTTCAAAACTAAACAGAATTGGCATTTTGAATTGTTGCAGGGTTTACTGAGGTGAAGGCTGCTTGTTGTGGGATTGGAGACTTGAATGCCAAGGTGGCCTGTACTCCCATCTCTCACTACTGTTCTAACAGGACAAGCCATATCTTCTGGGACTACTACCACCCAACAGAGGCCACCGCCGGGATCCTCACGGCTGAGATCTTTGATGGGTCGGCGCCGCATGTTTATCCGATCAATATGAGGCAGCTGGGAGCTCTTTGAGAAGGAATGATATCCACTCTTTCACGTACAAATCTAGATATGCAAGTAAATCATTTCTAACTAGGTGTATGATTGTCATGAAATTGGATTAAGTAGAAGATTTGTTGTGTTAGTTTATACCCACTGTCATCTGAATCCACACTGTAAATTTCTAAGTTTTTCAAATACCAAAAGACACACTCTGACGCTAAATGGTTTTGGAGTTGTTAGAATTTAAAAATGTATATATTATTAGAAGATTAAGGTTTTGTTTGGAACAGTGATGCTTCTTAAAGCAGCTTTCAAGTACAAAAATTTCAACTTTTGTAATAGAAAGTTATTTTAAAAAGCAGTAAAAAAATTGTCCCAAATAAAGCGTAAATTGATGTACGAAACAAATTTAGTAAAATTTGTGCTTGAGTAATTGTTAGTGAAAAATATATATAAAAATTTTAATGTTAAATTTATCAATACAAATGATGAGATAAATTTTCCAACAAAGATTTAGAGGCTTATTAAAATTACATTTGATGAATTTAGAATAAGGATTAATATTAATTAAAAATTAAATAAATCAAATTTTTATAACATAAAAATTAAAAAATATATATAATAGCACATTATCCTGGAGATCATATTAAATATGTATTATGTTACATAGAAATATATTTCATTATAATCAGAGAGGAGCAAATTTATTTCATAGAAATAATGATAATAAATATGAATAAGAATTAATTATCACTTAAAGGTTTGGAGAAAAATAATTCTTTTATTGTTGCATGGCATGTAAAAAGTTATCAGCAAAATATCAAAGAAAAATTTCATTAGAATATATAAAATATGTGTAACAAGTAAATGTGAATAAATTGTAAAGATTTGAGGATATTTTTCATAAAATAAGAAATTCTACACAATTATTTGTTTTTTTTTTAATGAGATCAATTTAAAAACTTATAATTACAAATAATTATAAAAAAAAGATTTAAAAATTCAAATAAATAAAAAGAGCAAATATAAAAATGATAAATTAATATAGATAATTATACCTTAATATTAACTTTAAAGAGTTAATACAATTTATATGTGAGATATTTAATATGATTTTTGTCATAGATTTATTGTATGCACATTAATAAAAATTTATATTATGAATATTTTAATTATATTCTATTTATAAATGAAACAATATTAAGTTTATAGTTATAATTTCATTAGTAAAATTTGATTTAACTAATGAAACAAATAGCAAAAAAGAACTTACCTAGGGGATTTGATTTAAAAAAGAGTTTTGTCAGCTTAAATAAACACAAATTCAAAGAAAATTTATTTTAAAGAGTTATATTTTGAATGTTTTAGTTCTATTTTAAGCAGCAAGAATGTCTCACTGTAATACAGAGCCCTACATAGGATCTTGGTTGGGTACCAACGCTCTGCGTTGGCGGGCTTTGCCCACCCACACCCACCTATGGTGACATTTCGAATGTCATACCCACTCACACCCATCCATTTTTCATGCTTATTGAATGCAATCTGCCACTAATTAAAGGCATTGAGGTTTTTTGTCATTTTCTCTTTCTGCAAAATTTCAAGCCACATTAAAATTTATCATGGTAGTGACGTGATTCAGTGTTACGCACTGCGTAGTTAGGATTACTGTAATATATTGCATGTATATGATTATTAGTAATATAAATCGGTTGTCCTCTAATGTTGAGTACCCACCCATACCCCACCCATGAGGCCATAAGCATACCCATACCCACCCATGCCCATTGGGTATGGGTGGGTACGTGGGTGGGTGTGGATATCGGTACCCAATGCAGGGCTCTGCTGTGATAATTATTCTAATACATTTAATGCAATACATCATATTTAATGCAATACATTCTAATATATAAATTTTGGATTCTTTAATCGTAACTATGATATTAATTAACAAACGATAAAATAAATTTAGAAAATAACTGGGAAAAGTACATCGAGAAGAACCCAATGTGATTTACAAAAGTCACAGGATTGCTTTTCACTGAAGCATAATAACCACAAAACAAGAATTAACTACATCAATCAAAGAAAGGAATACATTGCAATCAAAATGCTCATCATTCCATAATCAAAAGAGAGATCTGAGATGGATTAATTGTTCATTGTAGCAAGCAAACATGATTGAAATGTGGTTTCTATTATATACTTCCCCATGATGGAATAGAAGGTGAGAATTACAAACTTTTATTAGGTCATGACACCAGACAGAGCTCTACATTTGAGAGCCAATTAATGTTGCAGCGTGCTCTTACTCTTTACCGCGCGGTCTGCCGACCCAACCCGGGCTGGAAGCGGTATTGCTATGTTCGTGTATTGCTAGGTACTCGGTATTGCTTGGAAATAACGAGAAATATCGCTCTTTATAAGGCCACTACCGAGCAATACCTACAAATACCAAGGCAAAATCGAGGTATTGCTCGGTATTGATCGGTATTGCTCGGTATTGTTCGGTATTGCTCGGTATTAGTCTTGACAGAATGATATTACTGAGCAATACCGAGCAATACCCTGATCGATACACAAATCAGCTAATACATAACCCTCAATAGCGAGTTCCGGTTCGAGCCAGGTCGTCAGGACGCGGTAAAGAATAAGAGCACGTGGCAATATTTTATTGACTTCCGGATGTAGAGCTACGTCAGGTGTCCTGATTAAATAAAAGTTCGATGAATTACACAGAGAAAGAAAGAGAGAAAGTGAGAGAATTATTTTTCTCCATAAGCTCAGCCTCTTTTTATGGAGTCATATCAATAATACCTATATTAAATATGATTATAACATTTAAATTATTGTTATTATTATTATTGCACATGCATAAAGTACAAGTTATAAAATTTTAAATATCAATAATGAAATATATGATAATTAAATTTTAACTCCATGAATATATTTGTCGAATGCTATGATGTTTAAGTATTATAACTTTGATTTTTCAGGAACTTGTTGAACTAATTTCATTAGATATAATTATTAATCTTTTGGCAATTCTTCTTGTTATTTTCTTACTTTTTGGGTTGTCGTTTATTAAATATAAATAGTAAAATCATTATCCAAGACCCTCAAATCTTTTAATATTGTTTTGCTTCTATAAATCTTAAAATTGGAACTAAGAATGTTAGTTATAATCTGAGCTAACCCTGATACCATATAAGTTTCTTTCTATGCAACTCATGTTATATACAATGTGAAGTAGAATTGTTCATAGCTTTCTTTTTCTTTTTTATCATATCAACTTATAATATATCAAAGAAAAATATGAATAAATCTCTTTTTTCTTGAGACAATTGTATTTAATTTGATGTAATTGTAAATTCATAACTTATAATGAAAAGTTGAATTTTATTAATTCTATGAAACCAGACACTAATTCTACATCTCAATCCTCATTCATGAGAGAGATATAATTGACTCATGTATTCAATTGTAAATGAGATACATCAAATACTATAATATTCGCAAATAGCTGATGTCATATCATTAATTACACTTAAATCATGATACAGATTCCAATTCTATCAAGATCAGAAATCGACCTTTATATGTATTGAATAGAAACTTCACACCCTTAAATATGAATAGATAGACTTCGTTAAAGCACCAAGAGTCAATGCCTGCAGATCTAAAATGGGATCCTCTAAAGCTTCTTAATGATCCTCAAATTTATACTAAAGCTTCCATCAAATGAATCATTAAAACCTACAATAAAGAATAGCATGTTGAAACTATAATAATGGGTACCATTATGAAATCATTATGACTCTGAGAAGAATTCTAGCAATATAATTGAGTAAACACTTAAAGGTTACCTTTATCTTAGTAGTGCTGGCTTTCTCCAGGCATGGAAAGATGCTTATTAGTTGAATAGTATCATTCAATCAACAAAATGGATTTTGCTTACTTCTATAACAGCTTAATAACAGATGTCTAACCAAAAGCATAAATCAATATCCGCTGACATATTCATGTGATTTTAGACTAAACAGATTAATCTTGATCTTATCAAGAAAAACCAAAGATCCATGAAATGTTAATTAACTCATAATAAACATACAAAAGCAAATAATTATAATATAATTAATCTGTACATACAAGATAAACAAGAACAAAATAATTCTTGAAGAAAATTCAGCATCTGATGGTTTTCAATAACTTTCACTAACAATAATACCCAAAAAATAAATAAAATCATAGCAGAATAATGTTTAAAAAAAGCAAAATGGGTTCTAGAATATAACTGAAAAGAGCATAAAATTATGCAACATAAGCTAAAGTTTTACACAACTAGCAGATATAAAAACTAAAGCGCAACAAGCATATGAAATGCATAAAAAAATGCAAAATAAGGAAGCGTTTGGGTCAGTTATTATTTCTCATATCCTTAATTCATAACTTGATTCATCATTATAAGCTAGCAGTGAGAGCATATATAATGATTTTAAATCTAGATCCTTAAAACTATAGTGATGTGAAACCAAACATGCAAGGATGATTAGATTAAGGAATTTGCACGCTTAATATTTAGAACACAATAATTGTATCTTTATAGTGATTTCGAACGACAACATAAAACATAAAGAGCGGTGACACAAGCTTTTAGACTAAATCACATGTGCAGGAGTTAAGCCCGTAAAACAACTAATTAGTCAAACATTGCATAAATGAAAAGTTTCAACAATAAATCCCTAAACTAACAATGAGATTAATACTATGAAAGATCCCTCAAACAACTTTATAATTTACTAGGCTTTAGTGGGCGACTAACACGATCTCAATGAATCAATTAAATTCCACAATTGAAAGTAATGAGAAAAGTAATGAGTGAGGGAAGGAGTTCACCGAAGGTAGCCGACGACGGATGAATTGGTTGACGTCCCACGTTCATCCACGATCCGATTGGGAGGTGTTCCTCAATTGACGGTGTCAACGTGAAGATGATGCGTTCAAAGTAGCTTTCTACGGAGTCGTCAACGTCCAAATTGAAATCGAAGAATGGAGATCGGAGAATGTCGGTCCGGGCCAGAGAATCCTCTACGAACACATGATCAACATCCAGGTCGGCCATGCATGATTGTCTAAGAGAGAAAGTAGAGAGCGAGGGGGGGAAGGGATCGGGTAGGTTCGACCAAGCAAAGGGGAAGAAGGGAAAATGGTTAAATCTGATAATAATTTCAGATATAGTGAGTAATTAAAGAGTAATTTCCTTGAAATTTGAATTTGGAACGAGTGGGAATTATGAAGGAAAGTGGGGATGAGATTGAATTAATTAGATCATTAATTTATGGGACCTAATTAATTACAGAGAGGAGGGGGAAGGGGCTCGCCAAGGAGAGAGGAGAGAGAGAGGGGTTAGGCATTAAGGAGATGGGCCCAAGCAATTAAGGGGATTGAATACATAAATCTGAAATTAATTTCAGATTTAAGTTAATTGGGGGTTTTTTCTAAATTAAAGGAGGAGAATTTAAAAAGAGTTTTGAAATTCAAATATTTTGAATTTGAATTTAATTCTCATCCTAAATTAGTGGGGCTAAATTAAGAAAGCATTTATGATGGATTCGAATTCAAATGTTTGGAGGGAATTATGTGGCCGGCTGCTATTGTGGGGGAGAAGGATGTAACCGGCGGCTTTAGGTGGTGGAGCAAGGGGCCAGCAGGTGGAGGCTTCAAGCCAAAAGCCAAGAGCTTGGGCCAGGTAACTTAGATCCACGAATTGAGCACTTTCCTAATATGGATTATGTCAATTTAAGAAAGAATTCAAAATCTGAATTTGAAATTAGATTTTGAATTGGAGCTCCCTCCTAATCTTTATGCTCCACTTTTGAAAAGAGGCAAGACAATCAATTTTGGATCCATGGGAGGGGAAGGCCGACAGTTAGGATTTGGGGTTTGGGTGGTTTTGGATAAGGAGGAAGGGGTTGGTTAAGTGGAAGGGATCTTATTGAGGTTGATCGGCGGCTTGTGGACTTGAAGTGGCCGGCGGGGTTTGGGGAAGAAGAGGTGGTCGAATGTAGGGGAAAGGAATAGACGATAAAAAAAAAATTACTACGAATACTAACCGCGAGTCCCGGAATCCACCGGCGGCTGACGGGTGATGCGTGGTCCACTCATAGGGTTTCTCCTCTCAAGAACCACAAAGAGATCAAGAACAAGAAAGCTGAAATTTTTATTTATATGTATCATTAACTCAAAATACAATATAACTAGCCTATAAATAGGCCTCATGAAATGGACAAAAAAAAAAACAATGACTAAAATGCCCTTTGGGCTACAACACCATATGACCACCCTAGGAGTAAAATGGGAAAAAACAGAAATATAAATAAACTAGTAGATAAAACACATCAAAAAAATAAACTCCAGAACGTAGCCGCTGATCTCTGATGTCCTCATCATATAGTCCATGGTAGAATAATAAAACCCAGCATTTGTTTTGCAATGGCAAAATTATAACTCTGATGCATTGATACCTAATTGTTGAGCCAAAGAGTTGAAAGCGGTTTCTTTTGACATGATTTAATGATCTCCAGTGCAAGCCCTTGAATCTGGTTCTCAATTGAATCAAGTGGAAGGCGGGCATCAATAACCTAGAATAACATAAAAATACGAAGACAAGATAAGATTACAGAACTCGATTAGTCAGAATTGAAATTTAAAATCAAAATTTTGATTTGCCAACAAAATTTGGTAAAAGAAATAAACCTAAGATTATGGTAAAAGAAATAAACCTAAATCTACCCATATTCACAAGGATAAAGATGACAACACAAGGATCTATTACATTCATGGCAGAAACAAAGAGACAAGATGATTAATTTTTTGAATGGGTTGTTCATTTAAAAAATAATAATAAAGATCCACCGTTTCAAGAAAATACCTTCCAGGCAGCATCATGGAGAATTTGATAACAATGAGCTACATTCCTTTGGAACTCAAGCTGTTCGTACCTTTCTGATCCATAGCCTCCCCTACTTGCAGCTTCCTGTTAGAATTTTTACCAAATCAACAATATGTTTGCTATGCTTATTTCAATAAAAAGGTCAAAGACATCTCATAGTAAATTAATTACATTTAGTAAAAGAATAAGCTTTCGTTATAACAGTGACAGAATAGCCAACTCCCACAGCTAAAGGGTAAAACAGCTTATACCATTTGGAGATTTATTAGCATCATAAGCAAAAGGTAGTACCTCTGGCACTATGTCCAGGTAAACTACTAAATCTGGAGCTATCAACCCTTTCTCTGGTGCCTGAAAAAGGGAACATATTATTTGATATATGCTTATAAAATGATTCAAAGTAGCCTAGTATCATTACCTTACACCATTCAATATCAAGGCCTTTGGCTGTTGAAAAAGAAACTCCTGAATATGAATAACGATCAACCACAAGAGTGGTTCCATTTCTTAGCTTATTCTCCATTAGTGACCTACAATATTAACAAGTCACCTACTAAATTACTAATGCAAACAAAATTACCACTAACAAAATAAATATGTTTGCCATTGCACTAAGTATTATGATAATTAAGTAAAACAGTATATAAAAACTATCAGATTATTAATTTAGCATTTATTTGCACTAAAAGTAAATGAAGGAAACCTCTTCTCCCATCTATTAGCACTGAAAAGTAAATGAATTGCTTGATCATCTAGCTGTGATCGATTGGTAAGATATGATGAAATCATTCTTCCAATGTCCGTATTCCTATCAGGGAATCTCCATGCTTCAACTGGTAAGCCTCTTCCTTCAAGGAAAGAGACCAGCTTACCACATTGAGTGGTCTTCCCACAACGATCCAATCCTTCCAAAACAATAAGAGCACCTCGACTAACATGCTCGCTGTTATTCATCTGAAGTTGCGTTGGAACCCTCTTACTGGCTAATTTTATGCAGGTCTTCAGGGATTTCCCAAGTGGAGTTGTACCTAAGTTACCAAACAGGTTAGATGACTTGTTAGCTACAATTTATGATGAAAAAATTACATATAACTTCATATTCCAAGCAATGAATAAATAAATAGCTTTTTCAAACAAGCAAGGTGACCTAACCATTTTCACAAATTTGCAGATCAACATTCCGCATAAAATAGATTAAAGAAACAATGCTACAAGCACTGAGTATAAAATTTGGGATTCACTCCAAATTCCAAGTTTAGACAAGAAATATTTTCTCTTTTCGTAAGTTCTAGTAAATATTATGAGAATAACATATCCTGAGCATACTAATTAAAATAAAGAGTTTCACGTAACAGCACTGTTATTTAAAAAAAAAAGTGAAATACAGAAAGTTATAATGTCAATCATTAGTAAAATGATGGTAATAGTTTGTGGTGAGTGGCTTTTGAGTGAGATTAATAGCTGGAAATAGTTATGGGTATTTAGCTTCATGTTTAAGAATGTGAACTAAAGTTTGTGATGGAACGGTGCAAGACTTTTTTGAGTTTGGTGGAAGGAATGCAAAGGGTTAATTTTAAAGATCATTTTAGTGAATGAGTTTTTTAAGTGGTGTAAATGACTAGAAATGATGGTGGACGCTTAGCTTAAAATATATATAATATATGAAGTAGATGCTAGTATTTTGTGTAATTTTAGATGGTGTAGAGAATAAAACGAAGCCACTGCGTTCACTGATTGGCTGAGAGCTTTATAATGGGTTGTGAAGTTGTCATGTGGCCTTTGATGATGGTTTGTTAGTTTTTTTAAAGTAAAGTGATAATTATCTAACTCATCAAAGATAGAAACAAACTTGAAGCCACCAAGCAACAAACAAAGAAAAGAGAATTTCTTTACTAAATTTTTTTGTTCAAAAATTACAATACATATCAACCTATATTCATAAGCACAACAAAATTAATAATAGTGTTACGCAAGAGCTGCCATACAGTGGGGATATGTAGAGGTAAGATTTTCAGTTGTAGAAGTGTGGTATGAATTTAGGACTTTTTGGCAAAACAAAAAGGCTGAATTCAATTCTCATGATTCCACCTAAGAATGAATTCCATGTTCCAAGACCTCCGTATTTTCTCTAATGTCGAATCCTAACAAATTGGGCCGCAAAGTGACAAGTGAAAGCCAAACAACTTGGCAGCTTCTACCTCATTTACCTATATAGAATGGGTGCAGGAAGATTTATTCAATAAGTCACTTGAAAATCCAAACGAAGCCTAAATATCAAGATTATGGCTAAATTAAGTATATAAATAAATATGATACCACCAAAAATCAAATTCATTGATCAAACACAAGAATATACATCATATTTATCATTCGTGTGCGCAAAAGAGATGCCACAAACTATTTGTAGAAAATCACACACATCATCAATATAAATGACCATGATTCATCAAAATGACTAGAGAATGGGATACACATGAATAACACATATGTGTATAAATCATTAATCTACCACTGTCGTGGGTCCCTAGCCTCTTGAAAAAGTGAAGATAATTGACAACCAATGTAAAACTTGTCAAACAATTATGACATAAATTTCAATATATTGTGTTAATACTAGAAAGTTCCATGGAAGTGATGCATTATATGACTTGAATACAAAAAAGTGTGTAAGGGCCATTGAATTGGCGTCAAAGGGCAGTATTAAATAAGCAAGACTTCATTCATCATAGACAAATGTGAGCAAAGAAGCTAGTCCATGAAAATAGAATTGAGATATGAAATTGGAATATAGATGATCAGATAAGCAAATTAATGAAATTAATAAATATTATGATTTATAAGAAGATAAATAATATATGTATTCAAAAAGCTAAATTAGTTGGGCAAAATACTAAGAAGATTGATAATTTAGAATTTAAATGTTAGTATTCAGGTAAAAGTCATACTATAAATGACGTAAGTGTAATTATAAATAAGAGTTTAAATGATAATATTATAAAAATTAATAGAATTGGAGATAGAATTATAATTTTAAAGATTACTTTTTATGTTAAGATTATTAATGTTATATGTGCTTATACTTCTCAAATATGTTTGGATATGTACAACAAAAACAACATCAAGCCTTTGGATGTGTTAAAAAAAATAAAGAATGACTTTTGAATAATTAATACAAATGATATCCCTTGAAAAAATAGTTTTTATCAGAGGAAATTTAAATGAATGTTTTGAATAAGTGATATAACATTTTTAAAAGCATTCATAGTAACTACGAGTTTGAAGCGACTAATGAAGATGGTAGGCATATTAGATTTTACACTACCTTATAACTTTATAATAATTAATACTTTATTATTATTATTTTAAAAAAAAAAGAAGAAAAAGATCTCATCACTTATAAGAATGGACATGATAAAACTCAGATTGATTTTTTTATAAGAAAAATATAGCGTTCAGATTATAAATATTATAAAATCATTCCGAGTAAAAGTCTACAAATTTATAAGGTAGAGTAAAATCTAATATGATCCTACCATATCTTTGTTTGTCGCTTCAAACTCATAGCTACCATGAATTTTTTAAAAATCTTGTATCACTCTATCAAAAAAAAATCATTTAAATTTCCTCTGATAACAACTCTTGACATCACACTCCCTTCTTTTTCCTCTGATATACCAAGGTTGTGAAATATTCTTTGTATTCCTCTTGACATCACACTCCCTTCTTCTCTCTTCTTTAAATTTCCTCATTTAAATTTCCTTTGATAATAAACGAAATTACTACATAAAATAATTAATTGAGTATTAAAGGTTGTGAAAATCGGACCGGACAATGAATCAGAAGAATGATAGGTTCACAGTTCGATGGTTCGACCAGGCTTGAACTGGATGGCGTAATAAATACTAATTATAAAAAAAAAAATTATGTAAATTACGAATAATAACAAAATCATTTGCACAAATATAACAAAATTTTTAATAAAATCATAATATGAAGCACTAAATATAAAAAATAAATAAATTCAATAATATGAAGCACCAAATAAAAGTTGCACCTTGAATGATGAAATCCAAATTTTGTTTCATGAGAAATTGTAGTCCTTCCTTTGACAAAGTTCTGAAAATAAAACAAATAATAGATAGTTATTATACTTGTACATTTAAATAATTATATAGAAGAAATAAGCAAAGAAATAGTTGCACAAACTTTAGCAGTAAACGAGAAGGAACAACCGACAAAAATCACAAACTTCAAAATCCATAGAAGCAAACCGCAGAAAACCTTCTAGATAGGCCTCACCAATCTACTGTTACAAGAGAATTCTATAAGAAGCATGGCGGCAGGATTGGAAAATGGAGCAGCAACAATAGCCTACAACAAAATACTCCAAAGCCAACTCCAGAACAATAACTAAAGCCTATTCCAGCCACAATTCCCAAACCAATTCCAGCAAAACTCTAAAATTAATCCAGCCAAAGAATTGATGACTTTTCAGCCAATTAGGAGCAAATTTAAGCTGAAATGTTTAAAATTGTGCAATTAGGTATTGAAACATTTTTTAGTTTGTGAGGCGAGGTGTAAGTCTCAAAATTAGAAAATTTTGTAAATTCAAAATGATGATTCTTTTGTATAATAAGCAAGCAATATATTAAAAATTGACATAAGAAATAAATTGACATATGTATGAAACAGAAAATGCATAAGATATAATTTGCTAATTCAGAATAAAATTAAACATCTTATGATGTTATGCCAAGGCCAATCTTGTTGAACTCTAGAAAGCATAAAGCCGCTGATAATCCAAACAAATTAAGAGCGCAATAATAAAAAAAGAAGAGGTAAACACTTATGCCGTATTCAAATTTAATGCCAGTGTCTCAGTAGGGATCTATGGACTATATTCTAATGAAATTTGTATACATGTAAGTATAAGTTTTATTAACTGCTAAAATTTATGTAATCATAAAAAAAAAAAAAAAAAAAAAAATTGTAAATGCAAGTAGAACAGCAGCATATGAGTAGAAGGAGGTGGAGAACTTACCTACTCAATCTACGAAGCACATTTAAGAGGAGAAAAATGCAGATTGCTGCAGCGAGCAATCTCCCATAGTTGTTACTTCCGATCCAACAGGAAGAACGTCGTCGACGTTCAAGACTTCCGATCCAACAGGGCACCTCGTCGACCTATCCTGACTTCCGATCGACCATGGAACGTCGTCGAAGAAGGCAAAGAAGCTTTTAGCAACTCGTTCAAAACTCTACCTTACGGGCGGTGCAGCATACGAAGGAACTGCTTGGAATCAGATTTCTACTCGGATTTATGCCGGATTTATGGTAAATCCTGCCAAACAATTTTGGAGTGCTCTGTAAATCCCAAAGACGCTTAAATCCCGGATTTAAGGATTTGCGGTGTAAATCCGCATAAATCCAAGATTTAATAAATCTCGTCATTGATTTCATGGATTTACGGATATGGGATTTACGAGCTTGCGAGTGAAAACTTATCGTCATGGAGAAAGATGTTACTTTCGCAACGCGATAGCTCCTATCCTTGAAAGATTATTGTATACAGAATTCGCATACAGAGAACCGTTCGGTTTTGGGACTGTGAATAGTAAAAGCGCAAATAAAATTTGCATGTGCGCTTTTACTATTCACAATCACAAAACCGAACGATTATTTGGGTCCAGACTCCGCACGTAATAATCTCTCCTCGTCCTGACATCAAATCGGACGTCGTCGAACCAACAAATCGACAAAGCAATGGCTGCGAGGAAAAGCATGCAAAGCGTAACAACAATGAAGCATACGAAGCAAAACCTATAACTATCAATTAAGTTAGAAATTAATTTAATTTTACTTAATTAATATAATGGAAATATTAAATGCTAATTAATTAATTAAGGACATAATCAAAAATAAATTTTGTTAAAAATTCTTAAACTATTAATTAATTAATTAGCGTGTAATTAATAATCCAATAATTAGTTATGTATAAAAAGTAATAAAATAATTAATATTGTAATTAAAAATTAATAAGATGTATGTAAAATAATAACTAATTAGAGGCAATAAAAAACTTGAGTAATTAATTAGATATTTAATAGTATTCTTCGTAATTAATAAAGTATTTAAATAATGCTTAAATAATTAATTAAATCATTTGATCATTAAATTAATTTCTAATTGTATTATTTATAATTATAATATAATAATTATTATTAAATTTAAAATTAATACAACAACATCAAGCTTTTATCCCACTACATGGGATCGGCTACATGAATCATTTTTCTCCATTGTGTCCTATTAAAAGTCAAATTCTCGCTTAAATCTAATAAAGAAAGGTCATTCTCCAAAGTAATTATTAATTTAAATACATATTAAATTTAAAATATAATATTTTCTTAATTTTTAATGAATTAAACACTCAAAATCTTGAAATCTATTTACAACAGTTTCTCAAGATTTAACATTTGTCATATCAAACAGTTTTCAGGATTTACTAAATTCGGATTTACAGTATTTACATTTACTAAATCCCACAAAAGTTAAAACCAATTCGACACCAAATAGCCCTGAAGTCGAATAGTAGGAATGAAATGAGGTACTCAACCTTAGATTCATGTCTTAATAACTTTATTTACGTTTTATTTCGAGGTGAACGCCTCATAGAAGTGAGGCAAGGTGCGCATTCGTAGATTTTAGGCGTACGCATCACGATTCGGGTTCGAAGCATTCGTCTTGACACATTACAGGATTGAATTTGTGGAGGTGAGGCGTGCCTCTCGTTGCGCAATTGTAAACAGTGCAGTGAATCTAATGAAATAATGCCACCCAACATAAACTGACCCAAATTATTTTTTTATTGGCATTCATCATAAATATAACTAAACTTATGAACTTATTCGATCATTATAGGCATTTATCATAAACATGTTTCAAATAAACTGAAATATTAAAGCTAAAAAATAAAAACAGCCAAATAATAAATGTAACTAAACTTGCACAAATTATATATTTGTTTGATATTTCTAATGAGTAACAATTTGTAGATCTCTAGCAATCTGCCCAATTTGTAGTTTATTTTTAAAATGTTCTTGTTTGATTTGGGTCACGCAAATTAAATAAGACATTTTTAGGAAAGGTCTTCAACTCAAACATAAGAAAAATAAACTATCAAAACAAAACCTAAAAAGTTAAGGTTTTTCAAAAAACCTTGCATCCCACAGTTTGAAGCAGAGAGAAGAAGGGGAATACCATATGCGTTGCTTGTCGAGTTTGCGAAGCGACACCAAGAGGAGGACGAAGTAACAGAACGGGGGACCTTTTTTGGTTATTCACTTGAATGAAACTCCTAAAGCATTAGATCAAAATCCAATGGTTCTGATTGTGCCTTCTTTGAATTATGCGGTTCTTGAAAACCGACACCGATTTTCCGATTCAACAGTCATACTGGCGGTCTAGGAGGTTTTTGCACGGTTTTCTTCTAGAGAAATTAGGGGAGAGAACTGAGCTGGCCAGCCGACCGGTTCACAATTCAACCGGTTGAATCGATCGGTCTGATCCAATTTTTAAACCTTAAAAATACTAATTTAGGATAACTAAATATGGTGCTTTCATGTTTATCATTTTCTACTAAGAAAAGCTTGTGTAATAGTTAATATAGGTGATGCATGTTTCATCAAAATTGGGTATTTTAATGCTTATGACTTAAATGAGAAAAAAATAATAAAATATTTATAAATTTAGGATTGATTTTTAAGCTAATGGATGAATCCCATAATTTCAGATATTTTTAAAAATGTTATGATTTGTTAAATTATTAAATGATGATAATTGATTTAGTAATCAAAGTGCTATTATTTTTTAGTTTTAAGAGCTATAAGATAATTAATTATATAATAATGTCTATTTGTTGTAGGTTGTTTCAAAAAATATGAGTAGCCTTTAATTCGAGGAGATCAAATAGTGGTGGGTGGCTCGATCATTTTATAGAAATAGAAATATGAGTTTCTTGGTCCTCTTAAAGCAATAAATATTAGCATGCAATTTAATTATATCATCATGCAATCAAGCTGTCTAATTCATATCTTACAATAAACTTATATTTGTTGAATTCAAAATTGTCCATGAATTACACTCAACTATACTATGAACATTGAGTGAAGCCAAAATGAATAAGTGGAGAGAGAAAAAAGAATGTTAGAGTATGAAGCTATGAGATTTTGATAAAATGAGATTGAATGTACAAAATGACAAAAATGGAGCACACCCCACGGCCGCCTATTTATAGATTAGAGTTGGAACTTGAGTGCTACGAAATTGAGAACATGCATGATTATGCCAAAAATAAGAGAAAATATAATGATTATACAACATAGTTGAAAGTTCAACTTGATAAAGTAGTTAGTCTATAGAGCTCTTAAGAAGTCGACGGCTTAGCATATATTAATAGTCAAATAGCTGAGTAGCCGATCAATAGATTGCATTGAGTAGTTATTAGGGCCAGGGGCGGATCCCGCTTTAATTTTTAGGGCGGGCAAACTTATTATATAAAAAATTAAATAAAAAATATATAAGCTATAATTCTCTTATACTCCACGTGTGTATAAAAAACATATAAGCTAAACTTAAATACTCAAGCGTATGAGACCTTCAAAGCACTCAATAGCTACGTGGATAATGGGTTACATGGATAATATTTTGGGGTCTACTACTCTAATGTTATGATCCCTTGATGTCGAATATAAATATCTTAGAGTTGCAAAATTTTGGATTATGAGTCCTTTGGCCAAAGGCCCTACATAATAGATGTTATTTAAATGAATGCCGCAACAAATTATTAAGATAGAACAAAACAGCAGTTGTGAATGAAATCAAATCTTTGCTTAAGATAATAATAAGAGGAGAAGCACAGATATGAAGGAAAACAGATTGCAGATTATTTCCCATGAAGGAAAATAGTTGTGTAGGAAAAAATTATCATTTCTCTCAACTATGCTGAAAATCTCAGAGCCATAATATGAACAAAAATGTAAATGCATATAAAAAAATAAATTTTCAGTTCACTGAAGAACTGGATATTGAAGAGTTCAATTTAACTTTAATCGAATAATAATGATAAACAAAAGCTAGTTCATTCTGAGAAAATCTATTTCTCTGTTATCCTCTTATCCTTCTTCATTTCAGTATTTGATAAGGGAAACAAAAACAGCTTGAAAACTTGTTAATAAAAAAACTAAGAAAGCTCTAATAATTATGATATAACCAAAGTCCAAAAACCGGGGGGGGGGGGGGGGGGGGGGGGGGGGGGGGCTGATTGAAGAGTTTAACAAAACCCTAGCTTCATAGAAATAATCAAACAAGCCAAATCACAGTAACGGGCTCCAGCAGGATTGAAAAGATTGGCAACAAAAACAGTTCGATTAGATAAAAATTACCTTCAATCAGTGAACGGCAAGGTCTTTAAACCAGCGAGAACGACGAGGTCTTCACACCAACGGGCTCGTATGGGATGGAAAGGATCGGCGACAGCAAAAGCAGAACAGGCGGTCCGTGATCGTGCAGATAATAGCGTTGCGAGCGGCTAGGGCGGAGAGGGAAGATTAGGGCAGAGTGAAGGCTGCGAAGACGCCGAACGACTGAAGGCTGTGAAGACGCCGAACGGCCGAAGGCTACGAATACGCCGAAGAGCGAAGCTGCAATTCACAATCCTTAGGGGCTGTTTGGTATCGGATTTATGTTGGGATTAAAGTCGGATTTACGCTAAATCCAGCCAAACGGTTTTTGTGCGCGCGTTAAATCCCGGGATTTCAGAAATCCCGAATTTAGGGATTTACGGCTTAAATCCCGGATTTACTAAATCCCTCGGTTCGGTGGATTTAACGGGATTTAGCCGAATAAAGCGCGCGAAAGGGAGAAAGTTACCTTCACAGCTAGCGAGCTCCTGTTCTTGCTTCCGATCAAAATGTCGTAACTTCCGATCGGGCAGGAGGGAAAGTCGTAAAGGAGCGAAGTCGAATAGCCAGGAAGGAGCCGAAGAAGCGACGCGTGCAATCTATACACCTCCTGCAAAGCAACGAAGCCGAGCAGCAAGGACGAAAACAGAGGATGAAAGGCAAACCTAGACGCCTTATGTTATCATTGATTAACTTAATTTAATTAATATAATTTAAATTATTAATAATTAAGTAAATTAATTAAATAACTAATTGTATAGTTAGTGCATAAATTAATTATCTAGATTTAACTTAATTGTATAATTAATAATTAATATTAATATAATTAGCTTAATTAATATAACTTAAAATATATATATATTATAATGTATATAATTAATAGTTACTAAGTAATTTATACATTAAATTCATAACACATTACTTTTTATTTTTAATTATACATTTATTTTTTAAATTTATAATTATTTTCTTCACATTTAAATCCCTAACTACCATAAATCTTGAAATATGTACCAAACAGTTTCTCAGAATTTAACAGGATTTAGCATTTGACATACCAAACAGTTTTCAGGATTTAACACATTTCGGATTTATTAAATCCAAATTTACAAGATTTACTAAATCCCACTTGTTGCCAAACAACCCTTAGGATTTACCAAACCCTTAGGGATGTTTGGTATCGGATTTACAGCGGGATTTAAGCCAGATTTACGCTATAAATCCAGCAAAAAGGTTTTTGTGCGCCAGTTAAATCCTGGCAATGGGTAAATCCCGGATTTAAGAATTTACGACTTAAATCCCGGATTTACTAAATCCCTCGGTTGGGCGAATTTATGGGATTTGGTGGAAGAAGCGCACGAAAGGTAGAAAGTTGCCTTCACACTTCACAGCCAGCGAGCTCCCTTTGTTGCTTCCGATCAAAATGTCATAACTTCCGATCTGACAGGAAGGTAATTCGTCAAAGGAGCGAAGTCGAACAGCCACGAAGGAGCTGAAGAAGCGACGCGTGAAAGCTCTACAGTCTACACCTCCTGCGGAGCAACGAAGCCGAACAACAACGACGAAAAGAGAAGATGAAAGGCAAACCCTAGTCGCCTAAGTTATTTTGACTTCTTGATTAACTTAATTAATATAATTTAAAATATTAATTATTAAGTAAATTAATTAAATAATTAATAGTATAATTAGTACATAAATTAATTATATAATTTAACTTAATTGAATAATTAGTAATTAAATATCATTTTTAATATTATTCCTTATTGTTACATAATCTAAATCAAATTGGATTAACTTATGGAGTTATTGCTTGCTTAACATTCTGTGTAAAGATGCTTATTCATGAATAATAATAATAATAATAATAATAAATGAATATTATTTTTTTATCATTATTACATATCAATATTTGAGAAAAAAATATTTATCAACATTTATCATATTTTAATTTGTCAATGTTAATAGAAGTCTAAAAGAAAAAGAGTATTCCTTTCAAAAAAATTAAGGCTTTGAAATTCATTTTAAGAGTTTTTATATAATATTCAAATATTATTTTTTAATGATAAACACAATAATTTAAACATTAGCTTCATAATCATTACCAATAATAATCATAATTATGATTAATCTCTAATCAAAATTGTCTCGCGGAGTTAGATCAAACACTTCCATAAAATTTTAATCATATTATATTTTTGGGAGATTTACATACATATCACTTAATACTGTTCTATTTACATATTTAACACGTAAAACTTTAATATTACATAAATACCACCCATAGTTCATTTTCATACCAAATATGAGTGGTAGAAATGAAATATATGAGTGGTATGAAAGAAATATAAGTGGTATATTTGATATTAGAATAATATATGGTGGTATGCATGTAATATTAAAGTTTTAGGTGTTAGATATGTAAATAGGATGTTATAAAATGGTATGTATATAAATTTCCCTATATTTTTTTAAGGAAGATGAATATTTACATTTTAAACTAGCTAAAAAAGGGATTTAATTTGTGTCCCTTTAGAAATTTGAGTTAGGACTATTCTCTTATTAAGTAATTTAAGGAATTTAATTAATGCTTAATTGGTTTTAATTAATCATATAATAATTTGGTTAATGCCCCTTCTTTATTCTGCTTTTACTTCTTAAGCATGTTTTTTTTCAAAGAAATTATGGGGAATATTATATATTTATTTCATAATTGTATATTAGGTGTCAGATTGCAATTTATTTAATTGTCAGCTTTTCATCCAATCTTAGCCAAATAATGAAAGAAAATTTATTAGGAGATAAATGTGAGTTGTGTGTATTTTTTTTAACATTATACTAAAAAAAATTAAATTTTCACCTTAAACAATTTTTAATTCAAATTACTTGCTATTTACATTCATTACATTTCTTTTAATTCCTTATGACTAAACAAAACCTTAGAGTATTTTTTTTTTTTTTCTTATAGCAAATTAGGAGAGATTTTGTAGGTCTTTCCAATTTGAATTATTAATTATTTATCTTAACAAATCTTAGTTGGAACTAAGTAAGAAAAATGTTAGATCTTTCTACTATGTATACTTTTTATACTAAATGATGTATCATAAAAAAATTATCTTGATCGGACACAAATTTAGAGGCAAAATTTAGTTGAAAGCTTTCAAAAATAAATTTGGGACCATCCAAACTTTGATTTAAGCAAAGTTATAGTCATATTGAATGTCTCAAAAAGATGAAACCATCGACATCAAGACCAGCTAGATTTGAGCCCAAATCAAGGGTCCAAACCAAAATTGAACTATTCAAAGCCCAATTCGGAATACCAAATGAACTCTAAAGAAGACATACTTATAATCAAATTGAGCGGCTCGACGAGACGAATCAAACGAGCCCAAGATCACTGAATTTTGATATCATTAAGGCGTTCAAATGATCATTAGATGTTCTACGATCAAGGGGATCAATATCGGACGTCCATTCAAACAGCTCCCATTTTTACCTTGATCCTCAACATATTTACAAGTCATGCTACTATCTAAAAACTATAAATAGTCTCCATTCTTATAATGAAAAAGGGAGAAAAAGGAGAAGGAAAAAAAGGAGGAATTTGGAAGCTCTCTTGCCATCGGCCACCGCCAGAGTTATTCCGAATCACCACCGAAGTTCTTCCCGACCGTCGCCATAGTTTCTTCCCGATCGTTGCAGGAGTTTTTCCTGAACATCGTCATAGTTTCCTCCTAGCCATTGCCGGAGTTTCTTCCCGATCATTGCTGAAGTTTCCTCCCAACATCGCCAGAGTTTTCTCCCTGACCACCGCCAGTGTTTTCTTCCCGATCACCGCCAGAGTTTCTTCCTAAACGTCATTGAAGCTCTTCTCAAACACTACCTTACTTCCGCCCCGTTCATCAATCATCGCCAAAATTCTGTCTAATTATTCAATTTGTTGTAATTCTAGCATTTCCAAATAAATGGGCAAAACAAACTTTATAATCAACTAAAACATAGTATAATTTTCTTATCTGGGTCAGGCCCCGTGGCTTTTCCATTTATGAGTTTTCCACGTTAAAAAGTTTCAGTTGTTTCTTTCTCTCTCAACTATCTGTTGATGAGCTGGATATGTGTACATTGCTAAGACACTATATTTTTACTCTACTATCGTGTATATTCTCGTCCACACCACTAATAAAAATAAAACAAGAGCCATTAATTTAATAGTGAGCTTAGCATTATTATGGTTCAATAAGCGACAAAATGATGATCTTATTCAAATAAAATTAATCAAAATCCTACTTATTTATCTTAGGAGGACATCATATTTTTGTTGTGGGCTAAAGCACTCTATGAAAATATCTAATTCACCAACTAATTAGAGGATTTTCTCAAAAAATTATAGGTAATTTTAACTATTAGGTCAAGTCAATCAATAGAGATATAGACATAACTTTCTAATTTGAACTTAAGCTCAATCAAAATAAAAAAATCATCAAATTTGTTATTAATGTTTGACAGTTAGAGTTAAAACACAAACACATATATTCAACACAACATAAATAATTCCAACTTCCAAGTTGATTCAGAAATAGCTCAATTTTATCGAGTCTAATTTGGTTTGATCTATAGGGATCAAACTAGATATTATTAATAGAATTCAAGTTGGATTTATGAAGTGGGGGAATGCATAATTTTTTATGATGTAGAATTTTGGTCATTAAAAGAGAAGCATAATATTAAGTTAAATGCTGCATATATGAGGATGCTCAGGTGGATGAGTGACTTTACTCTTAGAGACAATATATGAAATGAGCATATACGTGAAAAGGTTGGAAAGCTCCAGTGGCAAATAAGATTAGAGAGTGTCATCTTAGATGGTTTAGTCACATAAAACGACAGCTTTCTGATGAGCCGGTTAGGAGAGTAAATATATATTTTATTTTCTTATGTTAAGAAAGGTAGATGCAAACCTAAAAAGACTTGGTTAGAAAATATTAGAAATGACATTTTTTTATTAGATCTAAATGAGAATTTGACTCTTAACTGAACAGAATGGAGAAAAAGGATTCATGTAGCTAACCCTACGTGTACGTAGTGGGATAAAAGCTTGATGTTGTTATAGTTGTTGTATATGAGTTAAATCAGCTCATTTCATTCCATTTTTTGTCTGAGATAATAAATATAATTTTTAATAACGAAATCAATATCACTGGATATACATTTTTAAATATTTAGAGCCAGTTTAGATGGGTGCATCTATCATAAATGTTGATATTGAATTATTGTGAAAAATATATTTTTAGTTTTTTTAATTGATATCAATTATCTTACAATTATTATATTCTAATAGAAATAATTGTAGAAAAAAAAAAACTATTTCTCATGATAAAACTTTTTAAAAATCAACAATAATGTATATAGCCATCTCTTTCTATTTTATACATGAAAGTTGTTTGGAAAAAAAAAATAAAAAAATGGACATTTAGGCCAATTAAGATAGACTCACACACACACATCGCATACACAAGACTCGAATTCAGGATCTCTTAGTTGACAGCCTAAGCTCCCAACCAATAGATCAAGCTGGGCTATATTCTTTTGGAAAAGTAAATACTAATTTTTTTCCAAAGCAAATCCCTAGTTTTTGTATCATGGAGTAGTATTCGCGGCGGTAGAGAAATATAAAATTTAACGTCTTAACTTTGTACAAAAATCTGGCATGCAATCATATAAGGGAGATAGTGTAGTATTTATGAGACACTAAGATTTTTACGTGAAAAACCCCTGAAAAGGGGGAAAAACCATGAGGACTAGCCCAATTTTAATGAATCCACTATTATTTGCATTCGATTACAAATGAGGCCCTTCCTTAGGGGGAAGGTCTTGGCTTGATGTACATTATATGAAGTACATGATGGGAATACAAAGAGTCATTGTTGACATGTTTGTTTGGTTGGAATGATCATAATCAATGGGTGACGTAAGTCGGAAGGACCGTAGTTAGCGGGCGATGGAGGTCGGTAGGACAATTGTCTGACGACGGAGGTTAGAAGAAAGGCGTTAGGTAAAGTCCATCAATGAATAGAAATCTAGCATTAGATAGATGTCCGGTGAAAGTCACAACGGGCTGAAATCCGACGTCGGATATAAATCTGGCGACGAGTAGAGGTACGTCATCAGGGAGAAGTCCAACAATGGACAGAAATCCATCATCAGATAGATATCCGGTGAACGTTCGACAATGGGCAGATGTCCGGCGTTGGAAGAAATCTGACGATGAGCAGAGGTCCGGCATCGGGTAGAAGTCCGACGTTAGTCGACAGCCAGAGAGAACTCTGACGTTAGATGGTATTCGGGCAAAACTCCGTAGTCATTTGGAGATCGGGCAGAGTTTCGGCGTCACTTGGAAGTTGGACGGAACTTCGACGTTACTTGAAAGTCGGGCAGAACTCCGACTTCCCTTGAAAGTTGGGCGGAACTCCGACTTCTCTTGAAAGTCGGGTGGAACTCTGGTGTCACTTGAAAATTGGGCGGAACTCCGACAGTGGTTGAGGATGAGCTTTTCCCTCTCTCTCTTTTTCTCTTCTCCTCTCTTCTTGCTTGAGTCCCTTCTTAAGAGAAATGAGGGGCTATTATAGTTTTTTAGGATGACATGACCCATAAATAAGAGGAGGATCAAGGGCAAATGGAGAGTGGTTTGGATGGACAATCAATATTGAATCCCTTGATCGTGGACCGTTTGGCAAACATTTGAAGGTCTAAATGATATCGAAATTCGCCGATCTTGGGCTCGTTGGATTCGTCTTGTCAAGACGCTCAATTTGATTATATGCATGTCATGCTTGGATACTGTTTGGTAATCCAAATTGTTGTTTGAACCTTCCAACAGCGCTTCGAGTTTTTGATTTAGACACATTTGGGCTCGGATTGAGTTGAATTTGGTGTCGTTGGGTTCGTATTTCCAAGACGCTCTGTTCAACTACAAGTTTGCTAAAATCGGAGCTTAGATGATCCCATATTTAATTTTTGAAGCTTCCGACATGATTGTTGCCCCGGGATTCGTGCCCGGTCAAGATAATTTTTTGATGATATATCACTAATAAAGTCACCTATAAATTCGATTTCAAAGCACACCAACCACTTAATCTTATTGATATAAATGCAAATAATCATAAAGTCTATGGATGGGTCACATGATATTATTGCACAATAGATATGTTTTGGTGAGTAGGACATGGCCATAGTTGCAAGGTCCCCTCACCTTTCGTAAATCTAGAGATAGATATGTTCGAGTACTCTGCCAAATGGTTTCCAAGTCAAAGTTCTAAGCCATTTGTGTCATTTATTTTTTGGTACAATTGTTTTTTCTTCAATGAAGAGAGGCATATCACATTAATTTGAAAATGTCCTCTGTATTGACTTTCACCACCAATTAATTTTTCATATTGAACTTTTAAGTTCAAATGATGCTTAAAATTTTTATATGTTTTGAAATAGGAAGTTTGGATGAAGAATTGAATTTTTTTTTTATTTGTTTTATGAAGATTTGCTCATAATAATCAATTTAATAAAAAAATATATTAAAAAATATAAATCAAATAGAATGAAGCTTTAAAATAAAATCATATTAATTAGCATACAATAATATTATGATTATTAGCCATTTGTCAATCTATTTTGCAAAAATTGAGTCATTATTTAAATATAAAAATTAATAAAATATAATGGTCTTAATTAAATATACCATATTTTATAAATATATTATTTTTTATTTAATGATGAGATATTTGACTTAAATATAAAAAATTAAAGAATATGCAATTAGTTTATTAAAATATGAACTTATTTTCTCCTTCATTATACAAATTGGTTTTGAGTTTAATATCCACATATAATAGTAAGGTTGTGAAAACCGGACTGGACAACGAATTGGAAGAAGGAGATGTTCACGGTTCGACCGGTCGAACCGGGGTTGAACCGGATAACGTAATAAATAATAATATTATTATAAAAAATTAATAAAATTCAGCTATTACCGGCGGTCTTATAGCCGTCGGAAATTACCGGCGGATTCGCTGGCGGTTTGACCGCTGGTATTAATCGGCGGTTTTTAATAAACAGTCGCTGGAATTAGCGGCGATTTAATGAATTGTGGGCTATGGCGCCGGTTTAACTTAATACCGACGGCCTTAAGTGGTATCTAAGGCTGCCGGTATTAAGTATTTAATTTTCCAGCGGTTTAATCGCTGGAAAACCGCCAAAAAAAACTCTAAATTTACCTATCTCGAGCCTTCCTCATCACTTCTTCGCATTTTCTCTCGTTGCTGCAGACGCTCGCCCCCTTCTCGTGATTGCACACCTTATGTGCAAGAATCTGGGGCCAACAACCTCCCTCCGGCCGAAGATCTCGCCCCCAAGCCAAACCCCTCTCCTCTCCGTTCTCCTTGAGTCGCACGCCCCGAACTTTTTCTCCAGCCGTCGGACTCGTCCACCTCCTCTACCCTAGTCGCCGGCTCTCCTCTTTGCTGTAGGTAAAATCCTTGTATTCAAATGCTAGGTAGTTTGACCAAGTATTTCCTTATTTCAATTGAATTGCATCAAAGATCAGCCTTAAGCCCATATCTTTTTTATTTTAGTCATGAATGTTCTCACTAGACATTTGAAAAGGTTGTAACCGGAATGTATGCTTTTTGGTGATATATTTTTCTTGTTGATAAGGCTAGATATGGATTACTTGTTGTTCAAATGATAACATTTCGAGTGCATTTGCAATAGATATGTATGTAGGAGCTATTACTTGTGTTCAAATGCAAGGTAGTTTGACCAAATATTTCCTTATTTCAATTGGATTACATCAAAGATCAACCTTAAGCCCATATCTTTTTTGTTTTAGTCATGAATGTTATCACTAGACATTTGAAAAGGTTGTAACATGGTGTATGCTTTTTGCTGATGTATTCTTCTTGTTGATAAGGCTAGATAGGGATTACTTGTGCTCAAATGATAACATTTCGAGTGCATTTGCAATAGCTATGTATGTAGGAGCTATTACTTGTGTTCAAATGCAAGGTAGTTTGATCAAGTATTTATTTCAATTGGATTACATCAAAGATTAGCCTTAAGCCCATATCTTTTTTGTTTTAGTCATGAATGTTCTCACTAGACATTTGAAAAGGTTGTAACATGGTGAATGCTTTTTGCTGAGTATTCTTCTTGTTGATAAGGCTAGAGAGGGATTACTTGTGTTCAAATGATAACATTTCAAGTGCATTTGCAATAGATATGTATGTAAGAGCTATGTAGGAGCTATTACTTGTGTTCAAATGCAAGGTAGTTTGACCAAGTATTTCTTTATTTCAATTGGATTATATCAAAGATCAACCTAAGCCCGTATCTTTTTTGTTTTAGTCATGAATGTTCTCACTAGACATTTGAAAATGTTGTAGTTGAAGCTAAACATGAATTATGGAGGTCAATCTTAGAGTCTAAAAACTTTGGTTTGAGTAGATCTAAAACTGAATATAAAGAGTGTAATTTTAGTAATAATAAATATGGTGATTAACCGGCGGTTTACTGGTGGTCGCCGGCAGTTACCCGGCGATGCTCCGGCTGTTTAGCCGCCGGTTTTATCCGGAAACCGGCAGTTTCGACAACCGGTACCCGCCGGAAATCACCAGCCGTTCCCGTCCGTCGTAAAGCCGCCAGTTATTAAAGCCGTCCAAAAATGGTTGCCGGAAACCGTTTCCTACGCGGTTTTTACCGGCGAATTTGTGCTGCCGGTTTTTTACAAAACCGCCGGTAATTTCTGAATTTCCTGGAGTGTAATAAAGCTATGTGGATTATAATTTTAGAAAAAAAAAAAAATCTATCAAATTAAAAATTATCTGTTATAAGAAAATTTTGATACTTAGAGTAATTTTGTAGATGAATGATACCTCAGTAAATATGAAGATGATAAAAAAAACTATTCATTAGAATATTAACATCTTTGGAATTTTCTATTAAACAAATGAATTGAATGAAGCTGAGCTATTAAAATTAGAAGTCCACTGAAGGTGTTGGCAACAAAGACTTCATATATATATATATATATATATATATATATATATATATATATATATATATATATATATATATATATATATATATATATATATATATATATATATATATATATATATATATATATATATATATATATATATATATATATATATATGTTATTGTCATTTGATCTGAGATCTTTTTAGGCAAAGGTTTTGTTTGGGATAGTTTTATTATTATTTTTTTTATTAAAAATTATTTTAAGAAGTAATAAAATTATTCCAAATGAAGTCTAATTAACACAGCAATGTTATGGAGCTACGCAACAATCAAACGTCAAAACCAATAAAGCTAATTAGGCCAATTACGTGAAGACAAGAAAGATTCAGCTCCAAATTGAGCACAGTGAGTTAACAGTGAATGCTAGGCTGATTCTACTTCTGAAATGTCAAAAGATTCTGACGATATAACAATTCAAAGCTTAGCAGCTGAGTAGAAAAATATCAGAGCTTGAACTTATTTAAATAATCCTTGCAAGTGTCAAGCGATGCTTATAAAATACGTCAATTGATTCGATCAGTGTCACCTTTAAGTGTCATGTAGACTTTGTTGTATTGAAAATTTATGATGCTTTGAAAGAATGTTTTTTTTAATGCTTCTGAGAGCGATATTATCTTAGTGGATGTCTGAAAATAAGGTAGCCATTGATATAGAGATATTATTACATGCGGAGTGTGGACGTAGTTCTAAGTTCGGACATTCAATTAACTAAAAACCGGTGAAATTTTTTTTTTCTAGCGTGATTCGACGATCAGGTTCAGTCCAAAGTGCGTATAAATTCTCTTTGTATACACACTGTATATAAGTTTTACACAGTGTGTGTACAAGAAGGCCTGGTTGTTATGTCATGTTAGAGCTACATGTCTTCATTAAATTGGAGTCCGGACACGGAGCTACGTCTGAACTCCGTACGTAGTAATTTTTCATTGATATGACACCAAATTTAATTCAAAAAGATTGAACAAAGCAGGTTGGAGTGGATCAACATTTCATTGAGGAAAAGCTTACAACCAAAACGGTCCAACTTTCATTTATAAAGTCATAAGATCAATTAGCTGGTATATTTGCCAAGGTTTTTGAAGAAACATTTTAGATAGTATATTTAGATTTTGTTTGAGATAATCTTTTTATTACTTTCTAGTATAAAAAATTTATCGTTTAAAAATTTGTTGTTCTAAAAAGATATTTCATAAAGCAGGAAGAAAGCGAGCAACATAGGAGTATGATTCCTTCCAATTATCCAATAACTTGTGATTAATTTTATAATGGGAGATTTACTACATACCACTTTATACTACTCTATTTATATATTTAACACATAAAATTTTAATATTACATACATAACACCCATAGTTCATTTTCATATCAAATATGAGTTGTAGAAATGAAATATATAAGTGGTAGGAAGGAAATATGAGTGGTATATTTGATATTAAAATAATATAAGGTGGTATGTATGTAATATTAAAATTTTGGGTGTTAGATTTGTAAATAGAATGATATAAAGTGGTATGTATGTAAATTTCCCTTTTATAATTTGTCAACTTAGCTTATACAACAATATTTATATTCTGGAATAAAAGCATATATACTCTCTTTTTTATATATTTGTTCATTTGTTGCATACAATATATATTGCGCAATATGTTGTTCTGAAGTAATAAGGGGAAAAAAAAAAAACAGTTTGTTCGTGAGTAAAAATGGAGAAGTAAAGCTTGTTGATATGAGAGAGGCTACATTAACAAAAAAGCATGGAAGGAAAAACATGAAAAATACTAAGAATGACATTGAAGAACCATTTTGACACCTTAAAATATAATGGTGCTGAAAATTTATGTAATTCCATTGAAGGTGTGAAAAGTCAGTATAAAAAATATTGAATTTTCGCAGCAGTTATTAACGACGATTTGTATGACGGTTTGTAAACTGGCACTAAAGATTGATATAGACAACGGTTTTCACCACTGCTAAAATCTATCAATTGAATTAAAATTTTTGCTACGATTTATAGCCGCGGTTTGCAAACTGCCGCTATAAACAATTTCAAATTCATTGTTACCTCTCAAGCCCTCTCATGCCCTAGCTCCTAGCTTGACTTCATCACTTTAGCATCAGTTTTAAGTTTTAACCACTTGCTAAAAGTGCAGCTAAAGCCTTCCTACAACAACACTTATGAAATCGCTGCTAAGGCCTTTCCAACAAAAACAAATATAATGGATTCGCAGTGGTTTTTAAACCGTTACATGTAAATTAGTAGGTGTTTAAATCGTTGGAACAAGTTATAAAAAGTGCTGTAAAATATGATTTGTTGGTAGTGAGTGTCATTTTGAAGAACTTTAAGATAAAACGTATTCCATTATTTCTTGTTGAAAAATATTTATAGTTGTTGCATGCCCGAACATTCACGACGGTAGAGGGATAAAGTGCTTAATTTTATAGCTTTGAACGAAGATCCATAAAAAAAAAACAAATAAGATGAGTGCAAAATCATACGGGACACCAAAATTTTACATGGAAAATCCTTAAAAGGGGAAAAACCACATGGTTTGATCCAATTAAAATGATTATACTATTGTTTATAGTTGATTACAATATTTTTTTTTTTTGGTTATTCAGGGAAGGTCTTGACTCAATGTATCAATCAGAACTCATTACATGGTTGGAGATGGAAGAATCCAATAATATGTCAGTTATTCTCAAGAGAACATTGACCTGTTCATTTAGTTGTTATGACCATAGTTGGTTGACGGAGGTCGCAGGGACCATAGTTAAACGATTGAGGTGGAGAGATCATAGTCATAAAATTGAGGTACGTAGAGGGGACCGTTGTCAATGGGAGATGGTGGTTGGAGGGATCGTAGTAAGCGGGTGGCGGAGGTCAGAGGGACTATTGTCAGGTTACAAATGTTGGAGGCATTGTTGTTAGGTGACAAAGGTTGGATGCACCATTGTCGTGCGATGGAGGTTGAAGGGACCGTAATTGGCAGGCGACTATGGTTTGAGTGACCGTAGTCGAGCGGTAGAGGTTAGAGAGAACACATTTAGATGACGGAGGCCGTAGAGACCGTTGTTGTGTGACAATGATTGGAGGGACTGTGATCATTGGTAAGCGATGATGGTCTGATGGACCATAGTCAACGAACACCGATGGTTAGAGGGACTGTAGTCGCGGATAACAATAGTTGGTGGAAGACTGAGGTTGGAGGGAGCAGTGAGAGTAGCCGGCATACCAGAATGGCTGTCTCCAATAAGATGAGAGAAGAGCACATCATGCCTTTTAAGAATTATGAAAATAGGGCTTATGCTAAAAAATAAAAAAAAACATAGATTCCTCTAAAAGAAGGATGTCACAATCATACTTAAGCTGCTAAGGCGATGTAACGTATTGCTAGCTTTGCTTGATTGATAAACTCCATATGTTTTTGGCACTTAGCATATAATTTCTTTGTATGCCCTATTAAATTTTTTTTTTTTAATTTTGTTCATTTCTATATTGTTAGCCTCCTCTTTATCAATTATTTGTCTTCAATGAAAACATATTTCTTTCTCTTTCTCTCAATGACTTCACAATAACTTTTCTTTTCGCTTCTGAACAGCTTATGGGTTTTTAATTCCAATCAATTCGTCCATATTGTACTTTAGCCTTTACAAAACTTATAAGATATGAGAATATCACATCAAAGAAGGTCATTTTTGAATTGTTCGTTAGTAGTTTCGTCTATTAATTAAGAGATTTTGTATATATAATATGTAACACGAATGAATTTGGATCTTAATTGACATATGAATTCCGATATCGAACTCGTAAAACAGACCCAACGACACCAAAATCGACTCAATCCGAGCCCAAATGAGTCCACATCTTTGGATTACCAAACGGTTTCCAAACATAACAAGCTTATAGTCGAATCGAGCGACTCGATGAGACGAATCCAACGAGCCCAAGATCACTAATTCCAACATCACTAAGGTCCATCAAAAAAATAGGATTCAACATCGGCTGTCCATTCAACCACTTTAATCCTTCAATATTTACAAGGCCATATTGGAATGGAGGAATTTGGGAGCTTCTTGCCATTTCCTGTCAGCCACCACCGGAGTAATTGCGGCCACCACCGGAGTACCTGCCGACCACCGTCGGGGTTACTACCGGCCACCACCGGGGTACTGCCAGCCACCGCCGGGGTTCTTGCCGACCCCCGCCGGACTTCTACCAGTTCGCAGATCGCCGCCGGACATCCACCCGTCCTCCGACCGCCACCGGACTTTACCAGTTAGACTGCCGCCGGACATTTTTCGTCAGACTTTCATAGTTTGTCATCCGCCATTTTTTTCCGCTAGTTCGCCAACTACAGAGATCCAATTACGGTCCTTTTGATCTCCATCACAAAATATGATTTTCGGACCTTTCGTCTGTCGACTACATTCCTCGCCGACTATGGTCGTCCCGACCTTCGTCGCCTGCTATATGGTCCCCTTGACCTTTCGCTCGTCGCTAAACTGCTTTTCCATTGTCTGCCGACAATGGTCCTTCCGACCTCCGTCATGACTAAAACCATCTATTGAAATCATAGAAAAAGTAGTTGTCTAAACTTCCAATGTCTCAAACGATGGGCAGGCTAGTGGATTCATTCAAACTGGGCTAGGCCCCGTTTTTTTCCCCTTTCTATTTGGGATGACTTTTTTATTGCTTCTTAAAGACATAGTTTTATAATAACTTAATTGACTCAAATATTAAATAAAGAGAATACCACATCTTACCTCCTAAGAATCATGAGGCCAAATGCTTAGGAAAAAAAATAAAAAAGGATATTGGACTTTCTTTGTATAACTCAATTTTTTTTAGTTTTTTGGATTTTTTTTACATGAGACTAACGTTTTGTTTGGGACTTTTCTTATTGATTTTTAAAATTGCCTATTGAAATCATAAAAAAGTACTTGCCTCAAACGAAGGCTAAGACCACTTCTTAAAATAGTTTTATAACAAAAAAATAAATTTTTTTGTTTTAAAAAAAAATTTACGAAGTAATAAACAAGCCATACTTTTGACCACTACTTTTCATTGTTTTCAATATTTTTTATGGTAAAAAGCTGTTGTAGAAAAGAGTAAGAAAACTGTGCCCAAATGAAGTCTAAGGTTTCGTTTGGGACGGCTTTTTTATTGTTTTTTCTAAAACGGATCCGTTTTAGTACAAAATTAAAAAATTTTGTACTAAAACTCCGTTTTAGAAAACAATAAAAAAGCCGTCCCAAACGAGACCTAAAGCTTCTGAGATAGCTTTCTTATTACTTTTTGAAGTAAAATTTTAGAACAAAATATTTTAATTAAAAAAAAAAATTTGTTGCTTTAAAAAACACAAAGAAAACCATCTCAAACGAAACCTAAATTTCTGATTGCTTTCTAAAGCTTCTTTATAGTTTTTAATACAAAAAAATTATATCTGAAAAAAATTTTATATTGAAAAACTACTATAAAAATTAATAATAAAGCTGTCATAAACCAAACCTTATCCCTTATCCCAACATTTTTATTGATTTTCAAAGTAAATTTTTATTACAAAAATTTATAGTTTAATAAATATTTATATTAATTTTTTTTTTATAAATCAATGAAAAAGCTGTCTTCTTCAAAAGCACATTTTATAGCTAAAATATTTTATAAATTTTTCTAAATTGAAAATCTTATTCTAATATAATTCAAAGCATATTCAAATTTTTTTTAAATTAAGAACAACTAATATTTGATTTAAATTTCTTAAATAAAAAGAAGTTAAATTTTTATATATTGAGTGTTAACTTTTACTAAAATGGTGGTTAACTTTATAAAAAACTCTAAAGTTAAATCTGTTTGTGCAATATTATTACCGTGAGATCATTAATCCAAAATGTATAATATCTCGATAATTAAAAATTTGAACTATTACAATATTTATAAGCAAAAATTGAAACAAATATATATTCCTTAAGAATTAATTATTTCTGATTGAATTTGTCATAATGATGAAACATATTAAAATGAATTTAAAAAATAAAAAATTTATACTGAAAATAATATAATTAAGAATGTTGCGTGCTAGAATATATGCGGCGGTAGAGTTTGTAAATTTGCGTCCTAGCGTTGCACGAGTATTCCGCACACAAACAGAAAAGAGAAATGAACACCAGAGTTTTTACGTGGAAAACCCAAAAAGGGAAAAAACCACGGGGCATCGCCCAATTGTAAAGTTCTACTAGTGTTTGTATGAAGTACAAAGGTTGATCCGTCTTACAAATCAAGAAGATCAGTTTACAATCAACTTCTCACAAAGTTACAAAGTTCTGCAAATTCTCGACGTTTCCCGAAAATTCAGCAGAGTTCCGGCGTCTTCAGACGGCAGGAAGAGCTCCGGCGGTCGTCGAGGAGGAGCTTCTTCCTTCTCCTCCTTCTCTTTTTCTTCTCTCTCTTCACTTGCTTGGATCCCCCCCTCATGAGAAATGAGGGCTCTATTTATAGATTTTCTGGATTGGCATGACCCGTAAATAGGCTTGAGATCAGGGGCGAATAGGGAGTGGTCGAATGGACGGCCGATACTGAATCCTACGATCATGTACCGTTTGTTGGTCATTTGAGGGCCTTAGTGATGTCGGAATTCGGCGATATTGGGCTCGTTGGATTCATCTCGTCGAGCCGTTCGATTCGAGTATAAACTAGTTAAAATCGGAGACCGTTTGGTAACTCCAATTGCGGTTTGAACCTTCCGAGACGCTCAATTTGACTATAAGCTCGCTGAAATCGGAGTCCACGTGCTTCCGAATTTAATTTTTGAAGTTTCTGATTTTAGTTTTGCCTTGAGATTCGTGCCCGATCAAGATAATTTCATGATGACATATCAAAGAATATGAAATATAATTAGATTAAATTACCTGAAAATCTATTATGATAGTTTATATATATATTTTGTAATTTTAATTACGGACCCAGCATCGAATATTTGTCCGATCTGGTAGACCGAACAAACGGTTCGAATACGCACCGGCGGTGGCAAACATGTAATTTAACGGCCGGGTGGACTCCCCCACCAGCTTTCGCCACCTTCTTCGTCCTTTCCCCAATTTCTCCTCTTCTCTCATCCTTTTTCAACTTTTCTTCAGTTAAATAAATAAACCACCAATAAATAAATTAAAAAAGGCCGCTAAAGCTGGAAGATAGAGGAGAGAGAAAGGCAGAGAGAGAAAAGTAAACAGCTTGTAAGAGAGAGAAGAGTGAGCACAGAAGAGAGATAATGATGGCGAAGCCGGCGGCGACCAAGATTCGTCTGGGAAACAAGCACAACGGGCGACCTCCTCGTCCCGATCCCCCTCTTCTTCGTCACCTGCCGCCTCCTCCGCCGCCTGAGACTCGCCGTAGACGTAGTCTTCGTCCCCGGAGGCGGCGGCAGCTGTCCGAGGGCACTGCCTACGAGTTTGACCACGAAGAAGAAGAAGAGGAGGAGGAGCGCGGCCTCAAGAAGCTACGCTTGGTCGTTAAGCTACCTCGTTCACCCGCCTGCAGGCCTGGCCGGGCGGCGGCTGTCAGTACGGCCTCCTCCTCGTCGTCGTCCTCCCCTTCGCCCTCACCGGCCTCGTCCTCCTCTTCGTCGTATGCAGACGAGGATGAGCTTGGCGTGAACGGAGATGATGAAGTCGAGCCCGTCAAGCCCCCTAAAAAGCGGCGGATCGACCGCTGCGGCGATGCTGCGGCCGTCTCCGTGTGTAGATCCGGCTATCATGAGGTATATAAAGTTAAACCCGTCCTTCAGAAGAACGACGGAGCTGGCTAAGCTGCTTCGTTGCGAACTAAAAAGGGTTTTTGCTCACCAGCGGCTTTCTGTACCCACGCTCGTCTTGCCATGTTGAGTTTACCGAGGAAGTGCTTAGAGAATAGGGGAAAGAAGTCCACAGTTCATTAGGAGTCAAGTTTAGTTCTTGATTTTTTTTAATTCCCTGCTTATTTTTTTCCTGCAGGAAAGCAAGAAAAATGCATTCAGAAGATCTTCAGGCGATGGTTCTGGTGAGTTTTTTCCTGTGATTTTCGTTTCTTTAGGGTTAAGCTATAGCTGGAAAAGTTCACCTTCGGTTCTAACGAAGGGCATAATTTGTTGTTTTGCAGGTTATTTTCCATCTTCGTGGAACGGAACTCCAATGCCGGAGAAGAAGGTGCTGGAGTTAATTCTACTTAAGCTCCAAAGGTGGGCGCGCTTGTTCCATTCATGTTCTTAATTTTCTATCATGCTTTTGCTGAGCTCGTTTAACTGCTGAGATTTGATTCGCTTTGCGTGCGAATGTGGCAGGAAGGATACATATAATGCATTTGCGGAGCCTGTGGATCCCGAAGAGGTATGAATGCCTTCTTATTGGATTAAATTTTTTATATGAGCTATAATATTTGATTGCTAGTTGCAATATTGCTGTTTCTCCTGCAGCTTCCCGATTATCATGATGTCATTGAGCATCCAATGGATTTTGGGACTGTAAGGAAAAAGCTTGGCAGAGGCGCTTACCGTTCCTTTGAGCAGTTTGAGGTTAGTATATCAAAATGATATTTTTGATTTACTAAAGCTTCATTTATTAGTGCTTTCTTGTACTTTGTTTTTTTTTCCCCAAAAAACTCGTCACATCTCAATTTTTATTATCTACTTTACATGTCTATCCTTTTTACCGCTTCACTATCATTTATTAGAAAATGCCTGCGGAGTGGTTCCTCCGTCTGTGCAAAAAGAAAAAAAAAAAAAGAAGGCATCTTTATTTTGCATAACAATAACCTAACTCCAAGAAACAAAGCTTAGGTTTGGACTCTCTGGTTCAATGAATGACTGTAATTGCATATTACTACTTTCTATTGCAACAAACGGCTGCTCCTCTCCCATCGATCTCTAGTTGTGTCTAGTTTGCTCTCACTCCCTTTTCTATTCAAGTTGGGTTCTATTTTCTTCCAATTTTCTCATTCTTAGCTCTCTCTTACTCTGTCCATTGTTCTACCTTTATAACTTGACCTGATTTAGAAATCTGCTCCTAAATGGAATGACAGATTTTTCTTTTTACTAGAACAAAGAAAAACTTCTCATTCCTATTAGTTTTCATGAAACAACTTTCACATTCCCTTAAAACTGTCCACAATCCAGTCAGTGTTAAGTGCGACCCTAGCTTGTAGTAAGTCCTATTGTAGTTCCCTGTAGTAATCCCAGATTCTAACAATTCAAGCACTGAAGATAGTTTCGATATTTCTTTTTTTTTTTTGTGTGTGAAAGCCATATATTTTAAAGAGGAAGCACTAATGTTCCACAAATCACCCATAATGAGAGAAGACATTATTGTTCAGAATACATCAAGGTTTATGTTGTTCAGTTTCTACCAAGATTATGCTCATGAGAGAGTAGAGAATATTCGATCTACTATTAACAAATAAACCACAATTATAGCATACAAAATCAAGAGCAATGAGCATTAATATAGTTACAAAATGTAGGCTTGGATCGATCCATTTTAATGGTGCATCATTCTTTACTGTGGATTTTTTCATGCATTAAATTTTAATTTTTTATATCACAATGTGTAACCATTCTATATGTATTTAGCGTTTCTTATCTATGTCATGTTAGCATTCCTATGTTTTTTTTTTTAGATATTTGGTTAAGGTAGATCTTGTTCTATAAATAGGTGACTTAGGGTTGTAATGGTTGATCAGTGAATGGCTGTAATGCATATTACTACTTTCTCTAGCAAGAAACGGCTGCTCTTCTCCCATCTATCTCACGTTTATTCTCACTCCCTTTTCTACTCAAGTTGGGCTCTATTTTCTCCCTTTTCTCATTCTTATCTCTCTCTCACTACTGTTCTACCATTGTAAATGATCTGATTTAGAAATTTGCACCTAAATAAAATGCCAGATTCAGTATTTACTAGAACAAAGAAAAACCTCTCATTCTCTTTAGTTTTCATGAAACAACTTTCACATGCCCTTAAAATCGTCCACAAACCAGCCAGTTTTAAGTGCGACCCTAACATGTGTAGTAATTCCTATTGTAGTTCCATGTAGTAATCCCAGCTTCAAACAATTAAAATCTGGCATGCAAGCGAGTTTTGATATTTCTTTTTTTTGTGTGAAAGCCATATATTTTAAAGAGGAAGCATTAATGTGCCACAAATCACCCAAAAAGAGAGAAAACATTGTAGCACAGAATACATCAAGGTTTATGTTGTTTAGTTTCTACCAAGAGTACTCTCATGAGAGAGTCGACAATATTCGATTTACTATTAACGATTAAACCATAATTGTTGTAAACAAAATCAAGAGGAGCAATGGTCTTATTCATACTTCTTAGATTACACCCTTGCATGAAGAAGAAGATCCCTAAGAATCTCACACAAAGAGATTACCTCACAAAAATCTTCCATCTCCTCACATGCATTGCCATAGCTACCAATTCTCCAAAAACTCTAGATATGAGATGACATTTGAAGATTCAAGAAAGTTTAGAGATGTGTTTACTTGAGCTCTAGATCTAGAATCTCTTTTTATAATCATTAGTCTTCTTTACATGTTGAAGAAGAAAACAAACAAATCCTGAATTAGGTTTTTGCTAATCCCAAAATCGGGGATCACTTTTATTCACCCCAAGGGAGCTTTCCATTTGGAATCAATCCCAAGGATCTTCATGCGTATTGATGAGTTGTTAAAGATTACGATCTTTTGGTTGAAACTCCAAGTAGGAATATTTAGGGAATCTTCAAACGTAGTTACATCAATAATTAATAATTTCTCTAACCTAATTCAATATCATTGCAAACATGATTTTTTGTGACTTATCTTTAAACTAAGCACTTTAAACTCCTAAAGCTTGGAAGGATAGTGGTGGATCCAGGGTTTGATATGGAGTTTGGTGTTAGGGGATCATATAAAACTTAATGTTGGTAATTGAATCTTCATATCCTTGAAGTGACCTCCTTGCCTTAAGTGCGACATTGGTATGACTTGACATTGGGTAGTATGTGCAACACAAACTAAATCTGTCTAATCACTTGAAATCTTCTCATTATCTCAATCATGGCCTTGGTTTAAATCTTTGCATATAGTTAAGAAGCAGATCATTCTTCATTTCTGCACAATATGATGCTCCAATGCTTATAATGTGATGCTTCAACTATTCCAACATAGATGAAGAAATATGAAACATCCCTTGAAGTTGCATTTTAAAACAAATATAAGTCTTCTAACTCTTTTGAACTATTTGCCAACCAAAATGCCGTAATGTGACTTTAGATAACCCACAGGCAGAACGTGTTATATTGTGTGGGATTGTAACAAGACAGGAACCTCAAGACCAATTTAGAGAATTATATAATTTTCAATATAATTAATAGACTAATTAAACCACTGTTTTGTAAACCGGACCGGACCGGCCGGTTCAACCGTGAACCGGCATGGTGGCCGATCCGATCCAGCTTCAAAACCGGCTCTGCATAGAACAGGAGCAAACCGGATTGAACCGGCGGTTCAACCGGTGAACCGTTGAACCGGTCCGGGTTGGAAAGAACAGGCCGGTTCATAAAAATATTTTATTTTTGTTTTAATTAAAATTTTAAAAATATATTTTTGTTTATTAAAATTTAAAAAATATTTTTATTAAATATAATGATTAATTTCATCATAATACATGCAAGTTATCTTAGATACCTCACATAATTTGTTTTGCAAATAGAGTGTACTTCTCACTTTATAAACGATTCAAGGAAACATCTTCAAACTCCCCCTATGATGTGGGACTAAAAAAGTTGCATGAATAGTTTAGAATGTGACTTGGGGCTTATTTGGGCTAGTTGGGCTTCAAAAATTTTTTTAATTGGGCTTCAATTTTTTTTTAGTTGGGCTACAAATTTGAATGATATGTATTATAAATTTACTATAATATATATTATAATAATTATATTATAAAATATTAATATTATAAATTTATATATTATATTAAATATTATTCTTATAAATATATAAATATATAATTTTTAAATGATATTTATATTCATAATTTTGTATTATATATATTTTAAATTTATAAATATTATTAAATGGTCATATATTTAATTATTTATATTATATTAATGATCATAAATTTTTTATATTATAAATTTATTTATTATATTAAGTATTATTCTTATAAATATATTATTCTTAAATGATATTTATATGTATAAAATTTTATTATATATTTTTAAATTTTATAAATATTATTAAATGCTCATATACTTATATTATATGATTTTTATGTTATTAAGTTTTAATAATATTATTATTTTTTACGTCATCCGGTTCGACCCCGGTTCGACCGGTCGAACCGGTCAAACTGTGAACCTCTCCCTCTTCCGGTTCGTTGTCCGGTCCGATTTTCACAACCTTGAATTAAACACATAAATACTCTTCATCAAAATTTCTTTTTCATTAATCTCAGAAATATATACAATCACAATAATTATCTACAACATTGCATGACATAAACATCACTGTCCATAACAAAAAAGCCATGATCATCAAAATCTAATAAAACATATCTATATAGACATAGTTATTAGGACCTACAATCATTCTATACTCAACCTGCCCTTTCCTTTTATCATCACCCGAAACAAATGCAGAAAGCAGGCTTGAGCAAACCACAACTCAGTAGGTCACATTGAACCTACCCAAATTTTTAATAAGAAACATTAGTAATGAAACAAAAAGGTTAGTGTTAATGCATTTGTACAGAATTATAAGCAGATTTCTCATAACCAATAGATTTCTACAGAATAGCAGACCGTAAACCTATCACACTAATTAATAAGTAACATAATAGTAAATACATCACATTAATTGCTCAGAACAAAACAAATTCATTTCCCGCTTAGGCCCTTATACATGCCATCAAATACATAATTTAGATTTTAGACTTTTATGACTCACAGTGGATAACACTAAGATATTTAGAATTTCAGGTCTTTATCCATTCAAATATCAGATTCATAATTTCTGGGTTTTATAACTTTGTGAATAACGCAGTAGAATCTCCAATATATATATATATATATATATATATATATATATATATATATGTAGAAACACAAAAATAATCACATTTTTAGAAATAATAAACAATATTAGACTTATCACAACATCTTCATAAAATGCCCTACTGGTGCTACCACAAACAAAAATTCAGGGGAAATCGAAACAAAATTTTATATTTTTAAAAATTAAACAAAATATTGCACATTGTTGATAGGTATATTTCGAAGATTTTATTTTACTATAGCACTATTTTTTAATGTTAGAATTTTTTTTTTATTGTTAAAATGACGTATATTTAGAATTGTCTAGTAAAAAATTACAAATAAATATCAAAATGTGTAGAATATTGACATTGCAACATATCAAAAGTTACACAGTAAAAATTTATCACGTGATTGCATTTATCCACTTTTGCATTAAAATTTTAATTAATGTCAGAAAATCCCCAAAACTTCAAATTATTAAAAATTAAGATAGGAAAAACGTAACCTACTTCACATCCCTAAACTAACTCGATGGAAAAAACGGACCCAAAGTCGCCCGAAATTCATTCTCTTATAAATCCTCCTCATCTCTTTTTCTCTCTCTTTAACAAGCAGCTTAAGGGATAAAATTATTTAGCATTTGGTAAAAATTTGTGAATTTTGATATTTATTAGAAATGTCTCTTAGCACTGCAGCGCTAAGAGACCCAACACCCTTTGGTCCTTCAGAAACTAGAATTTCAAAGAGAAGGCACCGCAGTGTACTAGATCAGCACCACAACGAACAAGGACAGACCTATGCGCAGCATTGCGGCTCTCCAAAGGGGAACTTTTGAGAACTTAGATTTCACACATATAGACCCTTGAGACTTGCTCTAAAATAGAATTTATATATTCACAAGCATACAAAAACATTCACAAACATATGTAGAGCGAACATATAGAATTTTCAAAACACGCATGACTTACCAGATCAGGTTCATACCAGTTTAGAACATTGTAGTAGTAAATGTTACACAAAGAATTCCTATAAACTTTGAGAATCTCATCATCCCTAAAAAATTTGTGCCGTGCAGAGTACCCAAACATATAAGATTCAATCTCTTAAATCAAGTACCTCTCATCCCAATTAAAGATCAAGTCACACCATCGTATGTCTTAATATATATAGTATTAAGATCTATAGTCCTGCACACCATTGTTTCATGTATGCATTTAACTATTACAAGATTTATAATTAGAAAATAACTTATCATGAGACATGCAGATAACACCCGCTAATCACTAGTATGACTGTAATGTGTAATCATATAAAGAATATCATTAGAATTGTTATGAATCAATATTTATGTAGGTTGTCCTTTTTTTATGATCGACACCTATCTGTGCGCCCTTTTTTTCAATGACATATAATCTCTATTGATGCAATTTTTCATCTTGCAATAGAAATAAGTCTTGTTTATGCCAACATACTTATTTCTAGATGCAGTCTTTCTCCATTGATCTACCCCTCACAAACAATCCCTTGCCTTCTTTTTATCAACACCTTTAAACTTAGAAATCACATCATTAGATACAAGTACATCTTTCACATCTTATAAAGTTATATTATCTCTCCATCTCTCCCATGCAACATGGGATCACTTAAAAGTGGCAAGTAAAAAGCATTATAATAAAACTTGGCCTCACATTAACTATACATCAAATATTTCTCAAGTCATGGATAATAATTCATATGGCTTGATTTGCTTACCTTCTTGCATGCGAAGTAAATGCTATATTTTCATTTGATATAGTTTTTTGGAGAGACCTTTAGCTATGTATAGTGACTTTAGCTCGAGCTATAAAGCTATATAGGGCATCTTCTCCAAGACCTCTGTCAAGATATCGCCTGCAAAACACAATTAGATCATTGTAATTGCTTTTGACCCATACATATCTTTTCAATTTCACTCGTTGCATTGAAATATTCGAAATCTTATTTGGCAAAGACATCATGTATCATGATTTTCTAATGGCTTGAAGTCTTTAGCCCATCAAATTTCTTAATATAAAATTTTAGGTAACTTCTCAAGTGGTCACTAATCTTAAGTGGTTTGGCTAATATATCAAAGGGCAGAAGATGAACCAATAAGGCTACACTTAACAAGAATGAATGGAGAGATAATGTGAATCTAAATTGTTGTGATAATATATGTGATAATGGTTTTTGTTAATGTATAGGTTTTATTAGAGTGGATGTTAGTAATTATTCTATATTATTTCATCATGATGTAATATATTATCTTAATTAATGACATTCTGTTGATTAATTCTTTTTTATTTTTTCTCTTGCATTTGCTTATATGCAGGCATCAATACTATAGTGAATTTTTAATTACCTTTGCATGACATCAGAGCCTAACTAAGGATTGCCATCATTCAGTTGTCTTGGCCCTTTCTCTCTCATTTTTTTGTGCCTTCTCACTCGCTATGCGCCTATGCCCCTTTGATTCGTTTGTTCATCTATACTCTCACATTATGCTTCGCATGCTCACTACACTTGCCCGTGTGTTATGGCCTCTTGGACACTGCCCACCGCCCACCGAAGTGTTGCACTTGCCCTCACACTAGGCTTGCTTTTTTAGCCTGCACGTTTGCATGCATGTTGGGCACACCTATTACGTGCAATCGCATGCCTCTACTTGCAGCCTTTTGTTTTGCTTGATCTCATGCTTGGTGCAACCATTCCTTCCTCTGATAACTTCCTCACTTGTGTGCGTCTTATGTAGGGGTGTTAATATTTGTCACGATCCGAAAACCTGACTCGAATCCGACCCGAAAATACCGGGTTAGGGCCAACCCGGACCCGAAACGGGTCGGGTTCAACAATTTGTCCTGTTTCAAAAATCAAGTCGGGTTCGGGTTGACCATTTGACCCGAAATTGACCCGTTTTGACCCGGAAACTCGAGAGTGACATGTTTTCGACCCGAAAAGCAGAGATTGACCCATTTTTTTGACAAAAAAAAACTAACAATTTTTTCACGGTCCGGGTCATTCAGTAGTTTGTGTTGGGTGACCCGAACCCGAAGTGGTCATGTTTGGGTCCGAAAAACTGACCGTTTGCAAAAACGTATCAGGTTTGGGTTGGCCCAAATAGTGTCGGGTCAGTTTCGGGTTCGACTCGAACCCGACCTGTGACTCGAAATTGACACCCCTAGCATGTTGTTGATTGTGTATTTTCCCTTGCACATGTGTTTTATAAATGATCACTTATGATGATTGCTTCTTTGTAACCTCATCCGATCATGGCTATTTGATCTATGATTATATTAATTCATATAGTCCTATTTTATTTGTAGTGTTCATTGATGCTTCCTCAATTATCTATGAAATGAAACTCTCCTATGTAGGTATCACTAACAAACTAAATAACATCAACTATCTCTTATGATTTTGAGATTTTTTTTTCCTTGTTAACTCTCTCAAGAAGCTTCATCATTTGGATTTTTTTGGCATTGGAACTAACGAACACCTCCAAATATACAAAATGATAATAAGCGTTTATCACATGGATGCTTAATAGCCTCAAACCAACAATTTGTTCTATTGTCATGTTTAGGAGACAACTAAAAGCATATTTGATTTTCTTTGTTTCACATACTTTCACGTCAATAATATGTCTCATGTATACACTCTTTACCCAAATATATTCTTTTGCAACATGTTGACCAATTTGTTCAGGATTATTATAATACCTTTTATGATAAAGGAGGTATTTCCTGTTGTCAAGTTTCTCTTTATTTTCCATCCATCTCTCCGACATGTTCAAGTTTAGTTAATAACCGACTTTATTGATCTAAATAACTCCACATTTCTCTCTATTCTTCTGGTCACTTAACTCGATGCTCTGTCTTTTTTTAATCATGAATAGAATGCTCTTTTTGTTAGCACAAGAAATGTTTGGGTTAATAGTGGTCGTGGTGGTCTTAGGGGTGTGTTATGATGCATCAATACTTCTCCTCAATGAGGTATGCAATGTTTGACACGTATCAGATACGACACATATTCACCAAGCCTTCGATACGTATCAGACACGCTGAAGACACGTCTAACTAAAAAAATATGAAAAATAAATTAGACATGCGTGTCTTAAATATTTTTATGAAATTTTTTTAATATAATATCTTATATTTAAAATTTTTATTTATTAAAAAATAAAACTTAATTTTTTATTTCATCTCAAGAACCCCAAATCAATTGCCCTTACTTAATACCCCATTTTCCGAACATACCATTTTCATTTCTATATGGAGATCGCAGTTAGGGTTTCACAATAATGCCCGATTTTATCACAACATCGATGTCCGACTCCGTTACAACATTAATGTTTCAAATTTATCTGAAATTCAAAGTTTAATGCTATCAATTTCTACCCCCACAATCACACCCCTATATCGTCTTGACATCTCATCTTTGACCAACATCATCTCAACATCCTAATATTAATTATTTCAAGCACAAATCCATATTAAATGATTTATTATCTTTCAATGATTCTTAATATTCTACTTAATTTTTATAAATTATTTTTAAGATATAATTATAATACCCTGCCAACCCGTGTCCGCGTCCCATATTTTTAATAATTGATGTGTCTTGTGATTGTGTCGTGTTGAGTCCGTGTCTATGCATCATAGGGTGAATTTGATGGTGGTTTCTACTCCTTTTCTCCTTGTCAATGCATTTGGAGAATTAATCACTCATATGATCACAATTGGAAAAAATTGGTTATCCTTCATCTACTCAACATTTGAACACTATGATCATCGATTTTATTAGTTTGTATTTTAGAATTGTTTATCTCTATGATTGTTACACTCAATTATGGTTGCAAATGAATTGAGTCAAGCTAAGTACCACTTTGTTTAAGCTCATTCATTTATTTACTTGTCAAGATCTAGTTGAGCTTGAACATGATCTAAGTTTTAAAATTTTTATTCAAGCTTATTTATTAATGTTCTTATCCAGTTCGGGTCATAATTGTGCTTTAATTGATTATATGTTTGATGTTAATTTTTTAAAGATATAGCCTAATTATTAGACATAATCGGATTCATATATTTGAATTTAAATTAGCATAATTCATTCGATATTATTTAGGTGTTTAATGAAGCTAAATATTTAAATGATTTAAATCCATCAATCTAGCAATTTTTGTGATATTTTCATCATATTTTTGCCTTTAATAATATGTAGGGGTGTCAAAAATTAACACGACACGAAAACCTAATTCAAACCTGACCCGAATTTTTCGGGTTAGGGTCAAACTGATTTAAGAATGGGTTGGGTTTGAGTCTCGATTTTAGAGCCATTTTGAATTCCGGGTCGGGTTCGGGTCAATCCAGAAACCCAATTTGGACCCAGTTTTGACCATCTTCGCCAAATGTATAACTGTATAAGTGATTAAGTCGTTTTGCCCGCGAGCCCTAACCACGCTTCCGCCTTCCAGTGGCATTCCTTCCTCCTTCGACGACGTTTGATGACATTTTAATGGCCAATATTTTACGCCATAAAGCACTGCTTACCTCATTGTTATCCATAAACTATCTTACCATATTCCATAATTACTTGGTGATTTTTTCTCCTTCTCATTTTGTTTATGATCTTGGCACAAAGAACACGATTGGTGGCAGTATTGAAGTTGGAGGAATTTATTACTTCTTTGATTCTGCATTGATCTTTTATTATTTCACCTTACCAATGGTATTATCATCTTGATAACATTCTACCTAATAATCTTCAGAGCTTCATTCTTCATCCCTCACATGTTTACAAGTTTGAATATGATGCCTTTGAGTATGATAAAAACCATTGTGCTCTTTTTTCCGTGTTAATATCCTCTCGTAGTAGTGTTCCATTGGACTTGGTATATTCTGGTATCTAGGTTCCATAACTTTTATCGAATTATCTGGGTTTTCATTATTTTATTTTTTTAGTTAATGACTACACCAGGGTTATTTGGGCGTGCTTGTGAAAATATCATTTTTAGCCTTTGTTGTATTCAAATAGTTATATCAAGAATTAAAAGTCTATATTTTTACTGTTAAAATTATTTGTATAGTAATGCTTTAAAATATATGTTTTATTTATTTATTGTTCCTTCTATGATATTTTCATCAGTCTTTTTCAATAAAATATTATGACTAAGGTTTTGTTTGGGATGATTTTCTTATTGTTTCTTAAAACAGCTTTTTAGTATAAAATTTAAATTTTTGTACTAAAAAGTTGCTTTAAGAAGCAGTAAGAAAGTCGTCTCAAACTAAGCCTAAATGTAAGCTCTGAAATCTCCTTATTGAACACTTGTAGCGACCAGCAAGCACAAAAGTAGTGAGGTCATAGCGGATTTGAATTTGCAAAAATTGCTTCAATGATGTCATTCTGCCCTTTTATAGATGTCACGTTTTCAATTATCTTAACAATGATAATGATGAAAATAATGATGATTTTGATGGCTGTTGATGATGGGATCTGCTTCAACTGATTTTTATAAATAATTTGTGAGGTCATAGTGGATTTGAACTTGCAAATTGCTTCAATGAACTCCTTAAATGTGCCAATTGAGCTAAGTAGCGACCAGCAAGCACAAAAGCTAGCCATTCCTTTTCATCTCTTAAAAATCTTCTTTTTCTTGCAAAAAATTAAACAACTTGCCATTTTCATTAAATAAATGTAATTTATTCATAAAAAGTAAGCAATTTTCTCCTTCAAGATCAATGGAATTGTTTGGTTTTCCTTTTGAATTGTCAGCTCTGTTGAACGGTTTGCTTTCCTTCTCAATTAAATGTTAAGGAATGTAACAACTGTTTTGTAGAGCAGTCAAAGGTAATTAACCTATATTATTTTCTTAAGGAATGTAACAACTGTTTTAAATATATTATTGAAATTTCTCATATTTTACATAGTTTATAAACTTCATTCTCTTGGATGCAGGATGATGTTTTGCTAATTTGCAGCAATGCAATGCAATATAATGCACCAGACACCGTTTACTTCAGACAAGTATGAGCCTGTCCTTAAGAAGTTTCCCTTTGTTATATGAAATTCAAGATTTTACACTTAACATCTTTTATTTATTTTTTTTTCATTATTTTAAACAAAGGCATGTGCTATACAAGACCTGGCAAGGAAAAAGTTTCAGCGTGTTAGAGAGAATGTAAAACACAAAGAAACTGAACAAACTGAGCACAGGCCCAAAGACAAAGCCAGTTTAACTCCCATGGAAAAAAAGATAACACGGACCTTGCGCAGTGACAAGATCCGGCACAAGGCTGTGGTGGAGCCTATTGTATCTGATATCTCCTCTGGTGCCACTCTTGCGTCTGCCGGCGATACCTCTACTGGCTTGAGTACAGTGAATGGCGTTGAGAAGTTTGTCGCTGTTAATGAACTTCTGGATGCTAGTTCTTCGCTGGAGGGGAGCAAACAAGAGAAGTGCGGCACTGTTAATGGACTCCTAGATGCTAGTTCTTCTCTGGAGGAGAGCAAACAAGAGAAGTCCGTTGCTGTAAATGGACTTCTAGATGCTAGTTCTTCTCTGAGGGTGAGCGAACAAGAGAAGCCTGTTGCTGTTCATGGACTTGTAGATGCTAGTTCTACTCTGAGGGAGAGCAAGCAAGAGAAGGCTGCCACTGTTAATGAACTTATAGATGCTAGTTCTTCTCTTGGGGAGAGCAAACAAGATAAAGGAGAGGACTTTTCAGGTATGATATTATGCTTACCTAACGCCAGAGAACTAAATTCTTTCTGCCTGACGATTACTAAAAGTTATACTATACCATGCCATCCAACTTTCTATATCCATCACTTAGGCTTCGTTTGGGACGGTGTTCTTACTGCTTCATAAAATAGTTTTTTAGTACAAAAATTAAAAATTTTATACTAGAAAGCTGCTTTAAGAAGAATAAAGAAAACCGTCCCAAACGAAGCCGTAGGCCATAAACTGATTATGATGCTTGGCAGCGAAGCTTTGGAAACTTGGTATTAGGTCAATATCCTTATTTTCAAATCCTTCTTTGCACTTTGATTAAAATTTTTATGGTCGTTCTCATGTTTTTCATGCTCTACATATTTTTGGAAGCAAAGTTGCATAATATTGCATCTAAAACAAATATAACTAATAGCATATGAATTATCAGTTATGTGACAATGTATCTTACCACTCTTTTCATTTATAGTCCTTAACTGTTTCAGCCATCTCCTTATGCTCCTGATGTCTTTCCCCCGACCACCCGACCACTGGAGTAGGTGAGAGGGTGGAATTACTTACTAAGAAATGATATACAGTTCTGTTAACAGGATTGGGGAGATGGCTGATACTGTTCTGTACTAGGACAGTGGGGAAAGGTTCTCAGAGATTTAACCTAAAGCAATGCATGCCATATTTCTGGTAGATTTAAAACTTTCCTTAGCTATATATATGATGCGTTCCTTAAATCCTTGATATTAGTTCTCATGATGTTGCCACCTTACATTTGTTCTTGTTGCAGCTAAGTGCTCCCCCTCCAAGCTCGGTCGAAAACCAGCACCTGTCGATGAAAATCGACGGGCAACTTATAGCACAAGTCTACAGCAAAAATCTATGGTCGAGTCTGATTTTGTGCTCGATCTCTTCGAGGATGAGCAAAAACAGCTGGTTCCTGTAGGTGACTTCACTAATAACTTGTTTTTACCTGGTTCTGTTAGGTAACCAGTGTCATCTAATTGCTGCCTTTGTCTACTAGGTTGGACTTGATTCTGAGCATTCTTATGCTAGGAGCCTTGCAAGATTTACTGCTTCTCTTGGGCCTGTGGCCTGGGAAATAGTGTCCAAAAAGATTGAAAAAGCCTTACCTCCTGGGATAAAATTTGGGCCAGGATGGGTTGGAGAATATGAGCCACTTCCCACTCCTTTTCTTTCTGTTGGAAACTGCAATCCGCAGCTTACTAACAAATCAACCTCATTTTCAAGGACAGCCACAAATGATAAGGTTGCTGAAATGAAATCAAAGAATGGACAGACTCCCAGTTCTGATAACATAGAGTTACTTGTCAAGAAACGGTTGACCTCTAAAGCCCCTAGAAAAACTTCTAATTCTGGTAAGATTATCTCCTGTGAGAATTCAGGAGAGCAAAAGCCGAGGTTTCTTGGTGTTGATGGCACAGCAAAATCCAAAATCAATGGCACAGTTGGGCTGAGACAGTGCAGTGATTCCAATAACATAAACATTGGTGTCAATAGTCAGATGATGAATAACAGAAGCTTATCTATAGCTTCTGTTCGTGTTAAGGAGGAAACCCCATGCGACGATATTGCAGAGAGGAAGCAAGAAGTGATTCGTGCCAATGACCAAATGAATCCTCATCAGCTGAAAAATCAAACCACAGCAGATTTTCCCAAGGCTTTCACAAATGCTTTGCCACAAGCCCTTTCGGGGCCTTCGGGCAATCCCTCCAATAAAGCAGCACAACATACTAGCTTTCCTGGAAGTTTTTCTAGGGAGAATAGCCATATGCAGACTGAAACCCAGAAAGTATTCCAAGCAGTATCATCACAGAATCTCAATAATGCTCCAGAAATTGGTATAAGAGGTTCAAATAATTGTTTGGCTTTCATCTCAAGCAATCAAACTGGAGTAAACTATGGTGTTGGTCGTGCTAATAATCATAATCAGGTTTCTAATTATCCCTTCAAGTTGGCCAGTTTTCCGGGGAAGGTTAGCAACCAACAGAACTTTGCCACTAGTGGCACTAGTCATGTAGAACAATCCACGACAATAGTTCCACCACTTACTAAGGAGAGTTTTAGTCCAGCAACATCTGCAGCTGCAAAAGCATGGATGTCAGTTGGAACCTCTGGCCAGTGGAAATCAGTTGATAGTAAAAACACTTTAGAAAAGCCAAGCATTTCTTCTCCTTTCTGCAACTCTCCTACTTGGAAACCCCCTGTTTCTGCTTCTCAGTTTAATGGATATTCTATAATACGACCTGCAAATTTACCCTTGCAGGTAGAGGCCTCGCAAGTTAAAAATAGAGGCCTGGTTATTTTCCCACAGTTGATTCCGACAGATTTATCAAAATATCAGAATCATCCATCTTGGCAACTTTCCAGTCCTCAAACTCAGAGCAAGCAGAGAGACAATCTTCCTCCAGATCTGAATATTGGATACCAAGCCCCAACATCCCCAATTCAGCCTTCTTCAAGTCTGGCTATGGATTCTCAGCATCCGGACTTAGCTTTGCAGCTGTGAAAACATTGGAAGCCTCATTATAACATCTTGCATTTGTTCACGGTGGAGAGATCTCAGGATTCAGGAGCTGAGGGATTTTGTTTACTGCAACCATTTTGGTGCTGGTTGGAAATTTCCAGGAAAATTTGCCAGTAATCTTGGAGATGAGTTCTGCTTCGCAGAGACTCTGTAAGACCAATCGCTTGCAGTTTGGGCTGTTTTAAATTGCTTAAGGCTTCGTTTGGGACAGCTTTCTTACTGCTTCTTAAAGCAGCTTTTTTGTATAAAAAAATTAATTTTTTACTAGAAAGCAGCTTTAAGAAGCAATAAAAAAGCCTAAATGATCAAAGCTTCCTAAAATTGAAGTGTTGCACCTAAGAGATGGGAAGAACTGACTTTTGCTCATAGAAATTGGGCAAAATGGGGTTGTCAGATTTGGAAGTTTCATGCAGATCTGATTCCAGCAATTGGTTTCCATCAATTGTTTTTTCATGGGAATCCTTGTATATCAGATTAGGACAATAAATCCTGTTCTTATGGTTAGGTTTCTCTTCTTTTTGGCTGCAGACTTTGCTGCACATGTCTTTGACACATCTAGTTCTGGTAATGTATATTTATCCTTTGGATCATTGATATAGCTCAAATGAATTGCTTTTTATTCCACCATGATTGAGTTATACATTGCATTTATGGAACTTAAATAATTTTTTTATATTTATTTAAATATCTCCAAATATTTCAAAAATATTAGTTTTTTAATAATATATTATAATTTAATTTGCATTCTTTTTTAACAAATTAAATGGCCCTTATTAATTTCATCAAGGAGATTTACATACATAATCTTACTCTGCTGAAAAATCTGACCTCAAAGTTCTTTGAAATCATTAGAGATATGATTATTTCTGACCTCTCAATTCAAAACATGCATAACCCCCTCTCCTCCCCCCCACCCCCCCCCCCCCCCCCAAAAAAAAAAAAAAAAAAAAAAAGCCTTTTTTCTTTACTAAACTCTCTCATATTTGAATTCAAATCCCCACATTAATTCATTCCTTAATTATTCTCTTACATATGAAATTATTATTTTGTTGGGTCCCACAAAGGGGGTTGAATTTTCCTCTCCTGTGTCTCCTGTGTGTGCAACTCGTGTTCCCGTTGAACGTGCGACTCTCACTCCTGCCTGTTGAGTCGAGCAGGCTGAGTAGGTCCCTCCTAGGCTAGTCTAACATTAAAAAAAAAAAGCATGACTAGACCATAATTTGAAATTTTTTTTATGAACATTATACTTCAAAATCTAATAACAATAAGAAAAGAATGCCACCATTGATTAGGAAATCAAAAAGAGATTTAATGGAATAACCATATGGATATAGCTCCAAATAAGATATATATGTTTTGAGTAATAGTTTTTTTTTTTTTTTTTGAATTTTAAACGAATTAAATTGTAAACTCATATACATCACATTTGTAAGCTTTGAAGTCAAAATCTCTTGATTAAAAGCTTAAGAACCTAATCAACAGGCCAAGATGTATATATGATGGATAATACCAAACGAAATTGTCAGTGCAGCCTAAAAATCAAAATAGCGAGAAAGTTATCCCAAACAAAATATAAAATAAATTTTGCATTCAAGAAAAATCCATTTATTTCAGCATAAATGACAAATAATACAAAAAATTTTAATTAAGATCTAATGAAATAACAATGGATCTATGATGCACTGAAACTTTATATAATAAAAACACGGAGTTTTTGATGCATGCAACATACAACATGAACTCAAAACAAGTCCAACACATGTCAGACACATCGCTGACATACTTGATTAAGATCAGTTGGGATGATTTTTTTATTGTTTTTTAAAGCGACTTTCTAGCTAAAAAGCTGCTTTAAGAAGCAGTAAGAAAGCCATCCCAAATGAAGCCTAAAACAATAATAATAATAAATTTACATACTTTAAACTGCTTACTTATAAAATAGTTTTAGTAGATTGCTTGGTGGAGTTTAGATGTTTGTAAAGTGAATCAAAGTTTTTAATTTTTATAGTTAAATTTGAACTGGTCGAACCCTTCTTCATGACCAAAATGATATCATTCAACATTAGAACAAATACAAATTCTCTGAACTATTTAAGGCTACTATTATAATGGAAAAGCTGATTTTTACCGCATTCCAGATGCGCTTCCACAGACCCCAATTTCATTTCCAGTTCTAACTGCTCCTTTCCATCTACTGTCAGCCTATATTGTCTCCATGGTTGCAGACTACAAGTTCTTCTGAGATAAAGGCTTTGTTTGGGATGGCTTTCTTTCTGCTTCTTAAAAGCATCTTTTTAGCATAAAAATTTAAAATTTTATGATAGAAAGTGCTTTAAGAAGCATTAAGAAAGCTGTCCCAAACGAAGCTAAAATGTTACAAACAGCCTGCTCCTCCAGTTGAAGTTAATAGAATGGTGAAGAAGACAAAAGCTTGTCCATATTCCATTCACCCAATCTCTTTCTGCTTCCCTTTCCTTGAACTGGAAGTTGTTTTTATCCTGTGGCTTTTATCTCTGGTACTAACCCATTTGTAATCACTTGGGATAATGAAAGGATCCACATGCTCATCCACCTGCGGGTTAACAGTTTTTGATCGGGAAATGGAAGATTTGGTTGCAGAACTGCTGCCCCATTTTAGCCATGATTTTTGAGTGGTGTTCTCTGGCTTTCGATGATCTACTTCCTCTTCAGGGGCTGAAAGATGCCTTGGGCTTGAAAGAGGTGTGAAGAACTGTTCTGATGGTTGGAGACCGATGAATTTAGTGAATGTAATGATCATTCTTACAGTTGGGACAATTGGGATAGCAACCTGCAGAAGAAAATGGAGCTCAATGAAATATAAAACAGAGGGAGAGAGGTAGATGGAATAGTGAAGTGTGCGATACGTATGTATGTTGCTTTGCTTAAAATGAGAAAAATGAAGATATGACATGAAAACAAAGATTGCATGTTCATTGCAACATATATCATACATGTGTAACCACTATACGTTTCCATGATCTATTAAGGTTGCGTTGGTTATCCGGTACTTTTGTAAAAGGTAGTTTTAAGATGCACCGGTTTAGAGAAAGGAATTTTCTAAACGGAGAAGCATATAAAAAAAGCTTTCTTAAAACAGCAGAAAAATGAATAAAAATGTGTTATTGAGAACGTGATTTGAAGAACCAAACAATAAATTTATAGTTTAAAAAAAGGAATAAGCACAAAAAAAGTCCAATCAAACTAGCCTAAGAGTTTATTTGAGATGATTGCAGCTGTTCATAAAAAGCAGTTGTTTAACTGTTAGGAGAAAACTAAATGTTATTAAAAGCTGATGTGGATATTAAAATTTTCATATTTGAAAAAGTAGAACAAAACTTTGAAAAGTGAAAAAAAAAACAAAATACTATAGCAAAATAGAACTGCGAAAGCTGTTTAGAAAGCAAAGCTATGGAAAATAGCCCCAAACAGACCCTAAAAAGTAACCGATATATGGTAATCTAGCTGATCGGTTAACTTAAAGACCTCATTTTGAAATGATGTCACCGTCAATATCTTGAGGTCAGAAATAACTAGAATTTATTAGCATGTAGATATCATCTCTTTGTGCTATTTAATATCACGTGTCGGACCAAAATTTTGAAATGAAAGGATGTGGTACATGCTAGCTAAGCTAATAAATGCATAAGATGACAACCAGCATGAGCTGTTTGATTGCTTTAGGGCATCTCCAGCTGAACTCCAAACGACTGTAAGGCGAGCTGGTTTGATCCATTGGAACGGAAAAAAAATCACTAATCGGTGGAGGGTGAACAGTGCGACGCCAATATTGGCATGACACTGTTCCCCTACGCGATTTTTCTATCTCAACTGGATTTGTCGAAGAAATGCGTGAAAGAGGAGAAAGATGGTTACCTTCGCAGAAGTATGCAAAATGAAGTTCGAAGGAGATGAATCATGACATTTTTGAGTTTCATTGCATTTTGGTGTAAAAAATGGGATTTTCGGTTGGAGATGCCCTTAGTAATTGCCTACTTTGTGGCTTGTACATAATGCATAAAAAATGATTCATGTAACCGACCTCACTAAGTGGGATAAAAACTTGATGCTGCTTGATACAGCATCACAAAATTAGCTTGATCGGGCACGAATCTCGAGGCAAAACCCAACCCAGAAACTTCAAAAATTAAATCCGGAAGCACCAGAACTCTGATTTCAGCGAGCCTACAGTCAAACTGAGCGTCTCGGAAATACGAACCCAACAACACCAAGTTCAACCCAATCCGAGCCAAATGAGTCCGAATCAAGGACCCGAAGCACTATTGGAAGGTTCAAACCGCAATTTGAGTTACCAAACGATCTCCGATTTTAACGAGCTTATACTCGAATCGAGCGGCTCGACGAGACGAATCCAACGAGCCCAAGATCGCCGAATTCCAACATCATTAAGGCCCCCAAATATCCAACGAACGATGCACGATCGAAGGGTTCAATATCGACCGTCCATTCAAACCACTCCCTATTCGCCCCTGATTTCACGCCTATTTACAAGCCATGCCACTCCAGAAAAACTATAAATAGAGCCCTCATTCTTCACAAAGAGGACTCAAGTGAAGAGAGAGAAGAATAAGGGAAGAAGGAAGAGAAGGAAGAAGCTCCTCCTCGACCACCGCCTGAGCTCTTCCCGCTGCCTGAAGACGCCGGAACTTTGCTGGATTTTCAGGAAACGCCGGAAATTTGCAAAACTTTGTAACTTTGTGAGAAGTTGATTGTAAACTGATCGTCTTGATTTGTAAGACGGATCAACCTTTGTACTTCAAACAAATACTAGTGGAACTTTACAACTGGGCGAGGCCCCGTGGTTTTTTCCCTCTTTCGGGTTTTCCACGTAAAAACCTTCGTGTTCATTTCTCTTTTCGGTTTGTGTGCTGAATACTCGTACAACGCTCGGACGCGAATTTACAAACTCTACCGCCGCGTATATTCTAGCACGCAACACTGCTTATGTTATTGTTAGTGGTTTGTACCAGCTAAAAATATTTGATTTTACACTTAAGAGCGCACAACTTACGTCATAGTTATCAATGACATTACAGCTTGCTTTTGACGATAAAAGATATATAAAAGGAAAATACAGCGAAAAAAAAAAAAGATTAAAAAGAAGGATGCAACTTTTTTATTCAATTCCCTTCAAAGATCTGCTTTTGAAGGAATTTTCATTACATAAGAATTTTTGTGAGAAATTTTTGCATGAATTGTTTTGTTCCAAACTAATTATCGTGAGAAACATTAATGGATGCAAATTTTCTTCAGAAACTTCAATTCTAAAAGGTTTTGATAACAATCTTTAACCACAATATTTTTATTTTCTATGGCTAAAATAACTATCCTCGTTGTCAATGTTTGCTAAGCTGATGCTTGTAAGCTAACAACACATAACAACAGGCACGTTTGTACATTAAAACCGATGAAACCCCATAAAAAGGAGCTCAGATTTCTTTCTATTTCACAAAAAGTTCCTGATGGTCATGGGGTGAAAATGAAATGGAAGTATCATAATTTATCTATGCGTTAATTAAATCTAAATTTGATTGTACTAATAATATTAGCCATGTTTATAAATTAAACAGATGACCTCACGATGAATGGTGCTCAGATTTCTTTATATTTTACTAAAACTTCCTGATGGTCATGGCGGTGAAATGATATGGAAGTATCAGAATCATCTACGCGTTAATTAAGGTCGCATTTGTGAAGGCTTTCTTTCTGCTTCTTAAAGCAGCTTTTTAATACAAAAAATAAAATTTATGCACTAGAAAGCCGTTTTATGAAGTAGTAAGAAAGTGATGTAAATCCAGGATTTGAATCTAGAGACTTAACAAGAGATTATTCAAGTGATATCGATTACAAATTAAATTTTATTCTCAAAACAAGCTTGTCGGAACTCTCCGTTATTAACTATGATTAAGCAAGCATTTACACCTAAATTAGCAAGCCCAAGAAAATAACAACTTCAACAACAGTAAAACCAATGAAAAGATCAACGAGAATCCCAAGGTTAACAAAGCGATGGTCTCACCTTGAGGCCGCTCTCATATACTTACTTCTAGGCTTGTTGGGAGAAGAAGAACCACACGATGGAAGAGATCACTCCTAGGGCGATGGTGCCGTAGATCCGTAGGGAGGAAGAGGGTGGCGCGGATCGTGGAGGCGTTGCAAAGCGTCTTCCTTCAATGATCCAAGTATAGGTTGAGAAGTGATCGTCGACGGTCTCTATGAGAGTGGGTACGATCCGAGCCAAATAATCCTCGACGGTGTCGTCGAAGTCGAATCCGACGTCAAAGAACGGAGACCGGAGAATATCAACTCGTCCGTGGTCGTCGTATTCAAATCCGAAATTCCATTCCGGAACCTCCATGCATCTTTAGTGGGTAAGAAGGTGGTCGCCGCAAGGAAATCTCCGGGGAGGAGAGGAGGGGGGGGGGCGGCGGCGGGTAGGAGATGGGAAGGGGAGGCCGGCGGTATGGTGAGGATGAGAAGGAGGAGTTGAATGTAGAAACTGAAATTGATTTCAGTTTTAGTGTTTAGGAGGGAAAGAATTACGAAATTTGAATTTCCAATTGAATGCAAACAATTCAATAATGGAAATTAATTTAAGGTGGGATTAATGGGGGCCGGCTGTAGAGAGAGGGAGGGGAGGGAAAAGAAAGCTGAAATTGTTTTCAGTTTTGGTATGATTGGGTGAAGGAAAATATTTGAGACTAATTGGAATTTCAAATAGGAGGAGCATTAAATGCCTCCATAATTAAATCCCAAAGAAAAGGGGGCCGGCGGCAATATTAGAGGGGAAACAATGGGGAAAGAGGGAAAAGGGCTTCTAGTTTGTTGTGATGACGTGGCAAATTACTTAAGGTTTCTTAATTATCATAATTTGAAATTGAATCAATTATGATAAAAGAAAAAAAAACTTTCCTAATTTAGAATCTCAAATTAGGAAATAATTCAAAATTTGAACCTCAAATGCCACGTAGGAATTGGATGGAGGTGGAAGGGCCGGTCGGGTGGTGGGTGGCTCACGGCCAGGTGGGTGGCCGGCGGCGGGGAAGCCCTAGGGAGGCCGGCGGTAATGGGGAGGGACTTCTTTGTGCAGAATTTTGTGAGAAGAATGCAAATAGGGAGATGAAGAGCTAAAAATACTCAAGATAATGATTACCTAGAGAACTCACCAAGAGATCTATGTTGCACTCACAAAGAGAACATAAAATTTCTTTTCATCAATCATCAATAATCTCATTACAATGACAAAAAGCCTTATATATAGGCTTGACAAGAAATAAAACACAATGACAACAAAGCCCTTGGGCTACAATCAGTACGAAATCCCTCATAGGGGTACAAACGTAAAACATGACATAATACTAACAAAAAGAAGCTAAAACATCATAAATAAAGGCTCTGAATCAGGGCCGTCGATCGTCGTCCCCGGCGATGGTACACATGTCGAAATCTGATGCCCTCATCATTCTCCCCGGGTGGGAGAAAGCTCGACCCTGTCGAGTAAGGGTCCTGAGAACTCTCGTACAGCTCCAGAATGTCGGGGTCCAGCCTCTGTATCTCATCCCGCTCTAGCCAAGTATCCTCCGTCTCCGGCTTTCCTCTCCAACGCACTAAGTATCTGTGGCGGCCGCCGTCCCTGGTGGAAATGATCTCATCACTTAGTATAGTTTCAATCTTCTCCCTATTAGGTAGTGTGGGAATTTTGGGGAGTGGAGGTAAGGCTGGGATCTCACTAGGTATGGACTCACAAGGCTCAATATTCAAAGGATTGTCTGGGTTAAAATCAGGTCCATCAAAGGCTACTAGATCCTCAATGTTAAACGTGGGATTCATGTTGAAACCTTCAGGAAGGTCCAGAACATAAGCATTACTGTTTATTTTAGAAGTTATTTTAAAGGGACCCGCACTTTTAGCATGTAATTTCTTAACGGTCCCAGGTGGGAACCGCTCCGGACGAATCCGAACCATGACATAGTCTCCAACTTTGAACTCCTTGAAGCGTCGTTTGAGATCAGCGTTTAATTTGTAACTTTCATTACTTTGTATAATTCTTTTGTTAATTTCTTGATGCAATTCCTGGATATGGGATGCAAATGCAGATGCAGACTCTGACACTCTAATCTTAGGACTCATGGGGACTAAATCTATGGGTTGCTTAGGTTGGTAGCCATAAACAATCTCAGCAGGACTCATACCAGTGGTTCGGTTGACAGAATTATTGTATGCAAACTCGGCAATAGGCAGTTTGGATTCCCAATCCCTAATGTGCTCACCCACTAAGGTCCTAAGGAGGTTTCCCAGGCTTCTATTAACGACTTCAGTTTGGCCATCCGTTTGTGGGTGGAAGGCGGTAGAGAATTGTAGCCTAGTACCCATCCTAACCCATAAAGTTTTCCAGAAATAGCTCGTAAATTTCACATCTCTATCCGACACAATCGTTTTTGGGAGTCCATGGAGTCGGACAATCTCATTAAAATATAACTTGGCAATCCTAGAGGCGTCGAAGGTTTTAGCACACGGGAGGAAATGGGCCATCTTGGAGAAACGATCTACTACGACAAAGATAGAGTCATGCTTTCTAATGGTCTTGGGGAGCCCTAAGACAAAATCCATGCTGATGTCCTCCCAAGGACGGTTTGGGACGGGAAGTGGGGTGTAAAGGCCCGTGTTTTGTTTCCTTTGTTTTGCTAGCTGACAGGTATGACAACGTTTGATCAGTCTAGTGACATCGCGCTTAAGGCTGGGCCAGAAAAACCTATACTCAACGGCTGCAATGGTCTTAGCCTGCCCAAAATGTCCAGCTAATCCTCCTGCATGTAGCTCCCACACAAGAATTCACGAAGAGAAGTGTTGGGAATACACAACTTCTGAGATTTGAATAGGTAACCATCCTCTAGTAAGAAGTCATCCACGGATGGCTTGTCTCCTGCCATAAGAAGTGCATATATGTCCTTAAAGTCAGTACACTCCGGGTAGTCATCCTTGATGCGCTCAAATCCGACAACTTCTGTCCTCATTTCTCTCGTGACCATTATCCTACGGCTTAAAGCATCGGCCACTTTATTCTCAGTTCCGGCCTTATGTCTGATAGTGTACGAATATTCCTGTAGGAACTCGACCCAGCGACCATGACGGGCATTTAACTTCTTTTGGGAGTTGATGTACCTCAACGCCTCATGGTCAGAAAAGATCACAAACTCCTGAGGTAGTAAATAGTGTCTCCAATACCTAAGGGATTGAATGATAGCATAAAACTCTTTATCGTAGGTGGAGTACCTTTGTCGTATGTCATTAAGCTTCTCACTAAAGTAGGCCACAGGGTGTCCTTCTTGTGACAATACTCCTCCTATACCGATTCCGGATGCGTCGCAGGTTACTTCGAACACTTTAGAAAAATCTGGGAGACGCATAACAGGAGCTTCTACCATTCTCTTTTTAATATCCTCAAATGCTCTGGTAGCGGCAGTCGTCCAAAGAAATTCCCCTTTATTCTTAAGACAATCAGTTATCGGGGCTACAATGGTGCTGAAATTCCGAATAAACCTCCGATAGAAAGTAGCCAATCCATGAAAACTCCTAACATCCCGGATATTCTTAGGTTCTGGCCACTCATTTATAGCTCGCACCTTCTCGGGATCTGCAGATATCCCTTGAGTTGAAATAATGAATCCAAGAAAGGTCACACTATCGGTGAGGAATTTGCACTTGGCAGGGTTGGCGAATAGCTGTTCTTTCCTCAAAACCTCACAGACCTGAGTTATATGATTGAGATGTTGATCTTCCGAAGTGCTATAGATTAATATGTCATCGAAGTAAACTACTACGAACTTCCCTAAAAAGGGCCTAAGAACTTGAGTCATAACTCTCATAAAGGTACTAGGGGCGTTGCTAAGTCCAAACGGCATAACAGTCCATTCATAAAGTCCATCTTTAGTTTTGAAAGCCATTTTCCATTCGTCCCCGGGACGGATCCTAATTTGATGATACCCACTCTTAAGGTCAATCTTGGAAAAAAGAGTGGCCCCGGTCATCATGTCCAGCATGTCATCTAGTCGAGGAATGGGAAATCTATACTTGACGGTAATCTTGTTGATAGCGCGGCTATCAACACACATTCGCCACGAGCCGTCCTTTTTGGGAGTTAGAAGAGCGGGAACAGCGCAGGGGCTGAGGCTCTCCTTGATGAATCCTCGTTGTAGGAGTTCATCGACTTGTTTCTTAAGCTCGGAATGTTCAGTCGGGTTCATACGATAGTGGGGAAGGTTGGGTAGAGATGCCCCTGGTACTAAGTCTATCGCGTGCTGTATGTCTCGCAGGGGTGGCAGTTGGTTAGGTAAATCGTCTGGGAAAACATCCGCAAAGTTTTCAAGAAGGGGTCTAACGGCGTCGGGGATTGTTTCTTTCTGATCTTCATCTACTTCTCTAGCCACTAGGGCATACATGGGTGCTCCTTGGGTGATCTCAGTCTCCACCTCCTTCGCAGTCAGTAAGTGGAGGCCTTTACTTTGCTTAGTTGAGATAGGCTTAGCTTCAATCTTGGGAGGTTTCGGTTGGGAGGGCATTAGCTTGATCTTCTTTCCATTATGTCCGAACACACAGGTGTTCGTCCTCCCATAAATATGTACGTCGTTGTCAAATAACCAAGGGCGACCTAGGATAATTTGACCTACATCCATGGTTAGAACATCGCACCAAATCTTGTCTTGATATCCCACAAATTCTATCGGGATAAGGCTTCGATCTTTAATTTCTATAGTAGTCGAATTGATCCAAGAAACCTTATACGGGTTTGGGTGCGGGGTCACCTTAAGATTGAGCTTGGAGACCATGGCTGACGGGACTGCGTTGATACAACTACCACTATCTATGATAACCTTGCAGCTCTTTTCTCCGATCTTAATGAAGGTATGAAAAATTGAAGTTCTACGCCAATCATCACTTAACTTAGGTTGGGCTAACGCGCACCTAACAACTTGTAAGGTAACGGGTTCTTCTTCAGTAAAAGAGTCTTCATCCTCATCCACTTGGTGAACCAAATCAGTCTCAGGTTCTTCCTCCTCTTCGTCCACTTCCTCAATTATGGTGACTTTGTAAGGACTAGAACATTGCGAGGCAATGTGTCCGTACCCATGACACCTATAGCATTTAGTCCCGGAATTGGGTTTGGGAGCGTCACGCTCGGGAGTTTTACCTTTGAGGTCCGTACGAGGTGGGGCCGAACTAGCAGGGGTCCGGTTGGCAGTCGATCCTGAGGGTCGGGTTTGAGGTTGTCCAGACGAGGTTCTATACGAATTCGAACGGGAGTCAAAGTGCCTAGTTTGGGAGTGGGTTCTAGAATCTTCGAGGTCGAGAACTAGGCTACAGGCTGCCTCTAAAGAGTCTATACCTCGAGCAAAGAGTTCCGTACGCAGGTCTTCCCTAAGACCAGCTCTAAACATAGAAAGGATTTGGGTTGGGGTGGCGGACTCTTCGCCATTGCAACGGATCAGGAAGTCGTCGAAGGCCGAGATGTAGTCTTTGACGGGCTTGCTCCCTTGGGTTAGTCTATTCCACTTATCGAGGAGCTTTGGGTAATACGAAGGAGGGAGATATTTTCTCTTGAGTTCTTGCTTCATCGCCCTCCAGTCCGTGATAGGGTGTTCACCTCGAGACTCGCGCATATTCTCTAAATTAGTCCAATACAAGTTGGCTCGGCCCGTGAGTTTCATTTCGGCGAATCTAACCTTCCTAGCCTCCGAGATGTTATACCACTTGAAATAACTATCCATGGATTTGAGCCAATCCAAGAAGACTTGGGGATCGAGGGTCCCATCATAAGTCGGCGCATCAATTCTAATGTTTTTTAATAATTGGGCATCGTTATCGCGCCAAGGGTTATCATTTCCAACAGGATCTTGATGGGGTCTCGGATTATGACGGTAAAGGTCTCTAGGGTGGCCATGATCGGCTTGGTTTTCCTCGTTGTAAGGCGAATGGGGTCTTGAAGGGGTGTAGATCGCAGGGTTCCCAATACGCTCTATGTTATCTAACCGATCACTGGTTAACCTCCTAAAATCTGCTAAGTCCGTCTGGGTGTTGCGAACTTGCTGTGTAACAGTTCCTAATTGACCCAAAATGAGGTCTAAGGTGGCCTGGAGGTGTTGCGGATCCATGGGATTGACAGGGGTTGAATTGGGTGGGTTAGGGATGGTGGACAGCAAAGTAAAACTGCTGGAAATAGCTCTTACAGCCACCAAACAGCTGCTGGAATGTCAATGGCAGCAACCTACAACGCAAGCCTAAGTTGTCTAAGTGTTTGGGTGGTGTTGGTTTCACTGGACAGCAGCTTCGGACAGCCTACAGGTCACGTAATTGACTCTAAAAGTGCAGGAACAAGTTCTGGACAGCAAAGTCTTCAAGTGTGGTAAGTGCTCTAAGTGGTCGGGTGAGGGGCAATAGCTAAGACAGCAACTAGGTGAAGTGAAATGCTTGTTTGCTATGATAAAAATGTGCAGGAAAATACCGGACAGCACAATAAAACAGGGATTAAAACTATCTAAAATGATGCTATGCATGTAAACAACTAAAGACAAGTTGAATTAAGCTCCTAGGATGCATCTAGCACAAGTAAAGCATGCTAGCCAGGCTCTGATACCAAATATGATGTAAATCCAGGATTTGAATCTAGAGACTTAACAAGAGATTATTCAAGTGATATCGATTACAAATTAAATTTTATTCTCAAAACAAGCTTGTCGGAACTCTCCGTTATTAACTATGATTAAGCAAGCATTTACACCTAAATTAGCAAGCCCAAGAAAATAACAACTTCAACAACAGTAAAACCAATGAAAAGATCAACGAGAATCCCAAGGTTAACAAAGCGATGGTCTCACCTTGAGGCCGCTCTCATATACTTACTTCTAGGCTTGTTGGGAGAAGAAGAACCACACGATGGAAGAGATCACTCCTAGGGCGATGGTGCCGTAGATCCGTAGGGAGGAAGAGGGTGGCGCGGATCGTGGAGGCGTTGCAAAGCGTCTTCCTTCAATGATCCAAGTATAGGTTGAGAAGTGATCGTCGACGGTCTCTATGAGAGTGGGTACGATCCGAGCCAAATAATCCTCGACGGTGTCGTCGAAGTCGAATCCGACGTCAAAGAACGGAGACCGGAGAATATCAACTCGTCCGTGGTCGTCGTATTCAAATCCGAAATTCCATTCCAGAACCTCCATGCATCTTTAGTGGGTAAGAAGGTGGTCGCCGCAAGGAAATCTCCGGGGAGGAGAGGAGGGGGGGGGGGCGGCGGCGGGGAGGAGATGGGAAGGGGAGGCCGGCGGTATGGTGAGGATGAGAAGGAGGAGTTGAATGTAGAAACTGAAATTGATTTCAGTTTTAGTGTTTAGGAGGGAAAGAATTACGAAATTTGAATTTCCAATTGAATGCAAACAATTCAATAATGGAAATTAATTTAAGGTGGGATTAATGGGGGCCGGCTGTAGAGAGAGGGAAGGGAGGGAAAAGAAAGCTGAAATTGTTTTCAGTTTTGGTATGATTGGGTGAAGGAAAATATTTGAGACTAATTGGAATTTCAAATAGGAGGAGCATTAAATGCCTCCATAATTAAATCCCAAAGAAAAGGGGGCCGGCGGCAATATTAGAGGGGAAACAATGGGGAAAGAGGGAAAAGGGCTTCTAGTTTGTTGTGATGACGTGGCAAATTACTTAAGGTTTCTTAATTATCATAATTTGAAATTGAATCAATTATGATAAAAGAAAAAAAAACTTTCCTAATTTAGAATCTCAAATTAGGAAATAATTCGAAATTTGAACCTCAAATGCCACGTAGGAATTGGATGGAGGTGGAAGGGCCGGTCGGGTGGTGGGTGGCTCACGGCCAGGTGGGTGGCCGGCGGCTGGGGTGTGGCCGGCGGCGGGGAAGCCCTAGGGAGGCCGGCGGTAATGGGGAGGGACTTCTTTGTGCAAAATTTTGTGAGAAGAATGCAAATAGGGAGATGAAGAGCTAAAAATACTCAAGATAATGATTACCTAGAGAACTCACTAAGAGATCTCGAACAACTCACCAAGAGATCTATGTTGCACTCACAAAGAGAACATAAAATTTCTTTTCATCAATCATCAATAATCTCATTACAATGACAAAAAGCCTTATATATAGGCTTGACAAGAAATAAAACACAATGACAACAAAGCCCTTGGGCTACAATCAGTACGAAATCCCTCATAGGGGTACAAACGTAAAACATGACATAATACTAACAAAAAGAAGCTAAAACATCATAAATAAAGGCTCTGAATCAGGGCCGTCGATCGTCGTCCCCGGCGATGGTACACATGTCGAAATCTGATGCCCTCATCAGAAAGCCGTCCCAAATGAAACCTAAATCTAAATTTGATTGTACCCTCGGGTAGTGGTCCATTGTGTGGTACAGTAGTAGAGCATGATCTACTAAGAAATATAAGTTAGATTTTATATATATTCTTGAAACAACTACTAAGAGTATATCATGAAATTTTGTTTTTCACCTAATCAGTGGTCTATTTGAGTCCTGAAAGAAAATAATCATGGCATTGAATTTGGTAGGCCATCTTGCCATATTACTTCATATTACTCAACAGTGATCTCACAGGCTCACAATCATCATATCATGAGATGATCAATCCTCTATTTTTTTCTATTTGAGCTCCATATGAAATGATAGTTTAAAAACAGTTCTAAACAAAAACAAACTGGGAGGCATATTTCATCAAGGAAAGCATGATATATCTCTTCTTCTAGGAGATTAAAGATAATAATTTTATCAAAACAACAATTTTGCTTTCGTTGAATGCCATAAATGCTGAAGATTCATCCTTAAAGACTTGAAGAAATGCCCATATCTATGAAGATTTTCACAGACAATGATACATCTATTTACTCAATTTAGAAGAAATAAATTTCTTTATAATATTACATTCTTATGAAATGTAAATAGGTTAAATTTAGTAGAAGAATACTAAATTTCTTGTTTTGGATAAAGAAAAACCAGGGTAGTCAAACATAGCAAAAGTTGCCATCAAGGAAAAAATGCTGAGAAAAAGAAATTTGTAAGACAGTAAACTATGCATCAAGCATTCAAATCGTATTGCCAAGTACAAAAATGTTGTAGCATTTTCTCTACATGAAATGAAAGTAGTTTCATCTGAAAGAGGAAAATAACTTAAAAAAGGCCTGAAACAAACTTAAAGGGTCTAAATGTGCACTGCCTAAGAATCATATTCCCAAAGCCTACATTCTTTAATTTTAATTAACATCAACTTCTTCTTGTCACCTTTCCCTTCTACATCTGACTAACTAAAATTATTTCAAAAGTCAAGTTTCATATTAGTTTACAAAGATTAGAAATCAAAAACAAAATAAATATGTTAAATACTTAAAAACCCTTCCGTGCTTGAAATAAGAATATCCGGTACCAATTAAATAAAAGTGCTAAAGGTAGATCAAAATTCCGCCGCTATATTTTGAGGTGATGAAATGAAAACTGGAAGACACACCACTAACTTTGGCATGTTGGTTGAGAGCTTAGGCTTCAACTAAGAGGTTCTGGATTCGAGTCTTTGTGTATGCCTTATGTGTGTGAGTTTATCTTAATTGGTCTTAATGTCTCTAAAAAAAAAAAAACTTGAAGACGGAGGGTGCTTTGAAGGTTGTCTATCAATGGAATTATTCTATATTGCCTTTCATGTCTGCCAAGTATGGCACATGCCACAGTAACTGCTGTTCTATCTAAGGCCTTAACATATGTCCAAAATATAACAGAAGCAGACAAAAACCTACCAAAACAGTAGCGTCCAAAGCTGCCTGACAGGAATGGGCAACTTCTACGCAATCCTACAATTATCAAGACATATTTAACAAGTGTTTTTCAAATTTTAAAATAAAAACTTTGTATAATAAATTAATCAAGAAGTTATTGTACATGGAGCTTAGTTTGGCATACGTTAAAAGATAAATAAATTTTAACTGTTGACTGTTACTAATTATAGAAAAGCCACTATTGATGTAACATATCTATTTCAATCTTTCAATCATCATAACAATTCAATTTAAGCTAGTGAAATTCAACATGGTTCTCTAATTATGAAAATATCCATCATGCTGGACCACCCCCATCTCTCCCAATCTCATAATATTTGCAAACCGCATTATTTCAGCCATTTGACTCACCCAAGTCCTCACTCAAAGTGAGTGGACCCAAAATAATGATTAAGGCTTCATTTGAGACAGCTTTCTTACTGCTTCTTAAAGCAGCTTTTTAGTACAAAAATTTTAAATTTGTACTAGAAAGCTGCTTTAAGAAACAATAAAAAAAACCTAAGTTTCCTTCTTAGGAATTCAATTTAAAACACAGGAAACAACTCTTTATAATGCAAGAGTAAGATTGGCACCTCATATGATGTTATTGTTATGGATTAGCATATTAAAATTTTGCTGCAGCATTTTAAGTGTTCTTCAATGAAGCCCTTCCCAGACCTTTACATCTCTTTTATAGTTCTTCACAACCATTCCATCCGAATCCAATTCTCCAAATTAGGCCATTATTCTCACATTATAACTTCAAAGCTATTGATAGAACGTCGCTGCCATATGCTCTAACAGCAAAAACTGATTCAATACATTAAGAAGTGAAACAAAATATACCAAATACCCTATTATACTCAATTTCCCATTGCCGATTCACTCCATTCACATTTATTCTTCAAAAATAGTCATCACAAATACAACCCATATCACTGTCTCATAGTCTAAAATTTGGCCGACTGAAACACTTAATCTAGTGCACCAGTCATAGCAATGTCCACACCAAATTTTGTAACAGTTTTTTTTTTTTTTTTCTCAAAGTATTAAAAACAAACAAACAAAACAAGACAAAACAAAACAATGGCAGGATGAAACAACCATACAGATGCAGGTAATAAAAAGTCAAAATTTCCAAGTTCATATCCTTTACCTTGACAGGAAAAGTCCCAGGCGGGAATTTAGTCGTGAGAAGCTCCCTCAACTGCTTCACAACCTTGATCTTGTTTGAAAGTATATCCAGCATCGGCAGAAGCTCTTCAGTCTTCAAGGGAAAATCCTCAGTCAGCCAAACCATAGGCTTCAAATTCTTCACCACCTCCTTCTCCTTACTCTTCAACACACAACTCCCCAAACCTAATTTTTCCGGCATCACCGCGTCCACGCTCCTCCGCCGACCCATCTCAACCTCTTCGGCACGTCCAAACCCCCCTCGCTCATAGCAGCTATGCCGCGCAGGAACATTCGCAAGCTCCGCAACAATAAACCCTTCTTCTGCATCCTCATCAAGCTTTAGCTCAGGCAATACCTCTTCCGTTATGGAAGCTGCCAGTGTCTTGAAACTAAATACCACATTCTGCAGCTCATAAACACGCGTTTTCCACTCTCCGACCAGCTCCATTCTCTCTCGACGGCGCCAATTAGTACACGGCACCAGGCGGGCGTTACCAATGTCAACCCCTGGACGATAGGCAGTAGAATCAGCCGCCATCGCCTCGGCCTCAGCCTCGTCATCGGCGCCATCAAATGCGTCGCGGATCTCCTTCCTATCGCGATCGAGGACAAGGAGAGAACCAAAAGGAAGATCGTGACAATTGGGGTCCGATAGGAATAGAAAAGACAAACGGCGGCGACGATCAGCGCGAAGATCACATGAGCGTTTCGAGAGGCGAACATCATCGGAAGGGATCGCGGATCGCGGGATGAAGGGAAGGAGAGGAGATTCAAAGCGGAGGGAAATATGGAGGTGGAAGTCGGGGATGCGGCGTAGAGCAGGGAGGAGAGAGGGAAGGCGGCGGCGGAGTTTGGACCATGCGGAGAGGCGATGGTGGCGGAGGAGGAGGACGGCGAGGTTACGGCGGCGGAGCGAGAGGGCCAGGTGAAGGGGAGTCCAACCGGAGGAGTTGGGGAGGGAGGGGTCTGCGCCGGCGAAGGTTAGGGCGGAAACGGTGGTGGTGGCTGCCGAGAGAGGGAGAAGTCGGACAGCGAGGTGGAGGGGGGAGTCGCGATTGGGAACGTCGCGTCGGTCAATGATAGACGAGATTTTTTCGGCCACGTGGGACTGGAGAATGGAGTCTGATTCGGTGAGAATGGAGGAAGGATGGGAGAGACGGGGAAGGGAATCGAGGAGGCGGCGGAGGCGGAGGAGGTCTCCGGATGCTATAAAGTAGTGAGCGGGGCTGTGGGCGTAAGCGTCGGGTGGTAGAGTTTCTTCCGCCATTGGAGGAAGCTTTGGGTGCCTGTGGCTCTATAGTTTCTCTCTCTACTGAAACATAACGGTAGTGAAGGACTGGAGGAGGAGGAGAGAGGAACTTTTTCTTTTTCTTTTTTTTTTTAAATGTTTAATTTTTTTTCTATTTTGGTTATATATTTTTATTCGTTACACTTTATTGGAGTTGATGCGCGGGAATTGTGTAACTTTTTTTTATACTACTTTTATTTTTTGTTTTGTTTTTATCGTTTATAAATAAAATTTATGACAATAAAAAATAATTCATATTATTGATTTATTTATTTATTTATTTTTAAATTTTTTTAAAAAGAAAAACTTCAGCCCATTGTTGATTGGAGAGAAATTAGTATTTTTTCTTATTTGATGAGAAAAAAATAAAAAAATTTATTTTCTATGAATACAACTAATTTCATAGTCAAAATTGAGTTTAATATTTTCTTTTATTTTTTATCACACAACTTAAAAGCAATCTTAATATGAATGCTATATATAAAAAAATCTAAATTTGCTAAATACCAATAGTGTCTAAAATAGTTTGCATTATAATTGATTAATTAATTATATATCAAATACTATGTTATTTCAACTTATTTATTTATTTATTTAAAAGAAAATAAAACATATATTGATAAAAAAAAAAAACGAGTACATGAAGTATTGTAGCAAAAAACAAAAGAGCCAAAGAAATACAATGTGGAAACAATCCGAAGGGCTCAGTTAATGGCCGAGACTTCCAGCTTCCCCGAAGTCAAGCACATACCCTAAATTTTTGTGAAGGAAAACCCGAAGAAGCCAACCCAACCGACCAGCCAACCCAACCGAGCAAGAGAGCATCACCAAAGGTTGTCACGACCAATGAAGATGAGAAAACGAGCCCCAGACACATCATTGCCAAGCAAAACCCCCCGTCCAACAAAACAAAATGAGCTCCAAAAAAACCAACCATAGAGACAATAGGGCAACCAACACGGGAAACTATCTACCCCGTCTGCTCCTCCCATGAGCCTTCCCACGAGAGGCGACAGAGACGACCGGTCTGTCGTGGATGACCAAGAATCGAACCTAATGCATGCAAGATCCGCGGGGTGAATAGATGAGGGCGAAGATTGGAGAAGGAGAACCAAATCGGAATAATAGGACATTCAACACCAATATCCAATGAAGATGACCATTTAATTAGTTTCATAAAGCAATTATACACAAGGTATGAACGATGACTAAAAACCCTGCTATAATTTAAATCATTCAAAAGCTTAATCAAGACATAGGAAGAATCGAGCAAAGTAACAAAGAAATCACCGTTAAGCTTAAGGTTGAAAAAAAATTTCATAATGTAGTCCAGACTAAGCCGTCGGGACGGAAAAAAACCTACTAGCAAAAACTGGAAAGGAGCAGCAAGCGATAGGATCTCAGCCTCGGAAATCCACAGAGAGGGAAAACCTCGAAACTAAAAAGCCTTAAGCTCCGGAAAACACACATCAGAAGGAGAACCAGACACCGCTTCAACAAAAGAGCGCGAGTAGTTGGAACCTGACAAAAAACCAAGATTCAACAGGCGCTTCGGCGCCATACTAGACACAAAAGCCCATGAAAACCAAGCCAAAATAACAAAATAGCTGGTTAGAGGAACTTCCCTGCATTCTCAGAGGCGGAGAACGCCAGAACCAGGCCAGAGAAACAACTAGGGCAAAGTCATAGCGGAGCGGGAGTGAGAACGAGGAGGTGTCATGCCTAAAAACCTCCTTCAACTGATTTATTTTAAGATGATATTGATTTTATTTTAGGTTATCATTTTTTTATGAATGAAATTAGAAGAGATTCAATAGATTATCTCAATTTTGGTTATAACTAAACAAGAAGAGATTAATCATTTAAATATAAGTTTTTGAATATAAATTATATCATATATTTTTTATTTGTTATAGAGTGCGACACATGTCTAGGGAGGATCATACACGACACTCATAATTAGAGCAAAATTAAGGGGTAGTTTGGTTTGCTAAAAAAGAATGTAGTGTAAAATTAGTGTAGCATAGAAGGAATGTATTATGGGCTGTTTGGTTGGAATACAAAGTGGTGTAAAGTAATCCAAAAAAAGGGGGTTTGAAAATTTTGATGTTTGGTTAGAATACAAAGTAGAGTAAAATAAATTAAATGATGTGTAAATCATTTTATTGGTTGTTTGATTGAATCACTTTGGGGTGTAAAGTATTCTAAATAGAGGGATTTTATAAATTTGGATGTTTGGTTGGAATACAAAATGATGCAAAGTAAAATATATTAAATGTAATATAAAGTAAAATAGTTCATTTTGAGTGTAAGCTTAAATTCTTTGGTTTTGAGTGAAATATATTTACACCACAAGCATGCTTGACCACCACCTATCGTTAGCTATTGTTGCTGGCCACTGCCGCCGGCCACCACCCGCCAGCCACCATTGATCGTCTCCTCCACCCACTGTTGGCAACCACTGATGTCACCCTCACTAGTCACCACCACCACCACCGTCGCCAGTCACCACCACCGTTGGCCTCCACCACCGCCACCGCCACCGCCACCAGCTCTCATGTCGGTCATCATTATTTTTGGACTTTGCACTACATTCATTACTTCAAACCAAATAAAAAATTCATTCATTTGCATTTAATTTGCATTCAGCTGTTTCATCCAAACAACTACAAAATAATTATTTTACACTTTTCCTTTTTTAGCCAATTAACTAACTCCTATATTTAAAATGTTTGAAATTATTTGGGTGAGTGTAAAATAAATGAAAATTACTTTTTTTATTTGAAGTAAATTGAATGAAATGTAAATCTCAAAAATGATGTTGGTCCGTGGCGTACAGTGGCAGTGATGGTTGACAATAGGGGTAATGGTGGCCTACTACAATGATAGGTGGTTGTCAGTGGCGAATTGTGGTGGTTTCCAACAGAAGCATATGGTGGTGATGACGGATGGGGCAGCGACAACATGTGACAACGATAGAGGTGGTGATTGATAGTAGGATGTGTTGTCGACCACCATTGGACGCAGATGGATGTGAGTGGTGGCGGTGGCGATGGGTGGCAACAATGACATATTATTATATTATGTATTTAAAAATCGTTGAAATCAAATAATTCCAAATATATCAAATATGTAACTAATTTTTCTTACATCCCTTAGAATTTGCTAAAATGCTCGACCAACGCCGTGGACGGAGAATCTAAGACCCCAGTAGACCACGTGGCATTACAGTGATGCACCCCGGCAATAAAATCTACGTTTCAATTTGGGATTTGCCAAAGGTTCGGTCGTCTTACCTCGTGAACCGGAAAGATTTCCCTTGGTGGAGACCACAAATTTGACCACGCTTTATTTTATTTTGTATTGTACTGAAATTATAATTTTAATAAAAAATATATTGCTGCGAATCCCCACATGCTCTTCAAGTCATTGGGGTTAAATTTTGATCTTATTATCAACTTTAATTACGGCTAAGTAATTTGATCTCAGACAAAGATTTTGACAAGGACATGATGAGACACCCAACCCAATGAGTTGTCTTAGTCATTAATAATTGAATATATATATATATATAATTCTGACTCAAAATGAATCCAAATCAACTATTATAGGTCTTGTTGCGGGTTAGAATATATGCGACCATAGAGTTAAAGTCATATATCTTAGCATTGCACGGATATCCATCTCACTCATAGAGAACATAAGATTTTTTACATGGAAAATCTTTAGAAAATCTTGGAAAGGAACAAACTATGGGGCATGACCAAGTTGAAAATAATTTCACTAGAATTCAAGTAGATTACAGTGGGCTAACTCGTCCTTGAGGACAATCAAATTATAAATGTCAACTGTAAAGTTGAAATCTAGTGTCAAACATGGATGATAGTCCGACGTCACTTTTTGGTCTGGCAGAAGTCTAGCGTGACTTGGAAATTCAGGCGTTAATTAGTAGTCCGATAAAACTCTGGGGTCACTTGGTGGTCTGGCGGAACTATGGGCGTCAGGTGATGGTCCGACAAAACTACTGGCCTCAGGTGGTGGTATGGAAGAAGTCAGGGCCTCAGGTGATGATCCGACACAAGTCCAGGTCTCAGATGATGGTTTTGGTAGAAGTGAGGGCCTTAGTGGTCCAATAGAACTCCAGGCCTCATGTGGTGGTATGGCAGAAGTTAGGACCTCAGGTGATGGTCTGGTAGAAGTCCGGGCCTTAGGTGATGGTCTGACAGAACTCAGGGCATCATGTGATGGCTTAGCGGAACTCAGGGCATCATATGGTGCTCAGATGGAACTCAGGGCATCAGGTGGTGCTCCGACACAACTCCGGGCGTTAGGTGGTGGTTTGATGAAACTCAGGGCCTCAAGTGGTGGTCAGACGGAAAACAGGGAGTAATGTGGTGGTCCGGCGGAGCTCAGGGCCTCAAGTGGTGGTCTGGCGGAACTTAGGGCTTTAGGTGGTGGTCCAGCGGAACTCCGACGATGGTCGAGGAGGCAAGGAGGTAAGAGCGATCTCTGATCTCTCTATTTTCTCCTTAGGCTTAAGGGCTCCCTTTCAAGTGGAAGGAGGAGTCTATTTATAGATTTCCTATAGTGGCATGGCCCGTAAATAGGAGGAAGATCAAGGGTAAATGGGGAGTGGTTTAGATTGATGACCGATATTGAATCCCTTGATCATGGACTATTCATTAGAAATTTGAAGCTCTTAATGATGTTGGAATTCTACGATCTTGGGCTCGTTGGATTCTTCTTGTTGAGCCACTCAATTCGATTATAAGCATGTCACGTTCGAAAACAGTTTAGTAATCCAAATTGTGGTTTGAACCTTCCAATAATTCTTTGGGTCCTCGATTCAAACCCATTTGGGCTTGGATTGAGTCGAATTTAGTGTCGTTGGGTTTGTCTTTCCGAGACGTTCAATTTGATTATAAGTTTACTGAAATCGGAGTTCAGATGGTCCCAATTTTAATTTCAGAAGTTTCCAACTTGATTTTTTCTTCGAGATTCATGCCTAATTAAGATAATTTGTTGATGATGTATTAGGTATAATTAGAAATTTCGAGATATTAATTGGATGACAAATTGATATCTAAATATGACATGCTGAACTTAAATAATGTGTTTCGATGAGAGAAATCCAACGAGCCTAAAATCGCTTACTTTTAACAACAATAAGGTACTTAAATTTAAAAAAAATAATAATCTATGATAATATGAGTTAATACTAATAATCTTAAGGAGTTTTTCACATTTTTGTAATATTTAAGGGATATGTTACTCTAACAAATATATATACAAGCTCTCAGTCTCTACAAAAAAACAAGCTTAAACCCTTGGCTTGAGATTTAAGACAACTTAAGAGTTTAAAGAATCTCAAAGCTCAATCAAAGCATCGTTATTGGACCACTACTTGATCACCATTATTAGACCACCACCTTTGTGTTGGCTTCAGTACACCATCCAACTAACACCATCTGAACAATCCCAATAGAACACCGCCCAACTGTTGTGGTAATGCCATAATTGTCAGACCACTGCCGACTACGATCATTAAACTTGCCCTGATAGAGCTTCAAACCACAACCTCATCATCTTCTGAACCATATTTGACCATTATCATTGGATAATCACTATGTTAGCTACCATCAAACCATTGCCTTACTATTGCCATATGAACACTGCTTGATCAACACTATTGAACCACCAATTCATTGCTTTCGTTGGAACACAACTTAATCACTGCCATCAAAACATCACTCGACTGCCATCATCCGACCATCTTTTAATCGCTATTATCAAACAACTCCAACCATCGTCATCGTACCATCACTGATATACCATGTTATGCGCGCCAATCACCGAAGTCAGATTATTGTCGTTTAACAACTAATATATCATATTCCTCTGATCACTATCTCCTAAATACCATTGTCCAACAACAATTACTCGACTATAGCCATTATAGCATGACTGTATATCTCCCAGTTTTGTCGCTTAATTATGGATCTTAGATCACCATTACGTAATTACGATCCTCTAACCACTATCATCTAACTAATATCCTTTGATCATCTTTACCTAACTATGATCCTATTTCCATCGTTACCTGATCACTATTTTTCAATCATCATTGTTTGATTATGGTCTACCAATCACCATCGTTTGACTATGTTCCTTTAAATATTATTGCATGAGTATGATATCTCAGCCACAATCCTCTAATTTATGTTCCTATGAACCCCATCTCTTAACTATGGTTCTTCTATCATTGTTGCCTGAATATGGCATTCCAACTACTATTGTCTGACAATAATTCTTTGAACACCATCACCTAACTACAATACTTCAACCATTATCACCCTACTACAATCCTCCAACCATCATCATCTGTTGATATGGATAAACGAGTTCCTTTTCAAATGATTCTCTATAATCATAAGGTCATAGAGAAGATATACTATGCCCAAATATCTTTTTTTTCTTTTATATGTTGTGCATTAAATAAAAGTATTATTGATACGTGGCCAAAAATTGCTTTCATCGAGCACATACCTCGAGTTCTGTTTTACCCTCCTCGACTGTCGACTATGGTCCGTTCGACCAAAATTGCCCACCAATTAAGATCCCTCCGATCTCCTTCACTCGCCAATTATAATTTCAACGACCACCGTTGCCCACTGACTATGGTCCCTCCGACTACCGTCCCCTGCTGAATACATCACCTCTGACGGTCCATCCAACCACCATCGCCCACCGACAAGTGTCCGTCCGAACACCATCGCAACTTAAATATATTCAAAGCATCAAAATTACATAATAAATACAATCAGGAAGAAAAAAAAAAAAGCTTGAGATATCCTGAATAAAAATCTACTCAAAATGCAATACATTTCTTAAATTTTAAATCAAGAATGTTATGTAAAATGTTATGAAATTTATTAAATCCTTAATAAAGTTTGCTCAAAATAATCTTGCACTGTTTTTGATGAATAAGGGCATCTTCAACCGAAACTCTCATTTTTCACTGCAAAATGCAGTAAAATAAAAAAGTGCCGTGATTCATCTCTAGTGGAACGCCATTTTGCTTCAAAATCATTGTCGTTTCTTTCGAGCCTTTCTCAGACGGAGTTCGGTAGAGAGAAAGAAATGGCGAAAGTGAACAGTGCGACGCCATTGTTCATAAGCGACTGAATGCCGACAAAAATGGAGTTCGGTTGGCACGTCCGAGGCTCTCCATTTGCCTGTTTGCCAAAGGCTGGAGAAGGCCTAAGTTATAACTATGTAGTGTTTAAGGATTTAGACTTAAAAAGAAACATCAGATTAGCTAAAAACTTAAATCTAATTATGTAAGGCTTAATGCTATATTCGACGTTAAATTTATTATGGATTCTTAATTATTATAAAATATTTTATAATCTCTTTTAGCAAATTTAAAAAAAAAAGGATGTTCTCTCATTAAATGACTAAAAGCAAATTGACGCCAGCTTTTGTTGGGATGTAATCAGACCACCTTAATAAATCTCGTAGCTAACAAGCTTTACTTTCTCCTTTTATTTATTTTTGAAAAAAAAAAGAATTAAAGTGCATTAAGATTCACGAAAAAAAAAAAATAGTTAATAGTCAATTCAAATAGAAATATATTGCTCAAATATAGGGTCTGTTTCGTGAGAGATTATTACGTGCGAAGTCCGAACCGGAAACCGTCCGGTTTTTATGAGTGTGTGCGGCAAAAGTGTAGTTACTATTCTTCTGTTGCACACACTCACAAAAACCGGGTGAAACTTTTAAAGTGACTATCCGAAATCTTCCATATTGAAGTGTTGATCTGATTTTTTTTTTTTTTTTTTAATTTAAAAGATATTTAATAATTTTTAGCTATTTATTTAGGAGTCTTTATATTTTTTGTAACCATAATTAGTTGATTGTTGTTCATTGCAGTAGGGTGTAAGTGAGTGGAGATGAGCTTGAATTAGGGCTAGCTGAAGTTTGGCTTGACAACAAAGACAAGATCGAATTGGAGCTCAAGCCCTAGGCAAGCATGAGCTTGGCTCACCGGATGAATAGCAGGCTCGAGCTCGGCTTGTCGAAGATGAAATGAAGCGACAACATGAACTTGTCGAAGATATGTGACTTGCAATGAGAATACATTGACAATTTTTAAATTAGGATTAATTCGAGTATTTTCCCAACCAAAATAAAAAAAATAAAAAAATCGAGTTAGCTCACCAACAAACAAGGTAACATTATTGAGCCCGAGCTTAAGCTTGTTTAAAATGCAAGCTCTAATATGAGCATGTGACTAGATAAGCTCATCTCGTGAGCAAATTAATAAGTCGAGTACATCTGGGGCGGAGCCATAGATTTTTATCAAAGGAGGAACGTATTGATGAATTTTAAAATACTATCAACATTTTTTTTGGATATTTTTATTAACATTTAATTTAATATTTAATATGGCATAGTTAAATAATATTAATCTTAAAAAAATATTAATATTTATTTTCAATAAATTATTATACTCTATTAGTTGACTTATTAAAAAATATATAATTATCTTATTTTATTTTAAATATTTAGATGTTAGTTTAATAATATATATATATATATATATATATATATATATATATATATATATATATATATATATATATATATATATATATATATATATATATATATATATATATATATGGTAAGAACTGATTCTGTGGCCCAGTGATTGGAGATCTCACAAGTCTTATTCCGCGCTAGGTAGCGGCACTCATTACCGTTGGGTACCGCTGGGTACCGCTAGGTATTCATATTTGTGCGGACGGTGCACACTCCGCACCTAATAGTTTTTCCATTTATTGAGCCCCAGTTTAAGCTATCAGCTGTGCAGGGTTTAAATTTCTCTAGTATTCAGCAGTAAAAATATATTCTTTAATCTTTTAAAATTGTTGTGGGCTTTAGTGATCAATGGGGGCCCATGAAAATTATAGTGGGCTTTTTATGGTCAGTGGGGGCCTATGGAGTTGTGATTGCTCCCAAGCTGGCTGGGAGCCACTGATGGAGCTAAAAAATTTTCTTTCAACTTTTCTATTACTTAATACTTAATATTTTATCTGTTAAATATTAAATTTATACATTTTTTTTAAAAACAGTCTATGTGGGTCCCATATTTGGATGAAAAAAGTTAATATAAATAAAAACAAAATAAATAAATTTAGGCCATTGTTGAAATTGTTTTTGGCTCCTCCACTAAGTACAAAGCTACTATCATAAATTAACTATTTTACTACAATTCTCAATTTGTACTTCTATTTTGCCCGGTATCTTAACAGTGGTAAGGGCATCTCCAACTGAAAATCTCATTTTTCATTTCAAAATGAAGTGAAACCAAAAAGTGCTGTAATTCATCTCCAATCGAACGTCATTTTGCCTCATAACCGTCGCTCTCTTCTTTCGCGCATTTCTTCTGCAAGTTCGGTAGACACCAAAAAATGGCGCAGATGAACAGTGCGACGCTCTGTTCACTGTTCATCCGCGATCAAATGGCGAAAGAAAAGACATTCAGTTGCGACATTTGAGGGCCTCCATTTGGCTGTTTGCCGAATGATTGGAGATGGTCTAAACTTTTACAGCTTCTTAATTGTTTGGAAGATGATGCTTCCCTCAACCTTTCTTTCTTTAAAAGGTCTCTACAATCTTCCCGGATAGGTAATTGAACAGAACCCCTTTATAGGTAATTTGTTTAATGAAAAATTTCTTTCTTATTTTTTAAGATTACCATTTCCTTATATGCTTTCTACCACAAATTTTATCTTCTAAAGGGGTTCTTTTTAATTTATAAAAAAGTCGCTTTTTCTTTGAAGTTAGGCTTAGTTAGTAATCCCATTCATGCTTAATTTATAACTGCTAGTAGTTTATTTAACTTAAATCTTCAGAACAATAGCAGAAGAAAATGATATACAAACGCACTAAACAAAAAATAAAATGCTATATCCACAAATTTTATTGTTTCATATAAAAGAAGATGATTGTTTTACAATAGTAAAGATGAAGGAATATTGTCCTTTATAATCTACACGCTGTTGAAGAAGAAGAAAACAATACAGAAGTACTTGCAATAATGATCAAAATAAACAAAAAAGCCGTTTATAATTAACAAATTTTATTGCGTCATAAAAGAACATAAAGTTTACATTTGTAAAGATAAAACATTACTCTTCTTGATTTGTTCGTTGGGAGTTTGACTTCCAACTAAGAAGCCCTTGGTTCAAGTATTCGGCGATTAGAACTAGCCGTTATAAATTGCGTAGAAAATTAAAATCCATGATCATTTTCTGTGTTGATATTTTCCGGTGGCTATAATGGCTAAAATTTTTCGATGCAAGAGCGCAAGAAAGCCGCCAGATAGAACATTCCGGCGATCAAACCGCCGATTTATCTACCAGTAATTCAATATTAAGTGAATTTCCTGTAGTATACCTAGCTGTAATAATGAGCAAAACAAACAAACAAACAAAAAAACCTACTTTCACAACAAATTTTAGTAATAGTATGCTCAATGATCTACAAGTTGCCCAAGTACTTGATTGTACAAGTAAGCTATACAATGCTTTATCAAAAAAAAAAAAAAAACATTAGTAATGGAAGGAATAACATCCTTATCATTTACAATTGCTGTTCTCTGCACTTATGATCTCTTCTGAACAATGCTAACTCAAACTACTAAAGAATACAACATAAAAGGCAGTTAATCATAATTCATTTGAAGAAATGTCAGACATGGAATAATTTTGAACATGTCTTAAATATGCTTGTCAGGCATTACAGATTTGTTGTTTAATGAGCTTAATTTATGGCAGGACATTTCAGATTACTTCAGATAGGAAAAAAATTGCTCAACAACTCCTAATTAACAAAAATATAAAAACATCAAGATAGAAAGAATATGTATAGTTTATTTATTTTTTTTTGAAATAAGATAAAGCCTCAAATTATAGTAATTTGAACTTCAAAGTTATAACATATAATCTATTTAGCCCAATTTTCTCATTATTTTACTTTTTAATCCGCAACTATAATTCGATTTAGCTATTACCTTCTTATCTCTTTCTAATGGTTTCCTACGCCAATTTTTCCGACGGCTTACAAACCGCCGTGAGACCGCCGGTATCATTCAAAACCGCCGGTAAATCTAGACTAACCGCCGGAAAAAACCGCCGGTTTTCAGCGTTTTTCCTGTAGTGACATTTATGTGATAGAAAAAATATTTTTACAACAACTTCAAAATCCTCTTTTAAGAACTGCAATCATCCCATGTAGGCCCTCAAACTAAATTTCTATATTATAGTCAATTTTTTAAAAAATGAAAGTAATATAAATAAAAAATAAAAAATTAATCCTAATGTTATAAAAATAAAATTAAATAATCATAAAAATCAAAAGTGCTATTAGCCACATCATCAAATAATTCATTCCTAAAAAAAAATTGATTAAAATATTCAAAAAAATATGAATTTCTCTTTAAAATATGATGTCTAATAATTCAATATTAAGTATAGATATGACTAAAAAATCTATTATAGTGATAATTATTTTACTATAAAAACAGAACTTCAATGTAATTTATCGTTTACAAGCTAAAATTTGAATGTCTTCCATTTATTCCGAAGTTCAAAGATATTCTATGACAGTTTTTTACTCTCCTACTCCCAATGTTCTTCCATTCAAAGGAACAGTAACAGAGATTTCAATAATGGCATCGTTTGTTTATTCAGAAATAAACGCAATATATTTGAGGTTCTTATAAAACCCTAAAAATGGCTAAAATCAGAAAAAGAAGACAAAGGCACGCGATATTGGCACGGCTCAATCAAAGAGAAGAACTTTCATTCTTTTAAGCACTGCGCTCTAATTGAACCGCACCAATATCCCGTTCAAAATAAACAAATTTTGAACTGCACCAATTATCCATTTAAGAAACAAAAACCTTCTGCATCAAAAAGAGAAGAACTTCTTTCACGAAAAATTTCAAAGAAGAAGAAAAACTATTCAAAAACAGTAGAGAGTGAAGAGCTTGAAGAGCTGGAAGGTTGAAGATATATAACCCTTAGTTGCATTGATTATATATAATATATTCTCTTAAAACTCCCTTTAAAGTGTTAATTAAAAAACCAACTGAGCACCGAGAAAAAAAGAAAAGATTGGATAAAAGGAACAATCAGGGTGGAGGAATATATACAAGCACCAACATCCTTAAGAAGGGAGACATGCCTGGAAGAGAAGAACGTTGAGAAGTAACAAGGCCATGGCCATGGACAGGGAAGAGAGATAGAAACAGATGTGAAGAAGGAGAAGAACACGAAGGAGTTTGTAAAGTAGAGGTGGATCATAAATAGAAAGGATGGGAGGGACTGAAATGCAATAAATGGGCCAACGACCGAGCAATGGGGAGGTTGGAGTATTTATGGAGAGATGGAGATGCAGAAGAAACGAGGGTGACGCATGAATGCTCCTTTAATGTCATTAAAAACTTCAGACCCGGATGTCTGCCTCTCTCTTTCTCTCTCCATATTTCTCTTGCAAGAGAAAGATATATTTATGAACATTAAAGAAGGGAATCAAATTTAATTTTTGGAATGTAACGCCAAAGTTGTTTGATACAGCGTTGAGGGCTTCAAGGATTGTTCCTGTGAAGGTAGTAAGGTACCCGCCTCTTAAAACTATTGTTACAATTAAAAAAATATAAATTAATTCTATTTTTATTTTTAAAATGAGGGCCAAGCCGCTAAATCAACTAATTATTGTTGGCCTGAATTAGTTTTTTTTTTTGGAACGGGATATCTATTCGCTGCCACTCTAAAGGGAGCTGTTGGCGGTGTAATTAATCATTCGGCGAAACCTAGCGAGGCCACCCACCTGCATCGGGTCCACACTTGATTTGCCCCACTGAAGAGACGAGGCCGTATTGGAGGGGATTCGAACCTGAGATGGGGGTTCCCAATCATGCTCGCCCACCAATCACCCTAAACCTCGATGGGTATTAGTCTGATATCTAATTACAACTTGAGAAAATGAACAAAAACATCTACCTACTCGCCACATAACCTCCCATTCTATAAGGAAATAATTGACTCCTCCATCATTTCCCAACTTATAATGTTCCTCATTGGGCTTGGCTCAATTACTATCAGATATAAATGTCTTCTACTCTTTGACTATCACCTAAGTCATCTTAATGTCTGATGTCCTAAATTCGCCAATCATCAAAATTTGATGCTCATCACTTGATCTCACTCCTATAAGGGGAACAATCAAGATCATAAATTGTTCAACCTTCGACGTTCCTCATCGACTGGATTAATTATTCTGTGCAGATGCTGAACATCGTCTGGAGGCCAACCATAATACGCCACATCACCCTTGTGCTCGGTACCGCAGTTTGATACCGCTGACGTGGCGCATTCTGATTGATCTCTGGACGACGTTCTAGGTCCGTTCCCTGAACAAAATAATTTCTCCATCGACGATCACCCAAAAAAGCCAACTACTAATATATATTAACCATCAACATGCAAAACTCTTCTTCTTGGTAGTCTAATCTCTGACCAAGTTGAGTGCGCATTATCATCTGATGATGACTTATAGACCTTAAAACTTGTAATTTTATGGCATGAGATATCTTCCATATTTCATGTCTACAATAATATTACATTAAACACTGTTATCTAGATGCATCATCACTCAAAGTTCAGATCTTGATACCTAAGAAACTTATAAAGAAAATGGATTGAAGAAAGAGGGGAAAGAGCTCAGAGATAACTTTCGTTTTTGGAGAGGCGATTTTTTAGGGTTTCGTTCGTCCACCCTTATCTGGCCTCCCTGGCTGGATCTCGCTCGTTTTTTTTCCGTCGATCTTCGGCAGATCAACGATTCGAGTGCAACTGCTGCTCTTTTTTACTGTTCTTCTGGGTTTTGCCCCTTGGGGCTTTGTCTGGATGGCGGAGGCTCCGCCGCTCAACCCTTGGGTTCTACAACTGGTTATGTCCAGATCAAAAACAAGGGGTTTTTTAACCTTGGTGAGGGGGAAAGCTCTTCTCTGAAATCTCGATCTTTCAAGGATGTTCTTTCAAACGGATCTGCTTCTGGTGAGGTCCTTCCTAACTTGACTCAATCGATTTTTAATGGGGTTCCAGCTATTTTGTTGTCAGATGATGAAGTTCTAAAGCTGGATTCCCCATTTCAGTTTACTCTAGTCGGTAAGTTTGGCTTAAACAGACCTAATCTCGACTCCATTTGCATGTTTTTCAATAATCTAAAACTATCCGGATTTTTCTCGATTGGTCTTTTGGACTCTAGACATGTGGCTATTCAGCTTTCCAACGATCTTGATTATAGTCGTATTTTCGCTAGATGCTCTTATTTCATTTTTAACTGTCAAATGAGGATTTTGAAATAGACTCCTTTCTTTGATATCAAGGAAGAATCACCCATTGCACCGATTTGGATTTCTTTTCCTAATTTAAGATTACATTTTTTTAACCAAAAAGTTCTGCATGCTCTGGGATCCATTTTCGGGAGGCCCCTTCAGACCAATCAAGCTACTGCTTCACGCACTCGTCCTTCTGTGGTCAGAATTTTGGTTGAGGTCGATATCACAAAAATTTTTTCGAAAGAGGTGTGGGTCGGTTCAAAAGCATTTGGTTACATGCATAAGGTGGAGTTTGAGAAAGTTTCAGATTTCTGTTCACATTGTATAGTAAGATCCATGGACATTCTTCTTATGATTGCTTTAAATTGCACCCAGATCTTAAAAAACTGATCACTCAGGCGAAGGGAATGCAAGGATCCACCGAAAAAAATTATGTCCCTATCGAGAAGAATGTTCAAAACTTACAGGTGGAACCAATTCCATCGTCTGAGAAATCGGAAGTGGAACTGGTGGAATTACAAAACAATAAGAATAATTTTGAAGTGGATGACCAGACAAATGAAGAGAATAACGAAACATACAGAAGAATGTTGATGACCCGAATTTTTTTATTTCTGTTCAATCTATGTTAGGTGATATTGAGTCCTTTAATGATGATCAAGTGGCTTTAATTCCTAATTCTTCTAAAGATTCTGCTTTAGCTGATCCTTATATTCCTACTGACTTAGCTAATAGAGAAGATGAAATTAATGGGGATGAAAACATTGACGGCCGGGAAGAAGGTGAATTTTTGCCACAAAACAATTCTGAAAAGAATGTTATACAAAGCAATACCACTGTAAGTAAAATTGCTACTACTTCTCAATCTATCATTAATGGTGACAAACAAAAAAATGTGGATGAGGATGGATATACTAAAGTAACTAATAAAAAGAAAGGGAAAAATGCTAAAAATTTTATACCATTTACACCACGATCCACCCGAGCACAAAATTCGTCCAAATATCTTAATGATTAAGTCTCTAGTCTGGAATGTGAGAGGTATTGGGGGGAAAGATTCTATCTCTAGAATTAAAAATCTTACTAGAATGCATAATATCATGTTATTAGTTTTAATTGAGACTCTTATTGCTTCGAGTAAGATTAGTTCTACTGCCTCTACTCTGGGTTTTTCTAGTTTCTCTACTAATTGCACTAATAAAATTTGGATCATGTGGAAGAATAACATCTATGTTAGTATTATTTCTGATTTCCCTCAACTTATTAACTGTGAAGTTACTTTCTTTCAGTTCAAATGCTATGCTTCTTTTGTCTATGCTACTTGTTCTAGATGGAATCGTATCCCTCTTTGGGACCAAATCCGTCATTTTAGTAACAATTATAATGGACAATGGTGTATTGGAGGGGATTTTAACACGATCTGTAATGTGGCTGAAAGAAGAGGGGGTAACCGTCCTATTTCAGCTGCTATGGAGGATTTTAATAATGTGATATCCAATTGTAACTTGAATGATATTTATTTTACTGGGTCTCCTTTTACTTGGTATAGAGCTTCTCTATGGCAACGTTTGGATAGAATTCTTTTTAATAATGATTGGCTTTCCGTTTTTTCTACCACTACTGTTGAACACCTTAGTAGAACTTTATCTGATCACCGCCCTCTTCTATTATCCATAAATGCTAATAGAAAGGTTGGTATATCTGCTTTCAGATTTCAAAATATGTGACTTTCTCATGTTGACATTGAAAAGGTCATTGCTATTAACTGGAATGCTCCCATTTTTCCGAACAATGATGTTAAGGGTATGATTAGACTTTGGTCGAAATTAAGTAGATTAAAACATGTTTTAAACTGGTGGAACAAGAATGTTTTTAAGAATATTTTCACCAACATTAAGAAAGCTGAAGCTAAAGTGTTGGATATGGAGAAGATTCATTTGGCCAATAATTCTATGGATAATCTTGTTAATCTTAATTATGCTAAAGACTCTCTTGTGCAACTTCAGGACCAAGAGGAAATCTTTTGGAAACAAAAAGCTAATGTCAAATTTACCATTGAAGGGGACAGAAATACAAAAATTTTTCATGCTATGGCTAATCATAATAGAACTAAAAATTACTTGCATAAAATTATGAATGAAGATGGCACTGTTATTGAAACTGAGGATTTAATTTGCAATGCTGCTGTTGATTATTTCAAGAATTCTTTTACTCATCAGTTCAGTAATGCTCCCTTGATTAATCCGAATGTTATTCCTCATATGATTAACGATAGTGATAATAATTTTCTTTGTCAGTATCCTTCTGAATTAGAAATCTATAATGCTGTTATGGACTTAAATGGGGATTCCGTTGCAGGACCTGATGGTTATACTTCCAAATTTTTTCAAAAATGCTGGAATATTATTAAACTGGATGTTGTTGAAGCTGTTATTGATTTCTTCAAAGGTGCTCCTTACCCTAAGTACTTCACTTCTACTAACATTGTGCTCATCCCTAAGACTGTTGGTGCTAATATATAAGTGCAAAAACTTTAGACCCATTAGTCTTTACTCCTTTTTTAACAAACTTGTTTCTAAGATTATTTCTAAGAGATTAGATAGCTTTCTTCCTAAAATTATTTCTAGTAATCAAACTGGCTTTGTCAAAGGTAGGAGTATCTTTGATAATGTGCTTTTAACCCAAGAACTTGCGCATGAAATTAATACTAAGGTTAAAGGTGGCAATGTTATCATTAAATTGGACATTTCTAAAGCCTATGATAACTTGAACTGGGATTACCTTTATAAAGTTCTTTCTCTTTTTGGCTTCAGTGAATTATTTATATTACTCATCAAGAATAGTATCAAAAATTGTCACTTTTCTGTGGTCATTAATGGTAGAACTCATGGTTATTTCAAATCTACTAAAGGCTTAAGACAAGGGGATAATATTTCTCCTGCTATGTTCATTATCGCTATGGAATATTTCTCTAGGGGTTTGGAAGATTTATATTTAAAAAACCCCAAGCTCAATTTTTGTATTATAAGAGGTATGCCTATATCTCATCTGAGTTTTGCTGATGATTTCATCATATTTTCTAATGGATCCATCAATTATATGAAAGTTTTAAGTAATTTCATTATTCAATTTCATGATTTTAGCGGTTTGTCTATTAATAAGGCTCTATTAATAGGGATAGAATTAGTGCTATGCAAAGAATATGTGGTTTTCAATCTAAAAATTTTCCTATTAAATATTTGGGTACTTCGATCTTTCATGGGAAAAAACGTAGTCATCTCTTTGAAGATATTTTTACTTGTATTAAAAAAAAAAATTAACCCATTGGTCTTCCAATTTTATTTCTTTTGGCGGGAGATTAACTCTTATTAAATCTGTTTTGAACTCTATCCCTATATATCTTTTTCATACGCTTCAACCGACGTCCAACATTTATCTTAGAATTGAAAGGATGATTAATAGGTTTTTTTGGGGATCCAAATTTAATAGTAATGGCATTCATTGGGCTTCATGGACCAATATGTGTGGTATTTATAACGAAGGAGGTTTAGGTTGTAAAAATATTTTTTATATGGATCAAGCTTTTTCTCACAAACTTTGGTTTTCTTTTAGATCTAATTTGAATCTTTGGTATCATTTTATGCATGCTAAATATTGTAAAGATTATCATCCTCTTCTTAGTGTTTATAAAACTACCGATTCTCTGACTTGGAAAAGACTCTGTAAAATCAAATGGGAGGCTGAAAAACTTATTCAATGGGGTATTGGCAAAGGTAATGTTTTCTTTTGGCAAGATAATTGGCTTGGTCCTTGCTCTATTGATAATTTATTAAACACTTTATCTGTTGATACCATCAAGGTCTCTTTTTTTTATTGATAACAGTTGTTGGAATATTCACAAATTACATGAGGTACTTCCTTCTTTTGTGGTTGACAAAATTTTGCTGATTCCTATTATTGTGACTGAGAAGGATAAGATTATGTTTTCATTATCCCCTAATGGTTTATTTAAAACTAGTAAAGTTTGGGAGCTTTTTAGAACTAAGTTTAATTGTTCTCTTATTTTTTCTTCTATATGGCATCAGAACATTCCTGTTTCTTATTCTATTTTAATGTGGAGATGCATCAAAGGCTTTATTCATGTTGACATTGTTATTCACAAGAAAGGCTTTAGCTTTCCTTCAAAATGTTACTATTGTTATGACATTGAGAGTATTAATCACCTTTTTGTGAATGGGGCTATTGCTATGAAAGTTTGGAATTACTTTGCTACTTTGGCAAACCTTATTCATTTGGATCTTACCACCGATCTTACTTCTTTACTAAATGGTTGGATGAATTCTTATAAAGGTCATATCTTAAATTTAATTCCTGTCCTAATTATTTGGTTTATTTGGAAAGCTAGAAATGACGCTAAGTATAACAATATTAAAATGAATGCTAATCACATTATTTTAAACATTATTAATAAAATTAGGCTTTTAGTTTCTTGCAAACTGCTTTCCTTTAAACATTTTGGTCATTGTAGGCTTTTGGCTGAAAAGTTGGGTGTTTACAAGGATGTTAATGATATCAGGCTGAATGAGATATTTGTTATTTGGAAAAAACCTGTTTTACCTTTTGTTAAACTGAATTCAGACGGTTCTGTTAGGAACTCCATATTTGGGGCTGGGGGGATTATTCGGGACTTTAAAGGTGATGTTCTTGCTGTTTTTTCTTGCAATTTGATGCCTTGCTCGGTCCTTAATGGTGAGCTTTATGGTTTATATTATGGCATTCTTATTTGTAGTAATTTGGGATTTATTAATGTTTGGATTGAGGTTGATGCTCAATTGGTGATTCAAGTTTTGAGAAAACAAGACCTGGTTAATGTGCATAACTTTTATTTGATTAGGAAGATCAATAACCTCCTCTCCAATATGAATTATACTATTACTCACATTTTCAGAGAAGCTAATAGCTGTGCCGATTGGTTGGCTAATTTTGGGTGCTTGATTGATGGGTATCAAGAGTTGGATATTAGTAACTTAAATCCAATTTTGAAAAGTATGGTTAACCTTGATAAAACTGCTCTCTCGTATATCAGAAATGCTTAGTTACCTTGTTTTTTTGCCTTTACTTTTTCCAGATTTATTCAATGTTCTTTTTTTCTGGTTCTGTTTCTGTTTCTGTTTCTGTTTTTGGCTCTCTGCCTTCGTTTGCCATTCCTGTGGGATTACAGGTGGCTTATGCCAGCTTTTGCTGCTTTGTGTTAAGAGGTTCTCTGTTTTTATGTGCTTTGGTGGTGAACTTTGAGGACACTAGTTTTCACAGTGAGTGTTGTACGCATCGGATCTGGGATTTCAAAGTATTTTGGCATCTCCAGCACTATTCTATTATTGTGAGGATATATTGTTTCTTTGTTACCTGGGACTGGTTATTTAAGGTGCAGAATCTCGATCATTTTCATTTTTTTTTGCTCAATTCAATGTTAGATTTTATGTTTTCTTAATCAGAGTTACCCAAATTTGTGGCTTTAGTTTGACAGTGAATTGGCCCCAGTATAATTATAGCTGCTGGTATTTGTTATGTTTTATCTTTATGGCAAACCCCTTATTTTGGCCTTGTAATCTGTCCAATGAGTGGTGTATCTGCCATAATTTTTTCGGGTATATTACTGTTTACAAGCCGAAGGGGCAGATAAATACCCATGATTTCTATATGATCTATTTAACTTGGAAAAATGGGTATTACCTTTACAATTATGGAACCACTTATACCTTTCACAATTATAATTTCCTCACTGTTTTTTGGAGATGTTTTTGCAGGTTTATTAACGTTTATCCTGCTACGACTGTAAATGTTGGCAATGATATCAAAGATTGGTTGACCTTTGTTTTGCTAGATTGGATTTTTCCTTCAACCTGCAACATGTTGATTAAATATAGGAAATTATACACGGGCTGCAAGGTAAGTTTATTTTGGATGTTAGCAAATTATGGTTGTAGCTACTGGTTTTTTTTCAGGAAGACAGAGCGGAATGTCATCATTTGGAGCTTCCTTTTTTGGGTTCTGTTTTCTTACAGACCTAGTTTATTGTCGTATTATTTTTGTAACTGTAGGAAAAGGAACCACCGGCTCATAGGTTTTGATTTTACTTTTTTATTTGTAGCTCTTCTGAGCAATAGTGAGCTGGAGGTTCCTTTTAAGGACCTTGTAACCATTTTTTGATAATTAACGCGTAGGCCCCATGAGTGGGTTTTAACCAAAAAAAAAAAAAGAAAAGAAAAAGAACAATATTATATTAATGCATTTCATTTTTTTTACAAGGAATGATATTTTTTGTAATATTCTACCACATACTAGAAGAATCATTACAACCAGGCTAGGACAAGTGATTTTTCCCCTCAATGTATTTTCATATAAAAAATATATTGTCTTAGAAGATGCTTCCAACTTGTAGATGTGTGCGTGTTTGATTTATTCAATGATGCTAAGATGATAAACTTCCCCTCGAGTGCTGTGAATATTTCTGCATATAATAACATTATTCACATTAAGAGGGAGGATTTATTGATTTATATGAGATTTAGAATATATATATATATATATATATATATATATATATATATATATATATATATATATATATATATATATATATATATATATATATATATATATATATTCTTCCACATTAATTAAATACCTCTATTGTTTTATAAAATTACAAGCTAAAAAATAATTAAATTTGATTAAAAATACTTCCTATTAAATATCATTGTATAATATATATAATTTAAACATAAAAAAAACATATAAATTGATATTAAATAATTTTTTATTTATTAAAATATGATATAAAAGTAGCAGCAGACTAATAAAAATGGCCCATCTTCAATTGCAGATCAAATTTAATTCATGTAAGAAGCTAACGAATACTTTATTTAATTAAAAAGATCAAATTTTTGTCATTTATATTTTGAAAAAAAAAAAAATCGACTGAGCTAAAGCATTTTGGCAATCTATACAACTTATATTACTAAAAGCAAAAATAAAAATAAAAAATCCATATAATTATAATTACCAAATGCTAAAATCCACCTAAAAATGAAAACTTTCTTACTTCGGCCAACATAAAATTCATTTGTGGCCATTAAATGATATGTGAGTTTAGCAATATATTGTTATTTTATAATTAAAAATATATTTGTTATTTAGTTTAGTAACAAACTGTTTTCCATATTATAACATAGAAGTGAAAATTGTATTGCATTTATTTCGCTTCTTATTTAGCAATTTCTACTTCCAATTTAACTGCAAAATAAATTCAAAATCAAACCAACTTTTTAGTACAATTTTTTTTTGAAAATGACAAAAGAAAAAAAAAAAAAAAAGGTCAAAAGCTGTCCCAAATGAGCCATAATGAAAATGAAGTTAAGTTCACACTAAAATCATTTCCAAAAACAAATAAAATTGTATATATCATGAAGTAATGAATCATAATAATCGCCAGATTGGGAGTGTGATAAAATTTTGTGATCAACTTAGCATTGAAGTGCACAAGCACACAAAAAATAAATATAGATAAGAAGAAGGGCCTTTCACATGTTATAAATTTTCATAATTTATATGACGAATTACAAGCATTATCTTTCTTAGGTGGTTATAGGAGTGCCAATACAAAAACTTAAAAAAAAAAAGGCAAAAAAAAAAAAAAAAAAAGGTAGAATGATTCATAAGAAGAGATTGTTGATGTCCTTACAAGTTTGTGTGCTTAATATGTTACGAATTAACGTTAGGTCTGTAGCTGGAAATCATGCATCCTTTGAAAAATGCGATAATCAACAGATCATAGTTGAGCTAAGGTTGATATGTGCTCTTAAGATCAGTAACTAATGTCAAGCATGGGATTGACTTATTTCAAATAGACTATGTGATGGGAGAACAAGAAAGCTAGTCATTATGCTATATTGGAATCCATAAAGCAATATCTATATTTCACTTTAGTAGTTTGCTTGTGATAGTAGGAAAGCTTGGATTGGAAGTATTAGTGAAGATTAGGATCGAAAGTTATGATTAATATCTTATTTAGAAGCATTGTTGGTTGTTAGGCTAGAAGATAGCAGTGAATGTCAATTTTAGAGTTAGTGTTCAATGTTAGACTTAGAGGATTAATAGAATCTGTGTTTAGGGACAATAATAGAAGTTGGACTCAAAGTTGAGTTTTAATATCAAATATAGTGAATTTCATCTCACTTTTGGTTTTAAAAAATGAGAGGGTGAAAAAAAATTATGATACATGCTACTCCAGGGGTGGAACCAGTTTCAATTTTGAGGGGGGGAATTTATAGGAGTAAGAAAAAAATTTTGCCACTGTGCTACTCCATGAGTTGGTTAGACTTACAAATATATGAGAAAGATAAAAGGAGAACATAACTCATAAAAAAATAAAGGTTTAAGTAGTTTGATCTCTCTCTCTCTCTCTCTCACACACACACACTATATATATATATATAATTCATTGACTGGCTTAGGCGTTAATATCAGAAAAAGGTTAAAGGGTGAAGAGAGAGAGAGAGAGGACATCCCATTGAAAATGTAATAATGACCTGGATACTTTGCATCATGTGAAGTGAAGAAGTATATATATCATCTCCTCACACTACAAGAGTTTCATTGCTATTTATAGTAAGCCCATCTTAGGAAGTGAATTATCGCTAATTAATTATCCTTAGAAAAATCTGCCATCATGTTAACATTGAGCTGAGTTAAATTTAGTTATTTACAATTAATATTTTCATTAGTTAATTATTATGGTTGCAATGCATGTAAGGTTCATGCTCCATTTGTAATGCCTTTTATAGCTACGTACAGGGCTTGTAATATATCTGCTTATTAATGTTGTTAATATTGATGGTTGAGAGCCTACCTCATAAAAGCTTTTTTTTTTTCGCTCGCCCTAGCCGCCTCGACTCTCTGGCGATTTAGGGTTCCTCCGTTTCCTTCGTCTTTCCGGCCATTTCTTCCAGTTTTTTGTGTGTTTTTTGTGCTTTTCGTTCACTGGTGCTGTTATACTGGTGAGTTCCCTTGGTTTTGGCCCTTCTTGGGCTTCGGTTTGATGGCGGAGACCTCTTCCTCGACCCCTTGGGGGAACGTTGCCACCAAGACGCAAGATCCAAACAAAGGTTTCTTCAACTTGGACCAAGATGTCCCTTCTCCGACCAAATCTCGCTCCTTTAAGGATGTCCTCTCGGGTACTCCTTCAGGTGATAACATTCCGTCTCTTACTCAATCTACCTTTAACGGTGTCCCGGCGGTTCTGATTTCTGACGAAGAAGTATTGAAACTTGCTTCCCTTTTCCGTTTTACTTTAGTTGGCAAATTTGGTCTTCGCAGACCCAATCTTGATTCTATCCGTAATTTTTTTGGTAATCTTAAGTTAACGGGATTTTACTCTGTGGGCTTGCTGGATTCTAAGCACGTTGCTATTCAATTATCCAATGACTTGGACTATAGTCGTGTTTTTGCTCGACGATCTTACTTTATTTTGAATTGTCAGATGCGTATTTTAGAATGGACTCCTTTTTTTGATGTTAAGGAAGAGTCTCCGATCGTTCCTTTATGGATCTCTTTTCCGAATTTAAGGCTTCATTTCTTTAACACAAAAGTTTTATTTGCTCTTGGAGCTATTTTCGGTCGCCCTCTCCAAACTGATCAAGCTACTGCTTCAAGAACTAGGCCGTCAGTGGCTAGGGTTCTTGTAGAGGTGGATATCACGAAAAAATATGCAAAGGAGGTATGGGTTGGATCAAAAACCTTTGGTTATTTGCAAAAAGTTGAATTTGAAAAAATGCCTGAGTTTTGTATTCATTGTAAATCTCACGGCCATGCGGCGGTTGACTGTTTCAAATTGCATCCGGAATTAAAGAAAACTTCTAACAACAACAAGGGTAAGGTTGATTTAACGGAGACTGATATCACTAATAAAGACTCTGTTTCTCTGGAGGTTTTTCCACCCAATGTTGAGAAGGTGGTTAGCTCTCTTTTTATCAATAATGCGAGTGATGATAAGGTGGAGGACTTAAATATTGTTGGTAATGCTACAAAAACTGGTAATGTTGTTACAACTACTAAAGATAGTGATTCTTTGCATAATGTTGTTCTTGAAGAATCAGATAATAGCCCCAAAATTTATCTTTCTGTTGACTCTATGTTAGAAAAGGAGGATACTATGAGTGATTCTCTTGCCATGAAGATACATGATATAAACAAGGAAGGGTTGGAGGATCGGGAAGAGGGGGAGTACGTTCCTAAATCTAATAATGTTGCGGCTCTTGAGATTAGGGAAGAAGTGGATGATGGGATTGGACAAATTTATGGTGCTTCATCCAATGGATATGAAAAAATTACTAAAAATATTGATGAGGATGGCTCTCCGCAATGGCAAAAGAAAAAAAAGAAAAATGGGAAAAATCTTATGCCTGAAACACCTAGATCTTTTAGGGCTCTTACTAATCAAAAAAAAAAAAAAAAATTAATGTTTAAGGCCCTTATTTGGAATGTGAGGGGGATCGGGGGGAAGGATTCTAAAACTCGTGTTAGGAATTTGTGTCGTATTCATAATATTAATCTGCTTGTTCTTCTTGAACCTTTTGTTTCTTCTGATAAATTAAATTCGATTGCTACTTCTTTGGGTTTTAATTCTAGTTTTGCTAATTCTTCTAACAAAATTTGGATTTTGTGGAAGAAAGGTGTTAATGTTACTATTATTTCTGATTTTCATCAAGTGGTGCATGCTCATATTTTTTATGACAAGTTTATTTTCAATGCATCTTTTATTTATGCTTTATGTACTAGAGCTGGTAGATTTCCTCTTTGGGATTGTTTAGCTAATTTTGCTAATAATGCTATTGGCCCTTGGTTAGTGGGAGGTGATTTTAATATCATCTCTAATGCTAATGAAAGAATTGGTGGGAATCCTCCAAATGTGAATGCTATATATGGATGATTTTAATCAAATGATTTCTAATTGTAATTTAATCGATATTGGTTTTTCTGGTAGTGCTTTTACTTGGTATAGATCATCCATGTGGCAAAGACTGGATAGAATTCTTTTTAACAATGAATGGGTTAGTAAGTATAATTTGACTCATGTCCAACATTTAAGTAGAACTTTATCTGATCACGCTCCTATTCTTATGCAAATTTCTGAGAACAATATGAAACCTTCTTTGGCTTTTAGATTTCAAAATATGTGGATTAGTCATGCTGATTTCTTAAATGTGGTTGCTAATAATTGGAATGTCGAGGTTTTTCCTAACAACAATATTGTTGGCATGGCTAGGCTTTGGGCCAAATTAAGTAGACTGAAACAAACTCTTAGGTATTGGAACAAGCATGTTTTTAAAAATATTTTTGATAACATTAAGGAAGCTGAAGGTAAGGTGTTAGAGATGGAAAATTTATTAATCCATAATAATTCTGATGATAATATTGCTAATCTTGATAATGCCAAGCTTCACTTGTTCCATTTACAAAATCAAGAAGAAACTTTTTGGAAACAAAAAACTTCCTTTGCTTGGACTAATGAAGGGGATAGGAATACTTCTTATTTTCATGCTTTAGTTAATAAGAATAGAGTGAGGAATCACATTCATAAAATTGTGGATCCGCAGGGCATGGTTTATGAATCGGATAACCTTATTGCTAACTCGGGTGTTAATTATTTTAAAGATGCTTTTAATGTTTCTAAGTTACATTTTCCTATTGACAATGTTAGCATTATTCCTAAAATGGTGAATGAGGATGATAACGTGTTGCTTAATCATACTCCTACTGAGGTAGAGATTTGGAATACTATCAAAGGTATGAATGGGGATTTTGTGGCTGGTCTGGATGGTTTTACCACGAAATTTTTTGTGAAAACTTGGGATATTATCAAGAATGATATTATGGATGCTGTGCATGACTTTTTCAAAGGTAATCCTTATCCAAAGTTTTTTTCTTCTACTAATATTGTGCTCATTCCAAAAAAAGTTAATTCTATGTCATGGAATGACTTTAGACCTATTAGTCTGTGCTCTTTTTTTAACAAATTAGTGGCCAAAATTATTGCTTCTAGATTATCCTCTATTTTGCCTAATATTATCTCTAACAACCAACTGGCTTTGTTAAAGGTCGTAGTATTTTTGACAATGTTCTTTTGGCTCAAGAAATGGTTCATGATCTGAATGCTAAAGTTACTGGGGGCAACATATTATTCAAACTTGATATTACTAAAGCATATGATAACCTCAAATGGGATTTTCTTTACAAAATATTACACTTGATGGGGTTTAATGATTTTTTTCTGATATTGATCAAGAATAGTATTGAAAATTGTTTTTTCTCTATTATTATCAATGGGAGTTCTCATGGTTTTTTCCCTTCTAAGCATGGATTGAGGCAAGGTGATCCTCTTTCCCCTTCTTTATTTATTTTAGCTATGGAATTTCTTTCTAGAGGTATTGAGAATCTTTATAGTAGAAACTTGCAGCTTCATTTCCGTACTTGTGGTGGTATTCCTATTACTCATCTTAGCTTTGCTGACGACTTTATTATTTTTTCTAATGCTTCGATTAAAAATGTCAGATGTCTTACTAGATTTTTAGCTTCTTTTCAGAATATTAGTGGTTTGTCGATTAATAAGGATAAGAGCAATTTTATTGTTGGTTCTTCTGTTGGTAACACTAGAATTAATGACATTAAAAGGGTTTGTGGTTTTAATCAGTCTTCTCTTCCTATAAAATACCTTGGCACACCCCTTTTTAAAGGGAGAAAAAAGATTTTTCTTTTTGACAATATTTTTACTATTTTACAAAAAAAATTTCTTAATTGGTCCTCCAACTTTCTTTCCTATGGTGGTAGATTAACCTTGATTAAAAGTGTTTTAAATTCTATTCCTATTTTTTTGTTTCACACTTTACAACCTCCTGGTAATGTTTGTTTAAGAATGGAGAAAATGATTAATAAATTTTTCTGGGGGGCCACTAACAATAAATCTTGTATTAATTGGGCTTTTTGGAGAAAGTTGTGTGGTGTTTACAATGAAGGGGCTTTGGGTTGTAAGTCTATTTTTGAAACTGCTTATGTTTTCTCTCATAAACTTTGGTATGCTTTTAGATCTAATAATAGTTTATGGGCGAAATTTATGAATGCTAAATATTGTAAGAATCTTAATCCTCTTGCTTGTCATTATAAAAGTACTGATTCTCAGGTTTGGAAAAGACTGTGTAAGATCAAGTGGGAGGCTGAAAATTACATTCAATGGGGGATTGGCACTGGGGACGTTGCTTTTTGGCAAGATAACTGGATGGGGTCGGGTTCTATTGATAACTATCTTAACACTCATACCATCATTAATACGAAAGTTAGTGAATTTTTTTATAATGGGAATTGGAACATCCCTAAGTTGTTAGAGGTGGTTCCTTTAGATATCCTGGATAAAATTGTTCAAATCCCATTACATCTTCATGTTAAGGATAATATTATGTTTACATTATCTACCTCTGGTAAGTTTGATGTTAAGAATATTTGGGAGGAGACTAGAATTAAAAGGAATGCTTCCATAACCTTTAAAGCGCTTTGGCACAATACCATTCCATTATCTTATTCTCTGCTTGCTTGGAGATGCCTTAAATGCTTTATTCCGATTGATAATATCCTGTGGAGAAAAGGTTTTATGATTGTTTCTAAATGTCAATGTTGTCTCAACATTGAAAGTCTTCAACATGTTTTCGTGAATGGTTCTATTGCTAGTAAAGTGTGGTCTTACTTCTTCAATTTGGCTGGGATTGGTTTGTTTCATGCTAATTTAAATTTGGATGAACTTCTAAAAGTGTGGTTTATTGATAGGAAATGCCATATTCATAATACTCTTCCTATTGTTATCATTTGGTATCTTTGGGATAGTAGAAATAATGCTAAACACTTGGGTATCAAGATGAATGCCTATGACATTATATCCAAAGTGAAGTTTAAAATCTTACAGCTGATTGCGGTTAATCTTATTTCTATTAAGCATTTTTACAACAGCAAGTCTCTGGCTAATTACTTTGGGATTCATACGGCTGTTAATATTACTATGGATATTATTGTGAAGTGGACTAAACCGTCTGATCCTTTTGTGAAACTTAATACGGACGGCTCTGTTCATGTTACTAATGCTGGTATGGGTGGTCTTATCAGGGATTGCCAGGGTAATCCTATTATTCTGTTTTAGGGTCCTCTGGGTTTGTGCTCTGTGTTAACCTCTGAGCTTATGGGTTTGAATCATGGTTTACAAATTTGTCTGAGGTTGGGTTTATATAATGTTAATATTGAGGTTGATTCCTCTCTTTTGATTCATATTTTCTCTAAAAATGATATTAACTTTCCTCAGGATTTTTACATTATAAGAAAAATTAGATTGGCTCTTTCCTTAATTAATTTTACTATGTCCCATATTTATCGTGAGGGAAATTCGTGTGTGGATTGGCTTGCGAATTTTGGTGCCCATAGTAATAATTACCTGGAACATTCCATCTCCCAAATTATGGCCCCTCTGAAAGGCATGATCTTACTTGACAAGATTGGGTTACCTTACATTCGCCACAAGTAATTTCATTGTTAATTCTGCGTTTGCTTTTGTCTGGGTGCCGCTGGTTTTGTTGTGGTTGGTCTATTTTTTGCCTGGGGTCTTACTTATTTCTCTTATTCCTTCTTGGAATATGCTTTCTGGTGATAATTTATGGGTTATCATTTTATGGGGGTTCTCTGCTTTTCACTGCTTTCCGGACTGGAGTTTATTTTTCTTTTGCTGGAACTGGGATAGCATTATTTGGTATCTTTTGAGCTGTGATTTTAACCGGGATATTCAGTCCAGTTGCATGTTGGAGGTTCTCTATAGCAGTGGTACTTGTGATGTCTTCCAGCTGAACATGAACTGAGTTTATAATAGCTGTAAGGTGTGGTCTTTAAATGGTATTTGTTGGAGAAGATGCGGGATGAAATATTTTTCTGGGATCTATCAGTTACATCAGGTTGAGAATTTGGAACGTTATTTCATGACTACTGAAGAGTGGGTGTTAATGAGGGTTAACCAGGAAATTATCTTTATGTTCTTTACAATCTATTGTTCTAATAGTCTTTTGTGGAGTGGTCTTTGCAGGTTCAATTTTGACTATAAAAAAGGTTTTTTCAAATTTCGATACCTGGAGTTCTTATGTTTGTTGAAAATTACTGAAGCTTCTCATATGTCAGCAGATTTGATTCTAAAGAGGAAATCTGGGAAAAAAGTTAATTTTGAAAGAAAATATGCTTACAAGAGGAGCAGAATTGTGAGAAAGGTATGGTATTTCATTATATGGGTTTTCATTTTGCTATATAGTATATTTTTTTGCAGGAGAGTGGAGCTGAAAGCTATCAAGATTAATTGGACTCTCTCTTTTTGGGTGCTATTGCTGTATAGCCCGTTTATATTAGATTCGTTTTGTAATCATAGTTTAAGGATTTGCCGGCTCCTAGGACTTTTATTTTCTTTTTGTTTTGTAGCTCTTATGAGCAATAGTGAGTTGGCGGAACCTTTTAAGGATCTGTAACCGATTTTTTGAATGAACGCGTAGGCCCCATGAGAGGGTTTTAACCAAAAAAAAAAAAAAAAAAAAAAAAGGTTGAGAGCCTACCAAAATGAATTATGACAATTAAGATGCTTTCTCAAGAGGCCCCATATTCTTTAGATGATCTAGCTAGTTTCTTGAGACCTTTTGTTGTCCTTAGCGAAAGTATAATGTCTCAATTGCCTCTTTTTCCTTCATTTTTTATAATCATTATATGCATTTTTCCTAATTAGTTGAATTACTAGGCCAGACAACTTCTTTTATAAGTATGTATCTAATATTTTTGAAGACAATGTAATAATATTATACTTTTATAATACATATTGTAAATGTATTAAGGGAAGTTTACAATATGAACCTTAAAAATACATATAATTAGATAAATATGTCAGCTATAATTTTATTTGAAGAAATATGATTGAAATTTCATTTATGTTAAAAAATATCTTTGTGATTGAAATATGAGTCATAGTTCCTAGTAATAACGTCAATGTTCAGATAAGAAATCTACTCGAACACATTTCATCCGAACTCATTTTTTATCTTTGGTGGTTTAACTAAAGAGATTTATATGCCATAAAGCTTCAAAGTGATCTATGTTCAAATACAACTCAACATCTATTTTGAGCCTTAGATCCGATCATTACTTGTGAAGAATAATGCAAGAACTTGTTATAGGAATTACAAATCTTCTTTGAAAATATCTCAAACCCTGCTTATACCATATTTGAACATGCTTCTGATTATGTATTAGACTATTAGCCTCGAACATAACTCTGGCAAATTTTAGGTGATGTTTACACATCATTATCTTGTATAGAATAATTAGATAAAGTTTGAACTTTTTATTCTCATTATCTTGTATAGAATTAATTCATTTGAATATCTTTGTTATGTATACATTACATATTAGATGCCCACAATACCATAAAATAACTAATGATATATATTACAACATTACTTACTTACTATTAATAAATATAAATTGGATTTTAGTGCACAATTATATATGAGAGATTTGATGTATAAATATATTCCACAAAATACCATAAAAATTATAATGTTTTGATAGACAACTTAATATAAGTATTTGCTTATCTTCAAAATTTAATAGTAATTTACGCTTCATATCTAATGGTTTATGAAGCTTCCAAGCTTTGCAAATATTAAAATCAAGAGCTATTAGTCATTTGTTTAGCAAGTTTTCTAGAGATGTATCATTTTTCCACCCATTTCAACCAAGCAGTTGGCATATATATTTTTTTTTTGTTAAAACCCGCAGAGGGGCCTACGTGTTAACTTCAAAAATCGGTTACAAAGTCCTTAAAAGGACCAACCAGCAAACTACTGCTCAGAAGAGCTACAATTCAAAAAAGAAAGAAAAAACCTAGAAGCCGGTCGGTCCTTATCCTATGATTACAAAATTGATAGTAAAAATCTATTGGGCTGTGAGACGACAGCACCCAAAAAAAGAAGATCCAATAAATAGCTTTTGGCACGAACTTCCTGCAAAAAATCAAAAGGAAAAAGAAATAGAAGCAAAAAATAGGACAGAGAAGAACCTTGCAAACTTTACAGCTCCCAAGACAGCAAATACTAATAGGCCTGCAAACAATACTACAAATACAAACATTAGGATCACTCATAATCGGAAGAAAGTCAATAGTTTCCAGATTTTGATTCACATCAGCATCCAACTCAGGAATAAACAACTTGCATAGCATGGGAAAATTAATATTAATAATCCTTTTAACATACTTCCCTCTACCAATACAGAGCCTGTTATTCATAGAGTGCCAGACCAATTCAGAAAAACCAAACAAGCGCCCAGGACACTCAGTTCCCAGAATGAACTTTAAAAAATTAATGATATTATGAAGAAAATAATGATGATTGCTAGAATTCTGGGTCAAAATACCGAGAAGAGAATTATAATGGTTCTCCGCATAAACTATATTCTCCAGATTACCATCAACTTGTAACTGACAATTATCAACAACCAAATTAGTAACCCAAACAAGATGACAGCGACCAGCAGGAAGAATACAACCAATCACATTAACAATATTAGTTAACCACTGAATCAAAATATGGTAAGAAACAATAAAATTTAAGTAAATATCAGTAAATCTGCAACGGTAGACGCCACCAGAAATGACAATAGAGATGATATAGAAATTGGAATTATGAAACAAGTCATAATAGATCAAACCAGCCCTCACAATGCTAATAAAGAAGAAATCCAAATTCATGAGACACGACCATTTCTAATGTAAGGGAGAGAAGTTTTATCCAACATTATCAAGCCTTTCAAGAAAGGATTTAAACTAGAAATATTCAGATCTTGATAACTCTCAAGCTGACAACCAAAGTTAGCCAACCAGTCAGCACAAACATTAGCTTCACGATAAATGTGAGTAATATAATAGTAAATAATAGCAAGAGATTTTTTAATTTTCCTAATAAGATAAAAGTTCTGAGGATTACCCTGAACTTTATTATTAATGATTTGAACCACAAGATCAGCATCCACCTCAATCCAAATATTACGAAACCCCAAAGTATTACACTTATCAATCCCCAATTGAAGACCGGAGAGTTCAGCAGTCAAAACAGAGCAAAATTGCAAGGGGGAAGCAAAAACAGACAGCACCTTACCATCATGATCCCGAATGATGCCCCCAGTACCAGCTAAAGAGTTCCTAACAGAACCATCAGTATTCAATTTGGCATAGGGAACATTCGGTTTTCTCCAAATGACCATCCTGCTAATACTTTTGGCAGCATTGAAATTCATGTTAATACCAAAAAACTCAGCCAAAAGTTTAGCATTTCTGCAATTTTTACTAGAGATTAAATTACAAGAAGAAAGTTTAAGAATTTTATGGTTAATATTAGAAATGATAGCAGAAGCTTCCATTTTAATGCCAGCATGCTTGGATTCATTTCTCGATTTCCAAATGAACCATAAAATAAGAATAGGGATAAGGTTAAGAATATGGCCTTTAGAATTGTTCATCCAAAGATTTAAAACAGGGGTAAGATCATTATAAATAGTCCCCTGACTAATATTAGCCAACTCAGAATAATAATGCCAAATCTTCCTCGAAATATGACCATTAAGAAAAATGTGGTTGATACTTTCGATATTCTCACAACATTGACATTTAGAAGGTAATAAAAAGCCTTTTCTTTGAATAACAGTTTCCACTGGAATAAACCCCTTAATACATCTCCAAGCTAAAATAGAGTATGAAATAGGTATACTATTATGCCATAAGGAAGAAAAAATAATAGACTTATCATTCTTAATCCTAAACGCTTCCCAAGCTTTTTTCATTTGGAACAAACCCGAAGAAGACAAAGAAAACAAAACTTTATCCTTACTATTCAAATCTAAAGAGACCAGCCTAATTAAATCAACAAAAAAAGAAGGTAAGTTCTGCAACAGTTTAAAAACATTCCAAGACCCATTAATTAAAAAATCAGATACTTTGACATTCTCAACAGAGCAAGTATTAAAGAAATTATCAATTGAACAGGGACCCATCCAATTATCTTGCCAAAAAAATACATTACCTTCACCAATACCCCATTGAATGTACTGTTCCGCATGCCACCTTATTTTGCAAAGCCTTTTCCAAGTAGGAGAATCAGTAGGTTTAAAAACATTAAGCAGAGGATGAGAATCTTTGCAATACTTAGAATTCATAAAACGAGTGTTGACCTCGATTTTGCCCAGAATCGGGCTTAGAGAGTTGACTTGGTCAAATTGACCAAATCAGACCCCAAGACCCCCTCCCACGGGTTCAGTGAGTCGAGTCGAGTCTGTTGGATCCTGACTTGGACCCTGGGTCAAGTCAGTTGACCAAGTCAACTAGGGTTGACCATTTAACCCCCTTTGGCCTCAAATCAAATTCAAATCAATTCAAACTCATTCATGGCTTGATTCCATTCACCCTTGGACCCAATTGACTAGGTTGACCAAGTCAACACTTGACTTGGTCAACCCAAGTCATAATAGGTCAAATATGACCTATTAAGGTCAATTTAAAGCCTAATTTAATGGGATTAAAGCCTATGAGCGTTTTAGAATTCAAATCACGGCCAACCTAGACTAATTTCCCTCCTATTTACCTCTTGATCTCATCCCCACCGTCCAAGGGAGGTCAAGGGGTTTAAATAGTGAAAAATTAGGTTTTTTTTGGGATCTTTTTTCTCTCCCTCTCTCTAGAGACCGCCTCAGGCTCTGAGATTTTGTGAGAGCACTCCCACGACTTCCCTCCACCTTTTCGAACCGAATCCCGACGACCAGGCCCCGCCGGCGGCGATCCTCCGGCGAATTCGAGCCTTTTCGCGTTCCAAGACGAATCCCGGCCAATCGAGGAGGTTTCAGACCTTGAGTTCAACAAGAGACTTGTTCTAGAGGAGTCCACGAGTCCAACGAGCCCAAGATCTCCCGAATCCACCGTGTGGATTGAGGTATATCTCAAACCCTAGTTAGAACACTTAGGGTTAATTAGCGTCGTCATTAGTGCATTTTAATTCAAAATAAACCTTCCCCATGAATGCTCTTCGTACATAGGACCTAAATCTCAAATTTCATGTTATTTGGTTGAGTATCGAAGGCGAACGATGCGAAAATCCTCCCTATCTCTCTGTTCGGTCGGTCCCCAGCCGCCCGTCTTCTGGACCGTTGATCCTATTGATCAACGGTGCGGATCCCAGTCGGACCGAGCGTCCGTCCGACCACAGGGGATTGGTTCGGACCCTGGCTTGGTCCAGCCAGATCGCAGCCGTTCGTCCGTTACAGCGCGGATCAGACGGCTCGGAGCCGTTGCCTACGTGGATGAGTGGGAGGCGGCTTGATTGCCGCATGATCGCGGCAATCATTGAGCCGCCGCCAATGATTGGCCGCAACCGTGGACCCAATCGTGATGCGCCACGCGTCCCGCGGGTCCCGCCGCTGTTTTATTTAATTAAAATTATTTTAAAAATTATTTTAAAACCCTATTTTCTTCAAATATTCGTATAAAATCCATTTTTTGTCCGATTTTCGCGTATAATACCTCGAATTGATCGTATTTTCGTCCTCTACACATTAAAATTTTTTTTTTTATAAAAATGATAAATATATTTTTAATTATTTATTAAACAGTAAAAAAAAATCATATTTTTATTATTATTTAAATTATTATTATTTTAATATATTTATTATTATATTATTATTTAATTATTTAGTTATAGTTATTTGTTATAATTACTGTTATTTTGAGATACTAGCCTATTATTTGTTATTATTATTATTATTATTATTATTTTAATTATTTCTTCTAAAAATTATTTTGAAATTAGCCTTTAATGTCCTTTAAACTTTGAAAATCCATATCTTTCTCGTTTTCGATCCGATTTTGACGCACAACGTCTTGTTTTGATCGTATTTTGATTCTGCACATCCTGGAGTCTGCACTGCACAAATATTTTTAGTATTTCTGTACTTATTTGGAAAAACAACAAACTGTATTATTTTCAAATGTTATTTTTATTATACTTAAACTTTGAAATTACATATCTTTATCGTCTTGAATTCGCTGTAAACGCACAGCGACTTGTTTTGAGCGTAATCGAATTCTGCACATCCTGGAATTGGTTTTATTTGAAATTTTTGGGTCTGTGTGCAGTTATTTTAAAAATAGTGAAACTGCACTATTTTAAAATATTATTTCATTGTATTTGAAGTTGTAAATTTCGTATCTTCGCTGTTTTAAGTCGGATTTCGATGTGCGACCCCTCGTTCTTTTCAGAAAGACGAGCTTTATGTTTTAAAACCATTTCCAGCCCCCAATTTTGGCTGTATGAATAGATTTCTGTTTTTGATCCAATTATTTGGAGATTTTGATATTTATATATTTATATAACAAATATTTTCAGGATACAAACTACTTTCAAATCGCTTGAGACTTCGTTAGGATAGTCAGTGGGTCTCCCTTATATGTATTTATCATAAATTGATCTACTGTTAATTATGCTATTTTCCAAAATTTTATATATCTGTAAGTATTTTAAAATATTTTAAAATTACTTATGTATTAAATCCCTTAATCTTGGGAGATCCACTACTTGTGAAATTTTAGACATATGTTCTATGAATGAAGAGCAATCATGGGGGAGTGGGTTAGTGAATGGTTGAGTCCCAATCATCCACTAATCCGTTCTTTAGGTGTCTGTCTTTTTATTTTCGTAGATTGCATGTGTAGGTCGCACCACGAGCACTTAGCTTAGGTTCTCCTAGATCTAAGGACATGGTGTCATTACTGTACTCCCATGCATCTATTATCCCGAGGGTTAGTGTAAACATCACTTTAAACTCCTACAACATAGTGACACCCTAAGGACAAAAATTAAGGACCTGTCTAGCGAACTTAGAAGTTTTCTAGGAGCTAGGATAGATCCCAGAACGACATGAAAACCTCAACATTTAAACTTAGTGACATCATAAACCTCTCTGAATTTTCTAGGAATTTTTAGGAGCTTTTAGAGCCCTTAGCTAACCAACCATAATTAACCTGCTAAATAAGGCCCCGAGACCTTCCGAAAAATACAATAATTACATATTAGGTCAGAAAATTATCCACCATACCTTGAACTGACCAGAATATGATCCTTGACCTTAGATAAATAGGGCTCCTTAGTTTGACTTTAGGTTGACCCCTAATTTGACCATAGGTGGAATTTACCTTTTTGCCCCTAATAAATTATTAAAAATTATTAAAAATCTCAAATTTTCTCCAAACACTTGGGATCTTTTTCTCAGGTCATCCCTGACTTTTGGGAATGATTCCAATCAGTTTGGAGCTCATTTGGATCAAAACAGTAAAAAGGGCCCTTTTCTAGTTAATTTAGAAATTCCCTTAATTACCCGATCTTTAGAAATTCATAACTAATTGTAGAAAATTCCAAATTAGGCAAACTCACTTGCATTGGACTTCAATTAGGGCCTAGTATTTATTAAAAATCTTAGATTTCCAGAAAATGGCCTAGATTAGAAAGTCAACTTTTTAGTCAACCCCAGCCTATAGTCTAGGGCCCGAAACTTAGAAAATTCATAACTTTGGATAGGAAGCTCCGATTTCAGTCTACTACCTGTCTAACTACTCGTATTAAGATCTAGTATTTTCCTAAGGTGATAGGAGACCCAGAATTAGCCTTTTTCCCATAGTGACTTTTTGGACCCTTAGTCTAGTTCCTAGGAGAACCTAGAACTTTCCAAAATTGGCTAATACAAATGAATACCCTTAGTTCTTAAAACTGATCAACAAATAAAAATAATCAAAAATGGATCTAATTCACTAATATTTGAATTTCAATTAAAACATCCTTTTTAGACCCCCAACATACCTGAACTCTACATAATTTCAACTAATTATCCCACTTAGGATCTATCCAAACCACACTAGCCTTACACACATAGAATGGTTTGCTAGGACACCACTTCTAGATCTAGGTTAGGCCGCTGGGTTTTATTTTTGCTGTGTGCCGGAGCTTTTCGTAGTTTTCACTGCATGCTGTTTGAAAATTGAATTGCTGTGTTTGCTTACTTTTCTTGCACTCTGTGATGTGATGGGCGCTAGATTTACCCCTAGGTTAGGAACGTCATATATATATATATATATATACTGTTCTTCTATGCAGGTGGCCATGCTCAAGCTAAGAAAAGGGGGGCACCGTTATGATTTCTAATATTGTCTTATGCAGGTGCTTGCTCAGCCCCCCTGATATAATGAGGGCTAAAATTATTAAATAATTATAATTGCTACAGATGGAGCTGTTTAGCCCTCAGAGCATGGCTTGACACAGGGTCAATGGTGTTAGCATTTTCATTTTCATATAAACTGCTTGGGATGATTATTAGGATAACCTTGCAGGTGATTTAGAATTTACTGCTTTTTCAATAAATGTAAATTTGTATGTAATAATTGTTAAGAGTTGTGAAAACAACCTTTGAGTTGGGATATTCTTATCCAGCTTGAATTCTAAAAGAGGAAGGCATCCCTAAGGGGAGAGTCTTCTTCCATTTGGAAGATCGAGCTGGATGGCTTTAGATATCCAAAGAGAAAAGGCAATACACCCCTACTGGGGGAAATTGTCTCTTCGTTTGGATATTCAAGCCACGACGGATCCAAGGAGTCCAAGGAGGAGTGATCCAAGAAGTCTAAGGAGAAGATACCCAGAAGACTAAAGATTTGAAGACCCAATATCCCACTCAAAGTTGTTGGCGTCTGTCATAGGCTTAGAAAATCCGGGTTGTTGGCAGTGGTGCCCGGCCACTTTACTTTTCTGCATACCCTGGGTTGTAATTAAAGGGCAGTTGGCCTATGGACATTTACTTGATTAGTTGGATTTATATTGATGTGTTTACCTGATTGCGCAGTAGAATTACCTGCTTTTTCTAGGTTTCTTTCTTGCATGCCGCTCTTGTTTTCGCCTGGATCGCATTAGGCTCTTTAAGGACTGAAAAATCTTTTATACTCATAACCAAAATTTAATATTTAAGTTTTAAATAACATAGAAACTTAACGAACCTAGGGAACTGCCGGAACCGTCCGGGGTCGCATGCATATTACTGCATCTTCTCTCTCCTTCTAATAAGACATCTCCCTGCCTGCGGGTAGAGTCCGGATAATCTGGCCTATGAGGATGAAGTGCCGGACCTAGGGAGACTCAGTCTTTTCTAAAAATTATTTTATATTAAGCCTGTTTTTAAAATCTAAAGCATTCATGAGCTGACATTTCAACTAGCATGCATTGCATTAGAAATCAATTTAATTAAAATTTAATTGCATTAGTTAGGGGCATTCACCCAACATATGTCCAGGACCACTTAGGAAATTCTCTAGATGTCGGTCCTACTTCCAATAACTGTACCTCCCACCCATCTTTTATAATTGACCTGATAGCATGGTTTTGAAGCGATTAGGTGGTTAGCTGGCTCCCCCAATCCAGGCCGGGATAAGTCCAGATCTTTGCATTGCATTAGATAGGACACTGGTCTTAGTGTGTGTCGAACACTAAGTCCAAACTAGATTTAGGATTCGAGGCTACTACATTCGGTCTCGTAGTATGCCTTAAATAGTAGGTAGGTCCCTTCCTTTCAGGGACTATAAATCCTACTTATCTGCGTCACAGGATGACGCCACCTCCATCCTTCTCTCACGCATGTGATCGGATGTTTGACTTTTAGTTTCTCCAGTTTCTCTTTAGTACTCTAGAGCCTCCGAATGCTGGTATGAGCCACGCATGTTGATTCAGCCCCTTTGAACCTTTCTTCCCTTTGAGTAGGATTTCCTAGTCTATACCCTTGTGCCGATCCCAATTTAGGAGAGGATAATGTATGATCCTTAATCGAGAGTTTTCTCAGGCTCCGGCCTGGGATGTAATTAACCACGGGGGCTTGCGCCCGTGGGAAACTTGGTCCCCACAATCTACTAAACCCCATTCGATCTCTTGCATCGGGTGGGGGAAACCCGTGACTAGGTCGTGTATATCACTATCCATCGAGGTGTGTTGGCGTCAGCCTCCATCCTCAATGGTTAGTCGTATGCACGATCCAATCTGCCCTTCCAATCGACCCGTTTGCGCGGTGTTCCTTTCGGAGGTCCACACGAGCCCATAAACTCTCATTAGTACGAAAGGAAAACCAAAGTTTATGAGAGAAGGCTTTAGCCATATCAGTAACATTTTTAAAACCCAAGCCACCTTCATTATAAGTGCCGCACATACTATTCCAAGACGCCCAATGTATAGCATTACTATTATACTTAGATGTCCAAAAGATTTTATTTATCATTCTTTCAATACGAAGGCAAATAGTCGCAGAAGGGTTGAGAGAATGAAACAAGTAAATGGGTAAAGAGTTAAGAACAGACTTAATAAGAATTAACCTACCCCCATGAGATTAAAAGATAGAAGACTAATGTTGCAATTTTTTTTGAATAGAAGTAAAAATATCTTCAAATAAATGATTCTTCTTTTTACCTTTATAAATAGGAGTGCCCAAATACTTAATGGGAAAGTTTTTAGATTGAAAACCACAACGTCTTTGAATAGCAAGAACTCTATTTCTATTAATAGTTTTACTGGCAACAAAAGAACTTTTTTCCTTGCTAATAGCTAATCCTGAAACCGAATGAAATTCTAATAAAAAGTTACTTAAAATAGAGATATTATTGATAGAACCATTAGAGAACAAAATGAAATCGTCAGCAAAACTAAGGTGAGAAACAGGCAAGCCTCTAACAGTTCTAAAATAAAGATTAGGATTACGGGTAAAAAGATCTTCAATACCCCTAGACAAATATTCCATATCAATAATGAAAAGAGCCGGGGAGATATTATCCCCTTGTCTTAAACCTTTGTTAGACTTGAAGTAGTCATGAATCCTACCATTAATCAAAACAGAGAAATGACAATTATCAATACTGTTCTTAATAAGCTTTATAAAAGAATCTGAAAAACCAAAAAAGGACATAACATTAAAGAGGAAATTCCAGTTAAGATTATCATAAGCCTTAGAAATATCCAATTTTAAAATGATATTGCCACCTTTCACCTTAGTGTTAATTTCATGAGCCATCTCTTGGGTTAATAACACATTATCAAAGATACTTCTACTTTTAACAAAACCAGTTTGATTACTCGAGATAATTCTAGGAAGAATATTCTCCAATCTTTTAGAAATAATCTTAGAAATAAGTTTATTAAAAAAAGAGCAAAGACTTATAGGTCTAAAATCATTCCACTTATTAGCCCCCATAGATTTAGGAATGAGCACAATGTTAGTAGAAGTAAAAAAATTCGGGTAAGGAGTACCCTTGAAAAAAATCAGTAGCAGCTTCAATAATATCATATTTAATCATCTCCCAGCAACTTTGGAAAAATTTAGTGGTGTAGCCATCAGGACCCGCAATGGAGTCCCCATTCAAATCCATAACAGCATTGAAAATTTCCTCCTCAGAAGGGATCAAACAAAGCAACTCATTATCCTTATCATCAACAATTTTAGGAATGATATGAGGATTAGTTAAAGGATTATTACTAAAAGTACTCTGAAAAATATTCTTAAAATGATCCACTCCAGATTTGCATATAAGCTCCTCATTATCAATGAAAGAGCCATCATTAATCATTATTTTGTGAATATAATTCCTATTTCTATTACGGTTAGCCATAGCGTGGAAAAATTTAGTATTCCTATCCCCTTCAACAGTAAATTTAACATTCGCTTTTTGTTTCCAAAAAATTTCCTCTTGATCCTGAAGACTAACAAGATAATCTCTAACACTATTAAGAAGAGTCAAATTATCATTGGAAGGATTACTCATATGACTATTCTCGAGATCTTGCACTTTCAATTCAGCTTCCTTAATGTTAGTAAAAATGTTCTTGAAAATATTTTTATTCCACCAATTTAAAACATGTTTTAATCTACTAAGTTTAGACCAAAGTCTAAGCATGCCCTTGATGTCATTATTAGGAAATAAAGGCGCATTCCAATTTATTCTAACAACATTCTTGAAATCCTGATGATTGAGCCACATATTTTGGAATCTGAAAGATGTATTGCCAATTCTACTGTTAGCATTGATACTAAGCAGTAAAGGACAGTGATCAGACAACGTTTTACTAAGATGCTCAATAGTAGTCATGGAAAAAGTAGACAGCCAATCATTGTTAAAAAGAATTCTATCAAGACGTTGCCAAATAGTAGCACGATTCCAAGTAAAAGGATTACCACTAAAGCCTATATCATTCAGAGAACAATCAGAAATAACAGAATTAAAATCTTCCATAGCAATAGAATTAGGTAAATTACCTCCTCTCCTTTCCGAAGCATTAGAGATAATATTAAAGTCACCACCAATGCACCACGGTCCACTAACATTATTAGCAAATTGACGCATTTCCTCCCAAAGAGGAAAACGATTCCCTCTAGAATAAGCAGCATAAACAAAAGAGCCAAAACACTTATAATTGAATAATTCAATTTCACAGTTGATAATTTGAGGGTGATCCGATAAAATATTGACATTGATAATATTGTTCCACATGATCTAAATTTTGTTAGAGCAATTAGAAGCAAAATTAGAATAACCAAGTTTAGAAGCAGTAATACCAATTTTACTATTGGCAATAAGAGGTTCAATTAAAACTAAAAAATAAATACCATGCACTCTAGAAAGATTCTTAACTCTAGCAATGGAGTCTTTTCCCCCAATTCCCCTAACATTCCAAATGAGAGCTTTAATCATAAAGATGTTTGGAAGAATTATGGGCACCACGGGTAGACCGTGGGGTAGAAGGTTGAGAAATTTTCGTATTCTTACCTTTCTTTTTGTTCACTTTCGAAAATCCACCATCATCAATATTTTGAAGATTAGAAGTATCAGTATTAGAAAAAGAAACCACCTCAGAATTTTTTTTTGCAGAATTATCAATATTAGAAACAAAAGATAGGGCCAATTTATTACTCACAGAGTTTTGGATATTTTGAACCGTCTGCTCGATATTTTGCTCTACGTGACAAGGATGAAGAAATTCCCCTTCTTCATATAATTCATCACTACCATCACCAGCCAGTTCTTCTTCTCTATTAGTAATTGGTGCAGAGTTTTTTTCTACAATTTCCTTGTTAGTCAATAAAGCATGCTCATTATCACTACTACCAATCTCTTTAAGAATGGAATCAACAGAAATAAAAATTTTAGGTTCAGCATCCTCATTAACTTTTTCAACAATACCATTCTTCTCCTTCTCCAGAGAAATATTAACATTAGAATTTTGCATATTTTCTTGTGAAACAACAACTTCAGCTTCGTTATTATCAGATGATGGAAGCGGTTCCAACCGATCTGTCTGTATTAACTTCCCTGTAGGCACGTAGATTTGATCGGAGGATCCAAGCTTACCATCCACCTGCAAATTTGATTTTTTGAGTTCAGGGTGAAGTTTAAAACAATCCGAGTGTGCATGACCACGTATTTTACAGTGCGAACAGAAATCCGGAACTTTTTCGAATTCTACTTTCTGCATATAACCGAAAGCTTTCGATCCAACCCAAATCTCCTTCGCATGTTTTTTTGGTAATGTCAACTTCGACTAAAATTCTAGCCACAGAGGGTCTAGTGCGTGAGGCAGTAGCCTGATCCGTTTGGAGGGGTCTACCAAAAATAGAACCCAATGCATGTAAAACTTTTGGATTGAAAAAATGAAGGCGAAGGTTAGGGAACGAAATCCATATAGGAACTATGGGAGATTCTTCCTTGATATCAAAAAAGGGGTCCATTTTAAAATACGCATTTGACAGTTGAAAATAAAATAAGATCTACGAGCAAATATCCTACTATAATCAAGATCATTCGAGAGTTGTATAGCAACATGCCTCGAATCCAACAGACCGATAGAAACAAAACCCGATAATTTTAAATTAGTGAAGAAACTGCGAATGGAATCGAGATTAGGTCTGTTAAGACCAAATTTACCAACCAAAGTGTATTGGAAAGGAGAAGCTAGCTTAAGCACATCTTCATCAGATAAAAGAACAGCAGGTACACCATTGAAAGTTGATTGAGATAAAGTAGGAACGGAATCACCTGATCCAGCGAGAACATCCTTAAACGAACGCGTTTTAGAAGGAGAAGACTCCTCCACATCTAGATTAAAGAAACCTTTGTTAGAGATCGGCTTATCACCAGACATCGATCCCCAAGGATTTTGGGGTTTCGAAACAGCCATGAGACCAAGCCCCCACAGGGCTTAAAGCAAAGAAGCGACCAACACAGCTCTAAGCGAAATCACACCTCAAACGAGCAGGAAAAAAACACACAGGAACGAAAGCAGTGGAAGAGGAAGACGGAAGCCCTAAATCGCCAGAGCGGCGGGTTTAGGGTTCGCGAGGGCAGAGGACGCTAAGCAGTTGGCATATAAATTATTATTAAATACTTTAAAAATCATATTATATCAATTTTGTTAAAAGTTTTTTTTGTAATATTTCACTTATGCAAAAAACTTGTACAACACTAATATCAAATGATAATGTTTGGAGTATATACTAAAGATATACACATCAACCCTTTGGTTGTTATAGATAAAAAATATCACATCTCCATTAGAAATTGCAACATATAACTCATAACTCATGATTTTAATATTTACTAAGCATGGTAGAGCTATTAGATATGAATTATAAAATAATAATAAATTAAAAAACATATGCAAATACCTATATATGTGCATAGATCTTAAGTAAAAAGATGATTGGAGGAGAATTTCTACTCACCCAAATAATTAATTGAGACATTATTTGTATCCATAACAAAATAACTCAAGTGAATCATTCAATAATAATATATAATAAGGAAACAGTTCAAATAAGGTCGTGGCATGATTCAAACTTTCATTACAATTCAATTGTATCTGGTTAAGGGCCAAACATTAGGTTCGAACTTTGTTCAAAGAAGTCTTAAACAAAACATTGTGATGGTTTAAATAATGTTTAAAGATGGCTCAAATAAGATTTGATGAATATTTGAAACTCTTATTTCATGTTCTTACTTTGTTCAAACTTTATTTGAATCAAGTTTTACGTCTAATATTCAAACACAAGATTCAAAGCAAATGTTTGATCCATATTTGAATAAATATAAAACACTCAATATGAGGAATTTTTATTGCGTCCTCCCACCTGACGTAGAGATACGTCCTCCCACCGCCAAAAAATTCAGTTTTTGCTCGATATTGCTAGGTATTATTTGATAATAACGAGGAATATCATCATGTGAAGACCAATACCGAGTTATACCGAGCTATACCGAGCAATACCGAGCACTACAAAAAAATACCGCGTTTTTTCTAGGAAAAATTAGGTATTTTTTTTTGTATTGCTCGGTATAGCTCGGTATAACTCGGTATTGGTCTTCACATGATGATATTCCTCGTTATTGTTTGGTATTGCTCGGTATTTCTCATTTTTTAGCGCGATTTTAGCTCTGGGAGGACGTATCTCTACGTCAGGTGGGAGGACGCAATAAAAATTCCAATATGAGGCTCAAATTTTATTTATTTTGAATATATTGTTCTCCTTCCATCTCCTTCACATTATAACCAAGGATTATTAGCATTTAAATATATAATGAATCATAAATGCAGTTTTTTTTAATGAATCATGAATGCATTCAAACCTAAAAAAGCAAAAAGGCATTAACAATAACTTTGAATAAAAAATTTAAAAAAATAAAAAACAACAACTTTGAATAAAAGAGATGGTAATGAAGAGGTGTTTGAAGGGATTGCTATGAAGCAATAGGAGGCCGCAACGAAGGGCCTTGTAAGAGATAAGTCAAATGATTTTATTGTTTGAATATTCTCCAAATTTTTGACAGACTATTGTTAGATTTAAATTTATCTGTAAAAAATACTAGAATCTTATTAATAAGATTAATAAAACACTATGAAAAAAAAAAGAGAGAATTTATAAAAATCAAAAGGAGAAGTTCTAAGATTTGTTGACCTCTTTTTTAGTGTACATCAGTTTCTTGGTTATCTTGTATATGTGATTGGTTAGTCCATTCCTTAGGCTTGATTGATGTTGGCTTTGATAGCCTTTAAATTAAGCCCATATTTTGTTTGATTGTGTGATGGCTGATCAAGTTACTTAATGTCACCCGGATTCACCGCGGATCTACAAATTTGATTTAGTTGGTCACATTGTGTTCATTATCATATTTGGAGGCATATATGATGAGATTTATGTCAATTTATCAAAATTTGTCAGGGGTTCTTAGTATTTGTCAGGGATTCTTAGTATGTTAGCAACGATTTTATAAAGCTAATCAAATGGTATCCTTTGTTTTATCTTAGTGAGGAATCTCTAGTGATTCCAATTTGGGTTTCATTTCCTGAGCTTCGACCACATTTAGGGTTCCCTTTTTTATTGCCCCTCCAATTAGATAATGCTACTGCGTCTGGTTCTAGGCCGTTGGTTGCTTGTATTTTAGTAAAACTAGATATCACCAAGAAATATCCTAATGAGATTTGACTTGGCCAAGAAAAATTTGGTTGTCCAAAAAGTTTTAATGAGTGATTTCCCCTTTTTTGATGGGCACTTTAACTGTATTGGCCATGACAAATCTAATTGTTTTTATTTACATCCTCATTAATTTGAGGAAAGATAAAAACCAGAAAGTCACAACAGGAAAATTGCGTATTTCCGGCAGAATTTCCGATGAAAAAGTTGAATGTTCCGGCGGATTTCCGACGAAAAAAATTGCGACGGTAGTTTGAGTGTCGGAAAACTTTACTGTTGTAAAAAATTCGTTGGAAATTTTTTCTGGCGGAATTATTTCATCAAAACAACGGTCCGGCGGAAAAACTTCGTTGGAATAACTTAAAATCAATTAAAAAAAATTTACTACCAACGGCCCGTTCCCCCTCCCCCACGTTGCAGCAGGCCCGCGCGTGCCCAGCCTGCCAGCCCGCACGCTCTAGTACACCCCGCACCCAGCCCGCTCGACCACCCAGCTGCCTTATGCTGCGAGCACAGCCTGCGCCGGCAGCTTTGCGCGCACCAAGCCCGCCCGGGCACGTACCCAGCCCGACAGCCTGGTGCCCGCATACGCCAACCAGCCCGCCCCTGCGCGTCGCCCGCTAGGTTCGAACCTTGAACCTGTTGAAAATTTTTGAAGGTGTATTCCACATTGCTGCATTACACAAAATTATATAAAATTATCTAAATTATATTTAAATCATAGTCACGGTAATAAAATCTAATAAAAAATAATAAAATAAGAAAATGAATAAATAATCCATTAAATTAATTATTAATAAAATAAGATATTAAATCAATATTTAATTAATTAGTAATTTAATAACAAAATGATATAATTAAGATATATTATTAAATTAATAATTAATTAAAATAAGATATGAAATTAATAGATAATTAAACTAAATTAATAATTAGTAATTAATTAAATGAGCTATAAAATTATTAATCATTTAAATTGCAAAAATATTTTTTTTTAGAAATCAGTAAAATTCGTCGGAAATAAATTCGTCGGAAATCCGACAGAAAATTCATCGGAAAAGATGCAAATAAAAATGTCAGAAATATTTTATTGTAATCCGTCAGAAATCTGCTAGAAAATCCGCCAGAAACCAGTCCGCCGAAAAGCCGCCGAAAAATTCGCCGGAAATACATGATTTTCCTGTAGTGAGTTAATGGTGGAGTTGGGGATATTGCTGATGAGCAGCATGGTTTTGACCCTAGCGATCCTATTGCTCATGATCAATCCAATATTATTATGGCTCTGAAAAATTTAGATGGGTTGAATCTGGTGGTGGACATTCCGACTCCTTCGGCTATTAACTTGCTTGGTAACTCTAACATTAGTATTATTGACGGTGTTAAGGGTAATATAGATTACCATGGTTTGTTAAGTTTCGCTAAGGTTGCCTTGTGTAATCCCTCTTCAACGAATAATTCTAATATGCTAGAAATTATCAGTGGAATTTCCGATAGTATTCCTATCAAAAATTCCAAGTAATTAAGTATATGCGCTGAATCTTTCTATAAATGTTAAGACAATAAGTTATTTCTCTCTTTCTCGTCGTGAATACTCCTTCGCTTAACAATCAACAATATGATGAAGGAAAACCCAAACAAATTTGTCTTGTGTGCAACCAAATGATCAGAAAATCTGTTAACTTTATTTTTATTTCATCCAATTTAAAAGACAAATCAGTGAAAATATTCAAATTCCATCGTAAAAACTCACTTGGCAGATGGCTCAAATCCTTCCTCCGGTTCCTCGAATCATTCCAAAGTTCCATAGACGGCAAATGACTTTCGGCTGCTGCTGCGAAGAAGAGGAAGAAGAAGATAATATAGATAAAGAAGAAAGATGAGACAGTACGTCCTTACTTTTAATGTTTTCTTTTAGGCTCTTCGACGAACACCTGGTGGGCAAAGTGTTGCGGGCAGATTTGGCTCATTCCACTGCAACTTATTTAAACTTCCAGGAGGAGGAGGGGGAGGTTGCCAAGTGATTCAACGAGCGAGTGAGAAAGAGAAAATGCAGATAGAGAAAGAAGATAGATAGAGAGAGTGTGTGTGAAGTTTGAATTCTTCAGATTAGTTCCTAGAGATTGCGACAAGTGGATAGGCTTCCTGTTATTCATTAAATTCAAATAGGGAAATTTTTCTTTATCTGCGACGATCGGTTGATGGGCAGACTATTGCGGGATGATTCAGCCCTCTTGACGGTACAGAGGGTAATTCTTTCCTAAGAAGTGGGAAGAAAAAAGAGAACTTTGATGGTGGGGTTTGAAATTCATGTTTCATATCAGATTTAATAGTTTTAATTTTTGGGTCAACCCGAATTTGACTAATTTAATAAATTATTTGAAATACAAGACCAAAACCCGACTTTATTATTAAACGGGCCAACCAAATTCTGATTTTTCAAGTGGGCTTGATGTGTAGGATTATTTATTGGCACCAGGGGTAGGATGGGCATGGAAACCCACAAATTTTTTTTTTTAAGTTTAATATGATATAAAATATTTTACTAATTTTATAAAATAATTATTAAATTTAAGTCCCTTTTAATATTATTTTTTTAGGAGGAAATAATCTTTTTCATGAAAAAAATGCCATAAATTATTTAAATTTTATCACTTTATATTTAAATATTTTTTTAAAATAATAAATTTATCAAAAAAAAAAAAATTAAAACTATTAATGCTGATATCAAACGTGAATTTCAAATCTCACCATAAAAGTTCTTTTTTTTTTTTTTTTTCCCATTTAACGTTCTCACTCTCTCTTTGAATTCGTCAAATGACTTCTCTTCTTAGAAAGAACTAAGGCAGTGCCCTAGGGCATATTATTACGTCCGGTGTTCGGATTCGTCCAGACATCAATCCAGACGCCCCACGCCACTAAAATGGTCTGGGACCCAATGTATTTGGGTGAAGTGGCGAGTCTGGATTGGGTGTCCGGACTTTCGGTGACCGGATGTAATAATTCGCCAGTAACGTAGAGACGGGCTTAATCATCCCGTAATAGTCTGCCCATAAACCATATTTTTCCTATTTGAATTTAATGAATAACAGGGAAGCCTCACCACGGCGCCTATCCACTTGCCGGAATCTCTAGCTAGGAATTAATCTGAATAACTCAAACCTCTCTCTCTCTCTCTCTCTCTCTCTCTCTCTCTCTCTCTCTCTCTCTCTCTCTCTCTCTCTCTCTCTCTCGCTCGTTGAATCATTTAGCAACCTCCCCCTCATCCCGGAAGGTTAAATAAGTTACTTATCTAGTTGTTGTTGACTATCATAACTGCTGCCACCCACTGTCGGTTGTCGCTGCCTTCTACCACCATCGCTGGTGGCTACCACCCATTGTCCACCACCGTCACCTCTAGTCAACAACCGAGCATCGCCACCTAGGAGCTGCTATCATCTTTGAAATTTACACTACATTCAATTACTTGCATTTACTTTATATTCATTCAAAAAATTCTAAAATATTCCTTTTACACTATGAGATGATCTAGTTGCTTGAAAAAGGAATGCAATATAAAAGAAATATAATATAAAAAGAATGCAGTGTAAAAATTGATTCTCACAGATTCTTAGAGCTTTAGAGCTCTCTTGAATCTCAAGAAATTAAAGTCTAAGCTCCTAATCCAACCAATAATTATTACCCTTACAAATTGATAGTAGGTGACATATTTATAGATTTTTTAGAGTGGCATGCTCGATGAATATGACTAAAATATGAAACACTATTGAATGACCAGTAGTGATTCTCTCAAGCAACGATCATTTCTTTAGCATTTAAGTGTTTTAATGTTGTTGAAATAAATCGATCTTAGGCTTGTTTGATGAGGGGCGAAGAGGCCAGAGCTATGCTTGAGAGAAAAAAAAAAAGTGAAAAGAGAGAGGGGAATGAGTTTGGGATGAAACACGGCTCTTTCCAATGGCACTTCCAACGGTTATTTTCGTCGAAAATTAAGTAAATTTTTTGACAAAAAATCCACCAAAAATTCTGCCGATAATAACCATTTTCTATTGTTATTATCATATTTACTGAACGTGCTGACAAGATGAACCAAACAATACCAAAAGTTATCCAATCTAAGCCTAAAAAAAAACATAAATAAGCACATGTAAGATACTTCAAACATTAATTAGCATACCAAATAATCTCCAAAATTGACATATTTATTGTTAAATTGAGCATTATTAACGACAGATTTTTTCGTTGGAAATAGTAAAATTTTCTATAGTGGGTTTTCTTTATTATATTGATCGGATTACTGCCTTCCCGTGAGAAAGGGCCTTATGATATTCTATTTCCTAATTTTTTTACGTAAAAATTCTAATATCTCTTATAATTCTTGTATTCGAATCTTTCTATAAATGTTAAGACAATAAACTATTTATCTCTTTATCGCCATGAATACTCCAGCGCTCAACAATCAACACTATAGCAAAATAAAATAAAGGAAGTAGAATATCACTATGGATCAGATGATTTGAACATACTACAAATTGTTCATATTTAGTTAATGCTAGAGCCAATTTTTCACACATATGCTTGTTTAGATTAATCTATAACAGAGCTTTGACTTATATTTGGCTTTTCTAAATTAATCGAACAGGTACTTAAAAAGGTTAATGAGGAAGTTAAAAAATGAAGTATGTGATTGGCTTCTTATATTAACAAATATTTCTACAAGTCTAAATGAATATACAATTCAACAAATATCTTATTAATATCTAACAACTTGATACTAATGAAATAGGTTCTAATTAAACTATAAAATTTAAAAAGAACGACGAAATATACGGAAAAAGTTTTTGACAACATTTATTGTTTATTTTTTCATTTATATTGTCGTTATTTTTTGTATCGAAGCTTACCGATGGAAAATCCGTCAGAAATCTGACAGAAGCATGTAGAAATTTTTTTTTAAAAAAACTTATAAACTTCTTTTCTCATAGATACAAATGCTAATTAACAACGTATTATAACAATACTTTTTAACGTATCTTCTGCATTTTTCTTAATCTTTTCTGGAACATTATGAGAAAAAAAAATCATATTAGACATGAATGGAACGAAATATTTATCTAGTTTGCAAGAAAGCAATAAAGTCTCTAATGGAAAATAAGAGATCGAAAACCACACTCAACAAATTTATCAATTATATTATGAACCTTATTCTTAGTATCTTCCAAGACATTACAAAGAGTTAAAATCTATTCACATCCCCAAAATAGAAAAATATTAAATGAAAGATACTTCAACTAAGACGCAACTAAAACCAATCAACAATCATAAGCATAGCTAAGCACTCCTTGCTTACTATTTAGGATCTGCAAGTATCCCCACTATGGTTGTTTCAATGACATTATAGTTTTCAGTCCTTGAGATGCTATAATATGTTATTCAACTATTGTGATCTACTCAGTCATCCCTGAGGATAAATCACAACAATTGAAAAACTTGTTTTTCGGCATCGCTGTTGCATGAATCCGTTTATTTCAAGCGGATTGTATATATTTTGATTTACCATTCTCTCAATTAGATGCTTCGTTACTTGAAGTCCAATTAAATTACTGAACTTAGTTACCATACATCAAATTTTTTATTGAAATAAACTAATTTTCTAAAGAATAGAGAGACATTATAGAAGAACTCACCAATAGAGATTTTCGGGTCACCCAGCCTCCAAAGAGGATCCATTGATAAATGCTTAGTGTTTGATAGCAGTGGATTTAGTGGCATTGATAGTGATAACGGTTTCGCCATGACAGTACAACTGATCGCCAATTGCTCAAAAAATAATTATTCATTAAATAGCTCTTTAAGTCCTTGTGCCTCTTGAGACAGATTATCAAAGAGTTTATCATTCCCTTGCCTCATTAATGAAGGTGTAAATTGTGGTGGCAACTTTTGATGACTGATGCAGTTATGACACAATTTGGTTGAAAGGTGTACAATTTTAACTGGAAAATTAAGCGATTGAGGTTGTCGAGATTTTAGGCTTAGATCAAAGTTTCCTAATAAATAATTTGTTTCATAATTACTTGCATTAACACTGTTAAATAGAGTGTTTGTAGTTGGAGAAAAACGAGAAATACAATTTTTCAATCGGGCTTGACTTCAGAGAAGCATGAGCCACTGTGTTTGATTTATAATAACTACATGACATTGGATGTCCAGAGGATAAAACAAAAGTCCCGCTCTTTGTCGTCGTTTAAGTCTAATATTCTAACAATTCTCTATCTCATTATCTGTTCTCCCCGATAACTATCATATAAAAATAAATAAGTCCTAACAAAAAATAAATAAAAAAGAAAGAGGGTAAAATTGAAATAGATACTATGAATGACTTGAGCATCCATTCGAGCCCATTTATTGCCTAGCTGAGCATGGAGGTGAAGTACAAGTTAATTTCTCTTCATCTGAGCAAGAGGATCCTTTTTTTGGATTATGATGGAGATAATTAGGATTAGGATGGAGATAATTAGCCCATCGGAGATGATAGCTCTTGCAACATAGTTGAAGAATGATGTTCTTTGGAATAATGTTCTAATTCCCTTCACCGTGCTTCCCATACTTCATTAGAAATGCACTTTCTGTTGCACTGTAGGGGTTGTTGGTTGGAAGTAAAATGTGTGTAAAGTATTCTAAATGCAAGTGTTTTGAAAATGTTAGTGCTTGGTTGAATTATAAAGGAATACAAAATAAATAAATAAATATAGTGTAAACCTTTTTTTATTCATTTTTGAGGTAAACTAAGCTTTCTCAGTTTTCAGTGAGCATCATTTACACCACAAACAAGCTTGCTTGACCACCACACCCATCGTTTCCCACCACCATTTTCAATCACCACCGGCCATTGCTGCCACTAGCTGCCTACCTCCACTTGTTGTTAACTACCATAACTGTTGCCACCCACCGTTGGTGGCTACCACCCATCATTGGTCACCGTCACCACTAGTCAACCGCTAGCCATCGCCACTCTCGAGCCATTACTATCTTTAAAATTTACACTAAATTCAATTTACTTCAAACCAAACAAAAAAAAAATTACTTGTATTTATTTTTCACTCATTCAAACAATTCTAAAGTATTCCTTTTATACTATGGGGCTATCTGGTTGCCTAAAAAAGGAATGCAGTATAAAATGACTGTAATATTGTAAAAAGAATGTAGAGTAAAAAGTGGAGCTCACAAATTCTTAGAGCTTCAGATCTCTCTTGAATCTCAAGCAATTAAAGTCTAAGTCCTTATCCAACCACTAATTACCCTTTCATATTGAGAGTGGGTGACATATTTATAGATTTTTTTAGAGTGATATGTCCTATGAATATGGCTAAAATATGAAACACTCCATTGAATGACCTTTAGTGATTCTCTTGAGCATCGATCATTTCTTTAGCATTTCAATGTTTTAATGTTGTCAAAATAAATCGATCTTATGCTAGTTAGATTGATTTGTCTTATTAAAATGCTGAAATCAACAATAAATATGCCAATTTCGGAGATTATTTGGTACGCCAATTAATGTTTGAAGTATACTACATGTGCTTATTTATGTTTTTTAGGCTTAGATTGGATCACTTTTAGTATTGTTTGGTTCATCTTGTCGACACGTTCAGTTTTACTATAATAACAATAGAAAAATGGCTATTATTGGTGGAATTTCCGATGAAATTTTTTTGCCGAAAATTCCGTCAGTAACATGTTAATCCGAGGAATTACTAGCAAAATTTTCGTCAAAAAATTTACTTAATTTTGGACAAAAATATCCGTTGGAAGTGCATTTGGAAAGAGCCCTATTTCTTGCAAAACTCATTCCCCGGCTTCTCTTCTCATTTCACCTTTTTTTCTCTCTCTTAAACATAACTCTCGGCCTCTCTGTCCCCCTCATCACTGTTCGAGGTGACTACTAGATAATTTTATCAGTTTCTTCAAAGTTTGTATAAATAGCTAGTTTTTTTCCTGATATGTATAAAGGATGAAAGCATAGGCTTCTCGGATTAGGAAGAAGTATCCCGACACAATTCTTGTATGTTTCTCTTAGTCTTCCTTTTTTCTCTTTGATATATCATCAAAAATTTATCTTGGCTGGGCATGAATCTCGAGGTAAAAATTGAGTTTGAAACTTCAAAAATTAAATTGGAGACCATTTGAATGCTAATTTCAGTAAACTTACAGTTACACTGAACGTCTCAGAAATATGAACCCAACGACCCCAAATTCAACTTAATCCGAGCCCAAATGAATCCAAATAAAAGACCCGAAGCGTATTTGGAGGGTTCAAACTATAACTTGAATTACCAAATAGTTTTCAAACATGACATGCTTATAGTCGAATCGAGCGACTCGGCGAGATGAATCCAAAGAGCCCAAGATCATCAAATTATGATGTCATTAGGGCCTTCAAATGCCCAATAAATGGTCCACGATCAAGGGATTCAACATTGGTCGTCCATTCAAATCACTCCCAACTTACCATTGACCTTCCTCCTATTTACTAGTCATGCCACTCTTAGAAAACTATAAATAGACCCGCTATTTCTCATGAGAGGGGACCTAAGCAAGAAGATAAGATAATGAAGCAATGAAGTAAGAAGAGAAGGAAGAGATTCCTCCTTGACCACTGCCGAACTTCCACCCGGCAGCCGACCAACGTCGAATTCTACCTGACCATCGACTGACGCCAGAGCACTGCATGACAGCTGACTGACAACGAAGTTCTGCCCGACAGTCGACTGACACCGTAGTTCTTACCGACAGCCGACTGACGACAGAGTTCTGCCCGATAATCGACTGACGCCGAATTTCTGCCCGACCACCCAACGTCGTCGAAATTCCGATTTCCGTTTGTAACCAAATTTAAACCCGAGAGTTGTAATCTGATCATCCTCAATTTCAAGGACAAATCAACCACTTGTAACTTAAGCAAACACTAGTAGAATCCTTTCAACTGGGCGTGACCTCGTGGTTTTTCCCTTTCCATGATTTTTCACGTAAAAATCCTGATGTTCTTTCATCTCTGTTTGTGAGCTGAATATCCACACAATGCTGAGACGAAAATTTATAACTCTATCGCCTCGTATATTCTAGCCCACAACCCTCTTTATAATTAATGGGGCTCAAAATGCTGGTGTTATATATATAAATAGTAGAATTCCTTTTCTTTGCCAATATATTCACATTTCATTCAATATTCACATATTTTATGTATATATAAATAGAGCAGTCTCACGTACACTATTTATAAAAATACCAAAAAAAGAAAGTTTTTTGAGACATTCTCAATTGGATGTGAGAGAGAAAAATGAGACCACTTGTCATAGAAAAGAAAGACATTGCTATGACCCCTCTAGAATCACCTTCAACTATCCCTGGCAACGCCGAAGCATCGTAGTTTTTGAAGGAGCCCTGGAGTGTAGCAAAAGATGCAATTCTAATGAAGTATGTGAAAAAGCATGGCGAAGGGAATTAGAGACTTAAAGATGTGGCAAAAGCTATAATCTCTATTTCAATCTTAATTTTCCCCAATTAAAGAGAAACATACACTCCAACTTCAAGATCAGCAAGGCAACAAATTAGCTCGACTGGCTACTCAAGTAATTCATAGTCTCTATTTCAAATTTACACTTTTTTTTTTATTTTTTGTTAGATATTATTATTTTTTATATGATACTTACCGAGAAGAACATAGCATGAGATTAAGAATTATAAAAATACTAAAATCAAATGATGACACAGAGTTGGGCTTCCGCTTTATTCATTGAAGATCCAATGTAAAGTAGCTCTTATGAGTCACATGCCTCATGCTTCTCCAAAGTTAAGCCCAATCGAAAAATTTTATTTCGTATTTTTCTCCAACTAATAAAACTCTATTTAATAGTGTTAGTGCCAACAATTATGAGTCAAATCATTTATAATGAAACTTCGATCTATGTCTGCAATCTCGATAACCTCAATCGCCCAATTTTCTCGTTAAGATGGAATACTCTTCAACACATTGTATCATAACTGCATCGGCCATCAAAAGTTGCTACCACAATTGACGCCTTCATTAATAAGTCAAGGGAATGATTCTATCTTTGATGATCTGACTTAAGAGGTACAAGGACCTGGAGAGCTATTTAATGAATGATTATTATTTGAGCAATTGTTGATCAGTTGTATTGTCATTGCAGAGACATTGTTACCATTGTCAATGCCACAATCGGCACTGCCACTGCTATCGAACACTAAGTATTTATCAATGGATCATCTTTGTAACCTGGGTGAATCAGATATCTTTATTGGTGAGCTCTTCTACAATTTCACTCTATTCCTTAGTAAATTAGTTTATTTCAATAAAAATTTCAATGTATTGTACCTAAGTTTAGTAATTTAAATGAACTTTCATCAATGAAACAACTAGTTGAGAAAATGATAAGTTTGTGATTTATATATGAATCTAAGCATATCTAAAGCAATTCCCTATGACAATAGGCAAGACTATTTTTTGTTTAAGGCAAAATCCTTTGTTAAAAAAATAATTTTGTGAAATTGTATAACAAAAAATGGGAGAAAATATGAAATTATTTTACTACTTGGTTATTATAAAATCAAATTATTTACATAAGTTTACTAAAATAATGGAAATGTGGTAAAATTCATATTTTTAATTCTAATATTAATTTAAATAATTATAAAATTCAATAGTTTGCATTAGAACTTAAGAATGGTAGCCTTGACATTTGCTTCACAAACTTAAAGGTCGCTTTTTATAATATAGTGTAAATTAGTTGAAGATCTTTTGTTTAACATTCTTCTATTTTGTGCATGTAAAAATTCTAATCTCTCTTATAATTTTGTATTCTTATCAGTGTGCGTTAAGAATCTTTCTATAAAAATTAAGACAATAAACTACTTATCTCTTTATGGCCGTGAATACTCCAGCGCTCAACAATCAACGCTAGCAATTAGCAAGCAAAATAAAGGAAATCCCAAACAAATTAGTCTTGTGTGCAACCAAATCAGAAAATCGGTTAGCTTTATTTTTACTAAATCCTAATCCAATTTGAAAGACAAAGCAAAGAAAATTTTCAAATTCCATCGTAAAAACTCACTTGGCAGATGGCTCAAATCCTTGTTGCGGTTCCTCTAATCATTCCAAACTTCCATTGAAGGCAAGTGAGTAGGCAACTGACTTTCGGCTGCTGCTGCGAAGAAGAGGAAGAAGAAGATAATATACATAAAGAAGAAAGATGAGACAGTCCTTACTTTTAATGTTTTCTTTTAGGCCTTTCGACGAACAGCTGGTGGGCAAAGTATTGCGGGCAGATTTAACCTTCTGGGAGGAGGGGGAGGTTGCCAGATTATTGAACGAGCGACGGAGAGAAAATGCAGCGAAATTTTTCTTGATCTGCGGCGAGCGGTTGATGGGCAGACTCCGTCAGCGTATTCTTTCCAACAAACCCTAAATCGAGAGAGAGAGAGAGAGAGAGAGAGAGAGAGAGAGAGAGAGAGAGCGTAAAATGTGGAAAAAGAGATTTTTTCTGGCGGGGCTTAAAATTCAAGTTTTATATCAAATATAAGCATTAATAGTTTGAAAATTTTTATTTTAAAAATTAAAATATTAAATATAAAATGATAAATCTAATAATTTATAACATATATTTTTTAAATTCTATTTTTTCATGAAAAGTTTAATTACCTTCTAAAAAATTATATAAAATGGACTTAAAATTTCTTATAAAATTAGATTGTATCATATTAAAATTAAAAAAAAAAATTTGGGGGTCTCATGCCCCGGCCTGATGCCCGATCCTATTTCCAGTGTCAATAAATGATCCGACACATAAAGCCCACTTGAAAAATCAGAGTTTCAGTAGACCTGTATAATAAATTAGTAGAATTTGGGGAACTTTTATTACGTCCGGTGTAAGGACGTAGAGGAACGTCCGATTGGAGGCAAAATCCCGCCAAAAAACTCGGTATTTGCTTGGTACAACTAGGTATTATTTGATATTAACGAGGAATACCGCTCTTTGAAGACCAATATCGAGTTATACCGAGCTGTACCGAGAAATACCGAGTTGTACCGAGTTTTTCTAGCTCGGTACAACTTTTGTATAACTCGGTATTTTTCGGTTTAGCTCGGTATTGGGTCTTCAAATGATGATATTCCTCGTTATTGTTTGGTATTGCTCGGTATTTGCTCGATACAACTCGTTTTTTGACAGGATTTGACCTCCGACCGAACGTTCCTCTGCGTCCGGTCGGAGGACGTAATAATTGTTCGAATTTGGGCCGTGTATTCCAAAACAGTTTTTAAAAGGGTCAAATTCAGGTTGACTTGAAAACCCAATTTTCATCCGAAATTAACCTATTTAATTTTAAATTTATTTTATTTATTAGTATCAATTAATCTTAAATTTATAATTAATAAGTAAATAAAAATAATTTTTTTTTAATTAAAATGAATTATCATATCAGATTCGGATTATCAGAGTCGGTTCAGGATGTTCAATTTGTGTTGGTTATTGTACTGATACATGAAAAAGCTATTTTAGTATTTTTATTAATTCGATGGTTCTATTTAGAATACACCATACAGCTCATTTGGTGTTTGCTTGAATAAAAAAAATATATTTTAAAAATGGTAAATTATATTATTTATTAAATGTAATAAGAAGCTAGTTGATACGGCATCACAAAAATTATCTTGATCGGGCACGAATCTCGAGGCAAAAACTAGTTAGAAACTTCAAAAAATAATTTCGGGAGAATATGAACTCCGATTTCAACGAGCTTATAGTCAAACTGAGCGTCTCGGAAACGCGAACCCAACGACACCAAGATCAACCTAATCCGAGCCCAAATGAGTCCGGATCAAGTGTTTGAAGCGCTGTTGGAAGGTTCAAACTGCAATTTGAGTTACCAAACGGTCTCCGATTTTGAAGAGCTTATACTCGAATTGAACGGCTCGACGAGACGAATCCAACGAGCCCAAGATCATCAAATTCCGAAATCATTAAGGCCTTCAAATGTCCAACGAACGATGCATGATCGAAGGATTCGATATCGGCCGTCCATTCGGATCACTCCCAATTCGCCCTTGATCTCACGCCTATTTACGGGCTATGCCACTCCAGAAAAACTATAAATAGAGCCCTCATTCTACACCAAAGGGGGGGGGAGGGAAGAGAGAGAAGAAGAAGAGGAGAAAGGGGAAAAGGAGATTCCTCACCTCCTCGACCACCGCCGGAGCTCTTCCTGCCGCCTAAAGACGCCGGAACTCTGCCAAATTTTCAGGAAACGCAGGAATTCTGCACAACTTCCATTAGATGCTGAAATTCTTCCCAATTTACAAGAGAGTTCCCTCCTGACGCCGAAACTCCGCCCAAGTGAAGACGGAGTTTCTCCTCTGCCACCAAAGACGTCGGACTTCTACCCGACGTCGGACCTTCACTCTTCGCTAAGTTTCTACCCGACGCCGGACTTCTACCGGTTATCGGACTTCGTTGGATGCGAAGATGCATTTCTTTCCATTGCTGGACTCCTACCTGACGCTGTCCTACTGATCTTCGTCGTCAGACTACAGTCCTTCCGACCTCCGTCGCCAGCCGACTACGGTCCTCCTGACTTACGTCGCCCGCCGACTACAATCTTTCTGACATCCGTCGCCCGTTGAATACGGTCCTCCTGACTTATGTCGCCCGCAGACTACATTCTTTCCGACCTCCGTCGCCCGCCGACTACGGTCCTCCTGACTTACGTCGCCCGCCGACTACAGTCCTCCGTCGCCAGCTGACTACGATCCTCCTGACCTACGTCGCCCGACGACTGCAGTCCTTCTAACAAAGCGAATACGTCGATAGTAGATCTTTGTATTTACACCATGTAATGTAGTCCATAAGATGTACATCAAGCTAAGACCTTCCACCAAGGAAGGGCCTCATTTGTAATCGACTGCAATACTAGTGGATTCATTCAAACTGGGCTAGGCCCCGTGGTTTTTCCCCCTTTTACAGGGGTTTTCCACGTAAAAATCTTGGTGTCTCATAAATGCTAGACCCTTTCTCCTTATCTGATTGCGTGCCGGATTTTCGTACAATGCTAAGACGATAAACTTTATGTTTCTCTACCGCCGCGAATACTCCTGGACGCAACAGTTTGGCGCCGTCTGTGGGAACGTGGTTCCCGACTTAAGGGCAACTTTTGCTCCAATCTCAAAAGTTCACACATAGCATCAATATCATAAGAAGCAGATGCGGATTGGGGGGCAATTTTGACTCAAACCATGGTCAAATAGATCCTCCAATACCTTCAACATCAAGTTAATATTTCAGGAATATCCGAGCAAATGTAAGGATACTTTAAATCAATTGCAAGCTTTATACAGTCCCTTGTTGGACTTCTACTCCTCGGGCAAGGTCTTAACCTCGACCTCAAAAAGGCAGTAACGGTCTAAAGATAGACCTTCTTCACTTTCGATTCGGGATATACGCGGCGTTCGCCCCCTCCCAATCAAAGCAAAATCAATCCCAGGGGGATTCGATTCGACCTCTTCCACACAGGTTAACGTCGTCGAGCAAAGGCTCCGACATACAACCTCAGAAAGGTTTCACATCCTTGGTGGATTTTCTCGACCTCTTCCGCACAGGTTAACGTCGTCGAGCAAGGCTCCGACATACAACCTCGGATAGGTCTCACATCCTTGGTGGATTCTCCCGACCTCTTCCACACAGGTTAATGTCGTCGAGCAAAGGCTCCGACATACAACCTCGGAAAGGTCTTACATCCTTGGCGGATTCTCCCGACCTCTTCCACACAGGTTAACGTCGTCGAGCAAAGGCTCCGATATACAACCTCGGAAAGGTCTTACATCCTTGGTGGATTCTCCCGACCTCTTCCACACAGGTTAACATCGTCGAGCAAAGGCTCCGACATACAACCTCGGAAAGGTCTTACATCCTTGGCGGATTCTCCCGACCTCTTCCACACAGGTTAATGTCGTCGAGCAAAGGCTCCGACATACAACCTCGGAAAGGTCTTACATCCTTGGCGGATTCTCCCGACCTCTTCCACACAGGTTAACGTCGTCGAGCAAAGGCTCCGATATACAACCTCGGAAAGGTCTTACATCCTTGGTGGATTCTCCCGACCTCTTCCACACAGGTTAACATCGTCGAGCAAAGGCTCCGACATACAACCTCGGAAAGGTCTTACATCCTTGGCGGATTCTCCCGACCTCTTCCACACAGGTTAACGTCATCGAGCAAAGGCTCCGATATACAACCTCGGAAAGGTCTTACATCCTTGGTGGATTCTCCCTACCTCTTCCACACAGGTTAACGTCGTCGAGCAAAGGCTCCGACATACAACCTCGGAAAGGTCTTACATCCTTGGCGGATTCTCCCGACCTCTTCCATACAGGTTAACGTCGTCAAGCAAAGGCTCTGACATGCAACCTCGGATAGGTCTTACATCATTGGTGGATCCAATATCGGTTAACATCATCGAGCAAATGCTCTAACATACAACATTGGATTGGTCTTACATCCTTGGTTAACGTCGCCAGAATGACGTCAAGAGACTTCCATTTAACTTCTTCATAAAGTTAAATTTTTACCCGATGTTGAATTTCCTCTTGTTGCTGAATTTTTTCCTTGCAGGACTTTCTTTGAACTTCTGCTCGTTGATCAATTCCCGTCGGTCTTCCACCCGACGTTAAACTTCTACCCGACGTCGGACTTCTGCTCGTCAGCGGACTCCTACCCGACGTCAGACTTCTGCTCGCCAGCAGACTTCTACTCGTCGTCGGACTCCTCATTGTCGTCAGACTCCTGCTCGTAGGAAGACTCCTACGCATCGTCGGACTTCTGCTCGTCGCAGGACTCCTACTCGTCGTCGGATTTCTGCTCGTCGACGAATCTTCGTCGGTTTTCTACCCGAAGTTGAACTTCTACCTGACGTCGGACTCCGCCCTGTCGTCAGACTTCTGCTCGTAGGAAGACTCCTACGCATCGTCGGACTTCTGCTCGCCAGCAGACTCCTACCTGACGTCGGACTTCTGCTCGTCAGCGGACTCCTACCCGACGTCAGACTTCTGCTCGCCAGCAGACTTCTACTCGTCGTCGGACTCCTCATTGTCGTCAGACTCCTGCTCGTAGGAAGACTCCTACGCATCGTCGGACTTCTGCTCGTCGCAGGACTCCTACTCTCGTCGAACTTCTGCTTGTCGACGAATTCTTGTCGGTCTTCCACTCGACGTTGGACTTCTACTCGTCGTCGGATTTCTGCTCGTCGACGAATCTTCGTCGGTCTTCTACCCGAAGTTGAACTTCTACCTGACGTCGGACTCCTCCCTATCGTCAGACTTCTGCTCGTAGGATGACTCCTACGCATCGTCGGACTTCTGCTCGCTAGCAGACTCATACTCGTCGTCGGACTTCTGCTCGTCAGCAGACTCCTACTCGTCGTCGGACTTCTGCTCGTCAGCGGACTCCTACTCGTCGTCGGACTTCTGCTCGTCAGCGGACTCCTACCCGACGTCGGACTTCTGCTCGTCAGCGGACTCCTACCCGACGTCAGACTTCTGCTCGCCAGCAGACTTCTACTCGTCGTCGGACTCCTCCTTGTCGTCAGACTCCTGCTCGTAGGAAGACTCCTACGCATCGTCGGACTTCTGCTCGCCAGCAGACTTCTACTCGTCGTCGGACTTCTGCTCGTCGACGAATCTTCGTCGGTTTTCTACCCGAAGTTGAACTTCTACCCGACGTCGGACTCCGCCCTGTCGTCAGACTTCTGCTCGTAGGAAGACTCCTACGCATCGTCGGACTTCTGCTCGCCAGCAGACTCCTACTCGTCGTCGGACTTCTGCTCGTCAGCGGACTCCTACGCATCGTCAGACTTCTGCTCGCCAACAGACTTCTACTCGTCGTCGGACTTCCGCTCGTCAGCGGACTCCTACTCGTCGTCGGACTTCTGCTCGTCAGCGGACTCCTATCCGACGTCGGACTTCTGCTCGTCAGCGGACTCCTACCCGACGTCGGACTTCTGCTCGTCAGCGAACTCCTACCCGACGTCAGACTTCTGCTCGCCAGCAGACTTCTACTCGTCGTCGGACTCCTCCTTATCGTCAGACTTCTGCTCGTAGGAAGACTCCTACGCATCGTCGGACTTCTGCTCGCCAGCAGACTCCTACTCGTCGTCGGACTTCTGCTCGTCAGCAGACTCCTACTCGTCGTCGGACTTCTGCTCGTCAGCGGACTCCTACCCGACGTCGGACTTCTGCTCGTCAGCGGACTCCTACCCGACGTCGGACTTCTGCTCGTCAGCGGACTCCTACCCGACGTCAGACTTCTGCTCGCCAGCAGACTTCTACTCGTCGTCGGACTCCTCCTTGTCGTCAGACTCCTGCTCGTAGGAAGACTCCTACGCATCGTCGGACTTCTGCTCGCCAGCAAACTTCCGCCCAAATGGCATTCAAATCCCGTAGGTTTCTATCGCCAGTAACCCGGAGGGGGAGGAAGAAATCCCGTAGGTTTCTATCGCCAGTAAACCGGAGGGGGAGGAGGAAATCCCGTAGGTTTCTATCGCCAGTAAACCGGAGGGAGAAAGAAAGAAAAGGTGCAAGTTTTCTAAAGGCCTAGAGGGCCTATTTATAGGTTTTGAAGCAAGAAGGGGAAGTTATTGCAATTTTCGAAATCCCAAATTTTTCTAAATTTTTTCTGAATTTTTCAGAATTTTTTGAGATTATTTCGAAATTTTTTGGACCAAAAAATAGCAAAAAAACGGCCTCTTTACACGAGTGGGCCCCACCTAAGTCGGTGGCAGCGAACCGACTCACGAAAATCGCGCCGATCCGCGGACTCTTCACGCGGATCGCTGCCAGCAGCGCAGCAGCGTGCCAGCCACGCGGAAGGCCGGCCGGCGGCGGCGGCGGCAGCAGCTGCCGCGGCAGCGCAGCAGCGGAGCGGGCCCAGCACACAGGCCGCGCAACACGCGGGCGCAGCCAGCCCAGCCGCAGGCGCACCCAGCCCAGGCGCGGGCGCACCCAGGCGCGGGCGCGGTCCAGCCCAGGCGACGCGTGGGAGCAGCGCGCGGGCGGTTCCGCGCGGAGGCGGCGGCGGCGGCCGGCCGGCCGGTTCGGCCGGTTCGGCTGCCCGGTCCATTCCAGGCCCGAATTTCATCCCGAAAAGCCCAAATTTGACGTTTTTCGGGTCCCCGGACAAGTTCTTCCACGTTCCGGACTCGATTATGACACTTTCGGAACTCAACGAGGCCTCTATGGTGAAGTTCGAACAAGATGTTAATTTTTGAAAGTATTTTTTGGTGTTTAGACCAATACAAATTGTCGACGCATGTATTTTCGGACTCCTGGTGCTTCGACGTCCGAAAATAGGGGGGCAACTGATACGGCATCACAAAAATTATCTTGATCGGGCACGAATCTCGAGGCAAAAACTAGTTAGAAACTTCAAAAAATAATTTCGGGAGAATATGAACTCCGATTTCAACGAGCTTATAGTCAAACTGAGCGTCTCGGAAACGCGAACCCAACGACACCAAGATCAACCTAATCCGAGCCCAAATGAGTCCGGATCAAGTGTTTGAAACGCTGTTGGAAGGTTCAAACTGCAATTTGAGTTACCAAACAGTCTCCGATTTTGAAGAGCTTATACTCGAATTGAACGGCTCGACGAGACAAATCCAACGAGCCCAAGATCATCAAATTCCGAAATCATTAAGGCCTTCAAATGTCCAACGAACGATGCATGATCGAAGGATTCGATATCGGCCGTCCATTCGGATCACTCCCAATTCGCCCTTGATCTCACGCCTATTTACGGGCTATGCCACTCCAGAAAAACTATAAATAGAGCCCTCATTCTACACCAAAGGGGGGGAGGGAAGAGAGAGAAGAAGAAGAGGAGAAAGGGGAAAAAGGAGATTCCTCACCTCCTCGACCACCGCCGGAGCTCTTCCTGCCGCCTAAAGACGCCGGAACTCTGCCAAATTTTCAGGAAACGCAGGAATTCTGCACAACTTCCATTAGATGCTGAAATTCTTCCCAATTTACAAGAGAGTTCCCTCCTGACGCCGAAACTCCGCCCAAGTGAAGACGGAGTTTCTCCTCTGCCACCAAAGACGTCGGACTTCTACCCGACGTCGGACCTTCACTCTTCGCTAAGTTTCTACCCGACGCCGGACTTCTACCGGTTATCGGACTTCGTTGGATGCGAAGATGCATTTCTTTCCATTGCTGGACTCCTACCTGACGCTGTCCTACTGATCTTCGTCGTCAGACTACAGTCCTTCCGACCTCCGTCGCCAGCCGACTACGGTCCTCCTGACTTACGTCTCCCGCCGACTACAATCTTTCTGACATCCGTCGCCCGTTGAATACGGTCCTCCTGACTTATGTCGCCCGCAGACTACATTCTTTCCGACCTCCGTCGCCCGCCGACTACGGTCCTCCTGACTTACGCCGCCCGCCGACTACAGTCCTCCGTCGCCAGCTGACTACGATCCTCCTGACCTACGTCGCCCGACGACTGCAGTCCTTCTAACAAAGCGAATACGTCGATAGTAGATCTTTGTATTTACACCATGTAATGTAGTCCATAAGATGTACATCAAGCTAAGACCTTCCACCAAGGAAGGGCCTCATTTGTAATCGACTGCAATACTAGTGGATTCATTCAAACTGGGCTAGGCCCCGTGGTTTTTCCCCCTTTTACAGGGGTTTTCCACGTAAAAATCTTGGTGTCTCATAAATGCTAGACCCTTTCTCCTTATCTGATTGCGTGCCGGATTTTCGTACAATGCTAAGACGATAAACTTTATGTTTCTCTACCGCCGCGAATACTCCTGGACGCAACACTAGTTAATGTTGATTTTTTAAATTTATAATCAATTTTAAATATTTAAAAATGTGGTGCTCTTATTTTTTACATAAAATTAGTAAAAAAATAATTATTATTTTCTAAAACATTTTCTCTATCTACAAAGAATCAAATAAACCACATGCAAATTATTATTATTTTCTAAAAGGCCATAACCTCTTTCTTTATCGCATGTTAATTATTTGTACTTTAAAAATATTTTTTTTGGCAAAATTGTAGTTTTTTTAAATGTTAAAATAAAATCATCATATTTTATATTTAAGATATTTTGAAGGAGTTTAAATAATTTAAAATCAATACAACTTTAAAGTCACCCTATCAAGATGAGTTTTGCTACATACACTATGGATCAGGTGATTTGATCATGCTACAAATTGTTCATATCCAGCTTGAGCTCGAGCCAAGTTTTTACATATGCGCGCGCACACACATACATATATCCATCGCTGCATAGCGTCTTCAGATGACCATGTCCCATCTTGTACATTCTATTGATTTTTCATAATTTCAATATGTCTTTTATAGACTACAAAAGAGGGAGAGCTGAGCGATTCTAGAGAGGCATGCAAACGCCGAACATAGAGGAGGATTGAGATGCGAGCATCGAACCGGGAAAAAAGCTAGGATTAAACACTACAAGAAAAAAAGGTTATTAGCGACCATCAAAATTAGTCACTAATAAAAATAATTTGGTCGCTAAAGCGAATAGCAACCAAAAAATTTGGATCGCTAGTTTGTCGCAGTAACCTCATTGCTGAAGCTTTTAGTGGCCAAAACTTTTTTTGATTGCAAAATTAGTTACCATTAATTAGTTTAGCGACCATTCTTTTACACTAATGATTAATTATTTGGATGATATTTAGTTATTTTAATTATTAATTTTATTAATCACATTTTTTAATAGTGACCGAAATAAAAGTTTGCCCCCAAAACGATCAACCAGGTAAATCACGAGCCCCTTTAATTCATGAAATGTGATTATTAATGGATATTAATTGTAGTCATATTTAGTAAAATTTATTACTTATTCAATTATTATACCGTAGCAAAAATATTTAATATCAATCAATCACTCCTTGATATTATCACATCTAATTACTTATCATTAATTAGACAAATAAAATACATAATAAATAAAAAAACACTAATTTTATTACATTGAGATAACAAAAATAACAAGTATTGAATAAAAAAATATTCATTCATCAATACAGTAAATAAGGATAGACTAAAAGAAAATGAAAATTGTATTTATTCATGTACTTTTAAAAATACATTTATCAATAAAAAACATAAAATATGATCTATGAAATCTCAATCCTAAAATGTTAATAATTACAAAATAATCAGCTATAACTTCTATAGAAGTTGAACCCCGCAAAGATCGTCGACTATGAAGGTTGCTAACATAATAGTGGGTCCGACAAGGGGAAATTATTGTGTCCGGTGCCGGATTCGTCCGGACACCAATAAAAATGCGCCACGTCACTAAAAAATAACGGGGCCCAGGGCATCCGGGTGAGGTGGCGTGTCCGGATTGGATGTCCGCATGTCAGGTGACTGGACGCAATAATTTGCCCCGACAAGGAATATCACTCCCATAGTGAAAGTTGTCACTTTATTCCCACATGTTGTAATCCTTGGTTGCAATGCCATGAACAACCCTGCATTCCCATTATCATCTTCAGTTACCTCTACCAACATATTACTTTTCAGAGCAGTATACAAACAAAAAACTTGCGAGCACTATAGCCTTACCAAGGCTGAACATTTCCATTCCCAATCAAGATATGAAAGTATGGATATAGACTTTGCAACAATTGCATGCAAGCATCTCAATGTTCCATCTGCGCATCTATTTAGATGGTTAAAAAATTTTAATGGAAGATTATAAGGACAAGGAGAATCAATCAAATGATGAAAACATAATATATCTACCTGTAAGAGACCGACTTGGTGGTTTCAGGTGGAGCGTATTTCGTGCGCTCTTCTGTTGGGTTTTCTTGTTCAGTGATTACTGTTTTATTTTGCTGCCCCGTTCCAGTTAGGGTGGTCTGTGGGGATTTTGCCTCTTCTGCGGCTTCCCTATTTCTTTGGTTTTACTGCAGGTGGTTTGTGGTTCTGCAGTGCATTGCGGCTTGTTGGGTAAATTTGGAGCTTCACGGGATGAATTGAAATTGGCGATATCCTTATCTGAGTTTCTTTATTTTATATGTTTGGATTGTTTTTTGCATTCAACTCTATTTCATGCCTCTTGTATATTTTTTGCGGTTGCAGGCTTGGGTGATGAATTGAAAGATTTTGGTGGAGTCCTGTTGCTGGGAGTTTTTTTGGTTGTTTTTTGCTTTCTCCCATTTTTTGTGTGCTATTCTTAAGCACCGTAGAATGTTACGTACTAGGTTATTTTGTATTGTTTTTTAGGTGGGAAACTCGAACTCTTAGGTTGCTTTTTGATCTTTTTGAATGTAGCTCTTTGAGCGGTAGAGAGATTGAGTTTCCCTGGACCCTGTAATTTTTCCCGATTATTAACACGTAGGCCCCTTTGATGAGTTTCCCTAAAAAAAAAAAAAGAAAAAAAAGACTAGGTGATGCTCAGAATACCTCTACCTATCATTGTAAGCTCACTGGACGAATGGCAAAGGCCCTAAAAAAACTTCGCAAGCATCAAAATTAAAGTGAAACAATCATTTGTGCTTGAAGTAAAATATGAGCATATGTCAATACTCAAGAAATTTAGAACAAAATAAAGGAATATATTTACCTAAAATTGAACAAATGAATGGCCTTTTTGGGATATCTTCTTAGCCGCTTCGCTATTAAAACAAAAATTATAATAATTTTACAACTAATTTTTTATAATTTTGTAGCCCTAAAAAGGAGAAATTATTCAGTGCGGATGCCAAACGTCGTCCAGAGACCAACTAGAATGAACCACGTCAGTACCGTGGCTCGGTACTGCTCATTCTGATTGGTCTCAGAATATAGAGCTGCATTCGGTGTCAACATGGAATAATTTCTCCATTAAATAAAGCCATAATCACCACCTGATAGAAGGAAGAAAAATTCCCATTTACTACCATCTTATAGTAGAAACCTCTTCTCCTTCACCACCTAAAAGATTAAGAGAATGTATTCATGGGTGCAGCTAAGAGCGAAGGAGAGAGAGAGAGAGATGTGCTCAAATCCCTGGTGTTCAAGGAATCAGCAGCCTTGGAGTCTTTAAAGATCGGTGGCTACAACTTCAATGAAGGCCTTGATCTTGCCGGCCTCCTGAACTCCATGGTCTCAATTGGCTTCCATGCCACAAACCTGGGAAAAGCCATAGGGCCGCACTACAAGAAAATAGGTAATAAAAATGTTAATTTGGACGCTAAAGCAAATAGCGACCAAAAATATTTGGGTCGCTGATTTGACGCAGTAGCCTCGTCGCTGAGGCTTTTAGCGACCAAAAATTTTTTTAGGTTGCTAAATTAGCGACCACTAATTAGTATTGATCGCTAAAATTGGACATATTAGCGATCATTTTTTTGGTCGTTAATGAATATTTATTTGGATGCTATTTAATAATTTTAATAATTAATTTTAGAGGCCACCTTTACTGTGAATATATATATATATATATATATATATATATATATATATATATATATATATATATATATATATATATATCTTACATGTTAGAGGCCACCTTTACTCACACAATACCAATGCCCATGAGCATCGTAGTAGGTCAAAGCTGTCTTCTTCTTCGAGGTAAATTATTGGGTTCGGATAGCGCACACAGCTTACCGTCTAGAGACAAATCAGGTGCAACCACGTTATCCAGTACCGAGCAATACTGACGTCGGTACCAAGCAGTACCGAGATCGGTACCGAGATCGGTACCGAGCAGTACCAAGCTCAATTGGTAATGCTCGGTACTGCTTAGTACTGAGCTCAATACCGAGTAGTGGGTGTTGTAGCGCATTTTTATTGGGCTATGAACGAGTTGAAAGAAAGGAAATGGGCCACTGCAATGCTGCTCTTACCTGTAAGAAGCAAATTAAGAACAATCAATAATCATAAGCATAGCTAATTAAGCACTCTTTTTTTTTTCAAAAAAAAAAAAAAAAAACTCCTTTCGCAAAAATCTCAACAAGATTTTTATTGTTGCTTAGCTTGTTAACTTACAAAAATTGAAAGAAGAAAATAATTTAAATAATTAAAGAGATGAAATTTTACCTTTCAAATATAGAAGATCGAAGTGGAGCTGAACGATCTAGAAGTGACCTTCAATGGCATTGGGCGACAGAGAAGCTGAAAGAGCTGTTTGAGAGAGAAAAGTTTTTAAAATGGGAGAGGTAGGCTGCTTGGGATGGAATAGGGTTTTTCTGGGGGAATATCTGGAGGATTTTTTTGTTAAAAATTAAATAACATTTTTGAAAAAAAATCTGGCAAAAATTTCGCCACTATATTTAAGTAAAGAGAGAATTTCTGATCAGAATTGCTGTAAAAAATTTCACTTATAAATTTTTATGACATTTTCGTTAGTAATACGGGCAGAGAACTGCATCAATTTCTTTTATTGAGCCCAAACCTCTAGTTTTCCATTTTCTTAGGTTTTTACATAATCATGATTCCACTAATGCAAGCCATCGATTATAAATGATTCCCTTGCTCTAGAGAATGTATATTGTATAACATATTATATGAATGAAGTTAGAGGATTCACGTGGCATGAGAACTATTTTTTAAAGAATATTTATTTATTTGTTTGGTCTTACTATTTTGAGAAATAGAGACAATGAGATGAAGAATTCAAGCTTGAATCGTGATATGGATATTAGGAGTCAAACTTGGTGTCAATGACATGCATCAATCTTGTTGCATCTTCGAGTATTCATGGCGGTAGAGAAATATAAAGATTAACAAATTAGCTTTGTACGAAAATTTAGCACGCAATCAGATAAGAGAGATGGGGTGTAGCATTTATGAGACACCAAAATTTTTACGTGGAAAACCCCTTAAAAGGGGGAAAAATCATGGGGTCTAATCCAGTTTGAATAAATCCACTAGTATTTACAGTTAATTACAAATGAGCCCCTTCTTTGGGAGAAGGTCTTAGCTTGATGTACATCTTATAGAGTACATTACATAGTGGGAATACAAAGAATCACTGTTGATGTGTTTGTTTGCTCGAAAGGACTGTAGTCGATGGACAATATAAGTCAAAAGGACCGTAGTTGACGGGCGACAGAGGATGGAATGACTGTAGTTGGTGGGTGACGTAAGTTAGAAGGACCGTAGTCGGCGGGCGACATAGGTCGAAAGGACTGTAGTCGATGGGCGATGTAAGTTAGAAGGATCGTAGTCGGCAGGCGATGGAGGTCGGAAATGCTATAATCGGTGGGCGTGTAAGTCAGAAGGAATATAGTCGGGAGGAGACGGAGGTTGGAAGGACTATTTCAGGTAGAAGTCCAGTAATGGGCAGAAACCCATCATCAGATAGATATCTGGTGAAAACCTGACAACGGGCTTAAGTCTGACATTTGGTAGAAATCCGACGATGAGCAGAGGTCAGGTGTCGAGTAGAAGTCCGACGTTAGTCGGCTGCCGGGGAAAACTATGACGTTAGATGGTATTCGGGCAAAACTCTAGAGTCGCTTGGAGATTAGATAGAATTTTACCGTCACTTAGAAGTCAGATAGAATTCCGGTATCTCTTGGAAGTTTTTTTTTTTGGGGAATTTTTGGGGCATTTGCCCATTCATTGCTGAAAAAAATATTACAAGAAAGTAAAGAACCAGAAACTATAATCCAAAATCTCAGGACAAAAAGAGATTATGGATTCTAAATAAAGGAAAATACAGTAATTGAAATGTAAAGCAAAACTATAAGCTGAAAGCTAAAAAGGACTCAGATAAAAGCTCTAAAAACTCGGAAGGGTCAAAAAAACGAGGGGCAGTGATAGAGCATAGCCCCTGGTTGCCCGGAGGGCCGTCCAAGGGGCAGCTGAACATAATCAGCAATCATCATCGTCCTGTCAAAAAGGGTTCCCAAAAACTTCTGATATGATTGTCGAATTTCCCGCATCAATCCACAAAATTGATAAAGCTCCAGATTCGGCTGGCAGAGATGGGCCAAGGAATCAACAGCGCAGCAATACAGAACCCAGTCAAAAATTCCATCCATGAGTTTTAATTGTAATTGCTCTCCTGATTTTTGCAATCGTTGTGGCTTTGCAATCAATGATGCCACCAAATAACCGGTCATTCCTTGCTCTCCATATAAAATAAACCATCGAAGCAACAGTTAAGAGATAATAGTTTCTGTTTGTAGCAATGAAGCCATTTTCCCAAATTAAATCGTAGAGTTGATGAATATTAGGCCTCATGAACAGATTTTGCATCCAGGGGAGGAGAGTTTTAGCAATGTCGAAGGTATAATGACATTCAAAAAACAGATGTGAAATAGTCTCCTTCTCAATATTACAGAAACAACAAGTATTTGGCACTTTAATACCACGAACAGCTAGCACATCAGCTGTTTTTAAGCCCCCACGGAAGGCCAGCCAAGCATAAACAGAGTAACGAAGAGCAGATTTTTTATGCCAAATATATTTGTGCCAAGATACCTTAGTCATGGAAGTAAAAAACTGATTATTAAAATCTCCAAAGTTTGGGTTCTGCTTGTCCAACCAGTAATGATTTTCAGGATGCTCATTTATAATAACAGAGTTAATAAGAGCAGCAATACTATTATCAAAAAAATTCGGGATATTCCATCTAGTACCAACAATAACCTGAGAGATATTCCAATCCGAAATGAAAGGAATAATATCATGAAGGTTCAGGTTAAAAAGGTATTCAGCAACCGAAAGGCCACCACACCAATGGTCCCAAAGGAAAGAAAGCTTGCTGCTAGCATCCACAGATAAAGTAATACAGTGTTTAATATCATTGGCCTTTCTACACAAGAATTCCCAATAAATGGATTTTTTAACAGATAGTTGATTCCACAAAGAGATGTATCTACCTCTCCACCAAGCAAAAAGAAGTGAGTTTGCATTTAAATATCTCCATATGAGAGAGCAGGAGTAGTTATGATAAAGAGATTCAATTGAATAGATGCCCAAACCCCCATTAATTTTGGGACAACAGGAGCTTTTCCAAGAGACAGTAGCCAATTTTCTATCTTTGATGTTGCCAAAAAAGGTAAAACGAGAGCACATACTATTAATAATCTTGCAACAGCTCTTAGGGATAATTGATCCACGAATCCAGTACGCCAAAGTATTAGATATAGTGAATTTGATATATTGGATTCTCCCAGCCAAAGAAAGAGTTCTTGCTTTCCAACCTTGTAAAAGATTGGTAATTTTATCAAGCAGAGGTTGGAAATCTCTGATCTTAAGTTTTTTATAAAAGATCGGAAGCCCCAGGTATTTGATAGGCGCAAAAGATTGCTGGATATTTAGAATATTGCAAATATCATTAGCTGCGTTTGTGTTTTTGGATATAAGAATGGAGCTCTTGTCAGGATTCACCGCCAGCCCAGTAACAGCCGCAAATTCGCTAAGAATTCCCTTAATGGTGTGAGCATTATCCATAGTAGCAGCGCCAAATACTAAAAGATCATCAGCAAACATTAAATGAGATATCTCTCACAGTTCCCAGACGAGATGCCATGAAAGGATTTATCGATAGTGGCTTGCTCAAATTTGGATGAAAGACCATCCATGATGATACTAAACAGGTAAGGTGAGAGTGGACAGCCTTGCCTAATACCAGAGCTCGAATTAAAGTATCCCTCTAAAGTCCCATTAATACAAATAGAAAAGTAAACATTCGAAGTGCAAGCCTTTATCCAAGAGATAAAAATGCTGGGAAAACCCTTAATTTCAAGTCTTTCATAAAGGTAGTCTCTAGAAACCATGTCAAAAGCCTTAGTGATGTCAAATTTGGCACAAAGGAGTTTTTGGTGAGATTTAAGATTGAAACAACCAAGGATGTCAGCAGCCAATAGTATATTGTCAGAAATGATTCTTTTGTGAATGAATCCACCTTGGCTCGGGTGGATAATGAGAGGGCATCACCTTTTTCATTCTGTTGGCAATGATTTTAGCTATGATTTTATAAATGACGTTACAGAGAGCAATTGGCCTATAATCTTTAACATTGCTCGCATGAGGCTTTTTAGGAATAAGTGCAATAGCTGTAGCTTTCGTCTGATTTGGCATGAAACCCGTTGCAAAGAAGGCAATCACAGCATTACAGAGTTGGTGTTGAATAACATTCCAGGTTGATTTGTAGAAATCAAAAGTGAATCCATCCGGACCCGGTGCAGTATTGGAGTTTCCAGTAAAGACAATGCTTTTTATTTCCTCATAAGTAACAGGTGCAATAAGCTCAGAGGTAAGATACTGAGGAATGACTCTACCCGCAGGAATATTCACAGCAGAATGATTGGAAACCGAAGGAACAGGTGTGTTGAAGAGAGTTTTGTAGTGATTAATGAAGACTTTAGCCAAATCCTCTCTAGAGTGAAAAGAGCCTTGATCATTGGTGATCTCCTTTATTCTATTATAGTTTTTGGTGATGTTAATTTTTGAATAAAGGAACTTCAAATCATCTTCACCATGAGTGAGCCATTTGACCTTTGCACGTTGAGAGATCCAACTAGTAAGTGCAGAATGATAATAGGCTAGTTTGCTGTTGATGAGATTGAGATTACTATTGAGTTGAGGATCTAGAGGATCTCTTTGAATTTGGCTGATAACCTCTCTCTGACTGGAATTAAGAGCCTCAATTTGCATTTGAAGGGTATTGGAATTAGACCAATGTTTGTGCTTCATAGAATTTTTAAGCGATTTCAACTTGAAATTGAAGGAGCTTAAGGGACTACTAGTGTTAGGTAGAGAAAAAGCCTCCAGCAAACAGTCCCAAAACTCAGGGAGTTTGACACAGTAGTTTTTGAAAAGGAATCTATGCCCACTTTTTACTTCCGTTTCATTAACCAAAATGAGTGGAGAGTGATCAGAGCAATCCGGATCAAGGACTTTATAGAAGGAGTTGGGAAAACTTAACAGCCACTGCTCATTGGTAAGGACACGGTCTAGCTTGATATGTATGGGATTGTGGTGTTGTTGGTTAAACCATGTGTAAAAATGACCAACAGATGAAAGTTCATGCATCCCGATATTGAAAACAAGGCTGTTAAAATCACCAAGACGAGTAGCAGAAAGAGCTGTGCCACCAGCTTTGTCACCAAGCTCACGACAAGTATTAAAGTCTCCCATAATGGCCCAGGGAGTATTGATATTCTGAGCTAAAGATTGAATGTCATTCCATAGCATTTGTCTTTCAGACTGAGAATTGCTAGCATACACAGCAGTAATAGCATAAGTGAGATTAGTAGCAGTAGTAATAGAACCATGGATAAATTGATTCGTCTTGTGTAGTGGGGTGAAAATAAGAGCATCTTTATTCCATTTGACCCATATACGACCAGGATCACTATGCAAAAAATTGTCACAATTACCTTCATGCTGAAAAATTTTGGTGGTTGGCAAGGAACCAATCATTAGAGAGGTTGGAGTGGGAAATTTTTGCTTCAAGAATGAAAAGGAGGTCTAGATTTTGGGAACGGACTAAATGTTTGCAGCAAGCAACTTTGGCTGGGTTGTTAAACCCTCGAATATTCCACGCTGCTAAGTTTGGGAGGGGCATTATGATTTTTTGTTGGAAGTTGGATAGAATTTTGACGTTACTATGGAAGTCGGACAGAATTCCCGCGTCTCGTGAAAGTCGGGCAGAATTCTGATGGTGGTCGAGGAGAAAATTTTTCCCTCCTATCCTTCTTCTCTTCTCTTCTCCTTCTTATCTTCTTCTTCTTGTTTGGGTCCCCACTTAAGAAAAATAAGGGGCTATTTATAGTTTTTGGAGGATGGCATGACCCGTAAATAGGAGGATCAAGGGCAAATGTGGAGTGTTTTGAGTGGACGTCCTATATTGAATCCCTTGATTGTGAACAATTCCCCAGACATTTGAAGGTCTTAATGATATTAGAATTAGGCCATCTTAGGCTCGTTGGATTTGTCTCGTCGAGCTGCTCGATTCGACTATAAGCATGTCATGATTGGAAATCATTTGGTAATCCAAATTGTGATTTAAACTTTCCAACAGTGTTTCGGGTCTTCGATTCAGATCCATTTGGGCTCGGATTAAGTTGAATTTGGTATTGTTGTGTTTGAATTTTTTAGACAATCAATTCGACTGTAAGTTTGCTGAATTTGGAGCTCAGATGATCCCAGGTTTAATTTTTGAAGTTTCCAACTTGATTTTTGCCTCGAGATTCATTCCCAATCAAGATAATTTTTTTATGACATATCAGATCTTTTAAACGATAAAGTGCGTTAACATTATTAGTGATTGCAGATGATGAAGTAAGCCAGCGTCGAAGTACCCAAATGAAAATTGTTAGAAAATTTTAAGTGATGGGATCTTAGCCGGCCGATGGAAGTTAGAGGACATAGTGGTAGTGGTAGGAGGACAACAGATCGACAAGGATATTCGGAGGCTAAAAGTGATGGCAATAACGGGTGAAATCTTATTTTATTTTTGTGTAAAAGTGATATAATATTTTGAGAATTTGCCCCAATGAGGATGCTAATGCTTTATGGGTTCATGCATCTTTTTTTTTTCTACTATATATAAGCATGATTGGCATTATGTCGTAATAGCAATAGGTTTTACTAATGATGTAATTTTAAACAAGCTTCTTATAATCGAGTAACAGATGCTGAAAAATCAAAGTTAGCATTGATGGACTAGATTAATCCAATCGTTTTTCAATGGGGGTGGTCAAGTGGTGTTATGATGGAGGCGATCGGTCAATGTACTAATACCGGTGTTCGAACATTGTTTAAAAGATGATGGTCAAATACTGGTTGGTTAAATGGTGTTCTAAAACTGATAGTCAAAATACTTTGCATTTAAAATTCTCCTTAATTTTAAATACATACCAAGAAATGAAAAATGCAATTTGGGCATAACAGAATGATGTTGAATAAAATGTTGAAATTGGAAATAAAAGAAATAGTAATTGATAAGATAAGTTTGAGGTGATGTGTGGTTAAGATGCTTCACATCAGAGCAGGAAAACAACCAAGAACAAAAAATATATCTAACCAAAAGACTATCAAAGTTAAGTAACCATTCATTGTTACCTCATCACCAAAAGCACCTCCATGCATTAGCTACCTGTAAGTAAAAGAAAAAAAAATCTATAATACTTATTGAATAGAAATAATCAGCATTACTTTTTTGAATTGATTAAATGTATATTTACATGATTTATTATAATTGAGTTTACTAAATTCTGCATAAAGTAAAACATTCAATTAATTCAGATTGACTTGATTAGATAATGGTTTAAAGTTAATTAATCAAAGTGAAATTGAAGCTTCGAAGATAGGACTGAAACGAAGATTCAAACCTTGTCGTTCGAGTTATACCAGTGGTGTTGGCTGTTAGTAGACAAAGGAGTGGAACGTTCCAACATCAAGAAAATACATTTATAAAACTGTTTTCTGTTATGTACAGTTATGAATATTGCCTATATAAAGGCTTGTAATCTTACATTAGAAGTCAATGGAAAACATTAATATTCCAATTTTCATTCTTCTTCTTCCTGTAAGCTTAACCGCATTCTCAGGTTAACATTGGCACCAATTAAAATCGGTGCAAATAGTAGTGATCGAAATCGATGCAAAAAACAGGTTCTGGTAATGATTTTCAAACTGTCCCTACCAATTGCTGCAAAAAAGTCATATTTTTCGTAGTGTTGTCGAATATATCTAGCAATGATCAATTCACCTAGAAAATATAAAAGAATAGTATGCCAAATAAAAAGAAATAATTAAATTATGTCTTAAAATAATTGGATTGATATTAAAATCTTCCTAAAATAAATTAAATATACAACCAAAAATTAATTTAAGACATTCATGAGAGAATAAGTCAAAATCAATTTATTAGGCATGTTCTTTGTTCTGTAGCTAAATGAAATATTATAACAAGAAAGCAATTTGTTCTTCTACGTTACATTTTATAAAATGATTATTTCTTAATAAAGGTTGAAGAAACAAACAATTAGTGAAACAAAGCAAACTGAATCACTATTTTCATAAAAGTATCTTACTATCAACTATGAGTTATTGGGTTCGAAACTTTTCTAGTTTCATAAATTGTTTACCAATCTCTTTATATGTTAAGGTTTAAAAAAAACGTATTAGAAACCCGCTTTAGAAAGCGGTAAAAAAGTTGTCCCAAATGAAGACTAAATCGATGAAATGATAAAATTTCGCTAAAAGGTACATTGTCAATTATGTTAGTCAGTGTGGAATCAGGTTCTGTCGATCAATCGAATTGTATTGTTACCTCAGTCCTCTAGCCAAATTTCTCATACTTGCTGGTGTCATGCAATGGGTCCTCCCTCTGCTTGAGTTTTGATGCTTACAAAGATATATTTTTTTTTTCGTGCAACGCCCTGGCACTATGTGCCAGAGTGCTCTGTCACTACAAAAATTTGCTGGGAGAAAATAAAGAGCGGAGCGCTGCAGTGCTCTAAATTCAGCACCACACAGCTATCAGGCGGATTGGAGGCAGAGTGTTGAGCATTGTAGCATTCCAAAATTACTTCGAGGCAGATTGAGCAATTATTCATTTCTCATTTTTCAGAAGGGTGGTGTCCCTTTATGGTTTATAGAGGACGCTTTCCTCTTTTGCCTAGTGAATGAGAGCGGTAAGAGTGAATAGAAGCAAGGAGAGAGTGAGTAAGAAGGGAGATCTATACAAATTTCTTCAAATTTTCATAGTGAATTTATTTGTGTGGTGTGTCTTCATTGTTATTTCCTAATTTCAGATTTTTCCACATTAAATATCGATGTTTTTCACTTTCCACTACTTTTCCCTTTTTCTTGTTTGTTCTGTTGCATTGTTTACTTCCACATCCCAACAAATTATAAGATCTTTAAAATTTTTTACGTGGGAAAGTATGAATTCAGCATAATAAAGAAAATTCACTATAGAGAAATGAACTATTTCCAACCAAAAAATCCATTGGTAATCTAAAACTTTCCCTCATAAATTATAAATTATGTTGGAAATTATAGTTTTCAGTGGATTTCTAATGGAATCACTTGCATAGGAAAATGGTTTCCAATAGGATAAATTTTAGCCAGAAAATTTTCAACGAATTTATAGTGGATTATCGATAAAAATTTGTTAGTTTAGCTAACAAACAAAAAATAGTCAAAGATTTAAAAAGCAACAAAATTTTTCACCAAAATGTATTGAAGCTTATAGCCTTTAACAAAAATTAAAAAAAAAAAAAAAAAACTCATGAACTTAATTTCTAATAGATACAACTGTTAATTCACAGCATATAATACAAATATATTTTTTAACATACCTCCATATTGAACATGAATGGAGCGAAATATTCATCCAGTTTGAAAGAAAACAATAAGGTCTCTAATGGAAAACCTGTATAGCCACAGCAAGAGATCGAAGATCACTCTCAGCAAATTTATCAATTATATTATGAAACTTATTCTTAGTATCTTCACTGACATTGTAGAGAGTTAAAATTTCTTCACATTCACAAAATAGAAAAAATATTAAACAGATTTGTGAAGCGGAACTTCGAGCTGGAGCTTGAGAGAGAGAGTGAAGGTGGGAGATAAAGGAGAAGCGACAAGACAACATGAGAGAAATTTTGACCCACATCATATGGAAAAAAAATTGGAGCAAAGGCGGAACCCGGTTAAGGTTAGAAATATAATAATTGTTATTACTTATTATATTTAAATTGAATTTAATTGTTGGGCCAGTGGGGGCCCATAGTCGACAAGGATGTTTAGAGGCTAAAAGTGATGACAATAACGGGTGAAATTTTATTTTATTTTTTTGTATAAAAGTGATACAATAATTTGAGAATATGTCCCAATGAGGATGCTAATGCTTTATGGGTGCATGAATCCTTGTTCTACTATATATATAGGCATATTTGACATTGTCATAATTGATGTAATTTTAAACAAGCTCCCCCCCAAAAAAAAAAAATCTTCTGCAAAATATTTTACGCCGACATAAAGCCTTTTATCATTTCTTTTCCAAACTATTATAATCTCTATATATCAATCAATTGTTGTGATCTCAATATGTTATTTAAAGGCATAATATCATTCTTTTTCCACTACATGTCAGTCTTACTGAATTGTTTTCATTCCTACTAAAGAAATTGCACTTGCTTAAAACAAATATCAGAATGAAAAAATACAAAAAATGATAGAGACTATAGAGAAATGTTATTTCATCTAAACAGGAGAGCTTGAGAATTAACCACATACTGTACAAGCTATATTACGAACGAAGCACTTGCATTTGTAGTAATGGAAAGTAAAACAAAATGCAACAAGTTTTTTATTTGGGATATTTAGTCCAAATTCAGACACACATCTTATACACAAAGATTCGAATCTAAGACCTCTTAGTTGATAGTCTAAGCTTTCAACCAACAGGCCAAGAAGAGCTTTGTACGTACAATACAATAATTTTTAACAACTTTTGACGCATCTCAAAAAATTAAATGCTAGAAGCAGTTAAATACTAACTGCCTATGTAAATTACTTCTTCTTAAAGCAGCTTTTTAGTATAAAACTTTTAATTTTTGTGCTAGAAAGTAGTCTTAAGAAGCAATAAGAAAGCCGTCCCAAACGAAGCCTTAGCTTTGAGCTGAAATTTTGATCAACGAATATTGGATAGGTTCTCCTCCCATGCGCTCGATTCAAAGTTCCAGTCGTTACCCAGGGTAAAATTTGGGTTAAATGGTTGCATATCTAGCTTTCGCTCATCCTGAGATGATGATTCAAACCAATCAAAAGTCTTTTGTGTCTGTGCTGCTGTTTGTTGAATCGAATTCATTTCAATCGGATTGGATATATTTTGATTTATCACTGTCTCAGTTGATTGTTTCATAGCAGGAAGTCCTATTAAATTGCTGAAATAAGTTACAATACATCAAAATATTTATTGAAATAAAGTAATTTGCTAAGGAATACAGAGGCGTTATAGAAGAACTCACCAATAGAGATATCTGAGCCGCGCAGCCTGCCAAGAGGATCCACGGATAAATACTTAGTGTTTGACGGCAGTGACAGTGTCGGTGGTGGCATTGATAGTGGTAACGAATCCACGATGGTAGTACAATTGGTTGGCAATTGCTCATATAATACTAATTCATTATTAAATAGCTCTCCAGATCCGTGTGCCTCTTGAGATAGATTATCAAAGAACGCATCATTCCCTTGCCCCATCAGTGAAGGCGGCAGTTGTGGTTGTAACTTTTGATGACTGATATAGTTATGATAAGCTTGATTTGAAGGGAGCTGTTCCATCTTAAAATTAAAATTAGGTGATTGAGGTTGTCGAGATTGCAGACTCGGATCAAAATTTTCAAAGAAATAATTTGTCGCATAATTGTTGGCACTAACACTATTAAATAGAGTATTTGCAGTTGGAGGAAACTGAGAAATTAAATTTTTTGATCTTGCTTGACTTTGGAGAAGCATGAGGCCTTGCCTATGATTCATAAGAGCTATTTTACGTTGGAGCTCTGGTGGATAAAGCGGAAGCCCCCGCTCTTTGCCGTCGTTTGATTCTAGTATTCCAATAATTCTTTATCTCGTTATCTGTTCTCCCTGGTAACTAATATTTAAATACTAATAAGACCTAAAAAAACAAAGAGAGTAAAATTGAATTAGAGAGTATGAATTACTTGAGTAGCCATTCGAGCCCATTTATTGCCTAGTTGAGCATGAAGTTGGAGTATAATTTTCTCTTCTTCTGGGGAAAAAGAACCTTTTTTAAGATTGGGACGAAGATGATTAGCCCACCGAAGACGGCAACTCTTGCCACATCGTTGAAGTCCGATGTTCTTTTGAACAGCATTCCAATTCCCTTCGCCATGCTTTTTCACATACTCCATTAGAATTGCGTCTTCTGCCGCACTCCAGGGCCCCTTCTTTAAAGGCTGAGGTGCCTCGCCGCCACTGCTAGCAACAACAGAAGAAGATGGTTCTAAAGGGGTAGCAGGCTCTTCCTTTACTCCGACGACCGACGATCGCATTTTTTAATCTTAAGCATCCAATTGAGACTGTATTAAAAGAGCTGGCTTTTTTTAGCCGTAGCTAGAAATAGCTTAGGTGAGATTTCACTCCTCTATTTATACCTAATATCATATTTTTTATTTTCCTAATATAGAAAAAAAACAATAAGCTCATTTAGTGGAGATTTATCTACTTTTGGATGGTTCAAGACAAATCTGGACTTATAAGCGAGGAAAAAATAATGTTATTAAAAAAAAAAAAAAAAAAACTAATTTTGAATGTCGTTATAAAACCTTTGTATCAACTTAAACCTCGCAGCGTAAACTCCGTTACATCTCAGCTAGTCCTTAAATATTGGATATAACTAATCGCTGGGTTTAGTACATTATTTAAAGCATCACCGTTAGGAAATTATCATAAATTTATGCCTTGGCCACAGAGGCTCCCGCTACACCATGGATTTTTTTAGAATTTCCATTACGGGTCATCTTGGGGGGAGATGAATGAGTCATTTGGATTTTAAAATTATAATTATTATTAGTATTAATTAACCCGGAAATGACTCGCGTCCCTCAACCTTGCACATCCCTTCCGCATTAATCACGCTCGACGTTCACCTGCAGTCATCGTGTTAAGTCGGGTTAACCCGAGTTTGGGGCGGGTTTGATCCATGTTCAAATTTCAGACCCATTTATAAAATTGGATAAAATTTAGATTGGATAAAGTAAAAGTAGATTAATTTTAGATTAGATTTAAACCCTATCTGAATATCCATTTTGATATCCTCAGATGTGGCAACATTCTGTCTCTAACAATAACTCCAAAAAATTTTCAAGGAGTGCTTATTTATTTACTATTTATATTTTGAAAAGCTACTTGGCCTTCCAGGCCCGATGCCTCCAAATAAAAACTAATTACTATTTTAAGGCAAAGTGCAGGGCGCCAAGTTGTATTTTCCTTCACAGATCTCACAGACTTCCTCAATCTCTCCCCTTCGAAAGGTTCGTCTCTCTCTCTCTCTCTCTCTATCTCTCTCTTCAAATTTATTAGAATCTCTCTCTCTATCTCTCGTCAATTTTATTAGAAGGAAATGATCTGTAGTACTTCAACGATGAAATATAGGATTCGGAGCTTATATCCCTTTTGATTCGAGGGTTTCATAAAGGGATTTTAATCCTTAATTGATTTGGTTTTGTATTTTGTTCTTCAGTCATTTCCGTTACTTACATCTGTTAAATTTGTCCCATATTATAGAACTTTGATCAGTTTTTTCATATGTTTCGATGTAGATTCTCTGAGAGAAATAATTTAAGGCTTTTTCCTCCAAAGATAAATAGTTTTTAGGCCTTTCCATAATCCATATGTATTTGATCCCTCAAAAATTAGAAGAAAAATTATTTTAGGATTGAAAATTCTTAAAGGGACGGGAAGTTTTGTGCTTGGTTTCTTATGAATGTATCTCATATTCTTACGAGAACTTTTCTTTAAGATTAAGTTCTCTAATTTTTATGAATTCTCTAATTCTTTCAAGAACTCGCATTATAAATTATGTAAAAGAATCGAAACGAGAAAACATGAATTTACATAAATCTTAATCCACAAGATCTTAAACAATATGATTTTCACAAGATTTTAATCGGAAGAAAACATACATTGATTCATGTTCAATTCGTTGAATTCCGAACTACGATTTCTCTATCTTTTTACTTTCACTTTCTTCATTCATGAGTTAATTCTCTATGGAACAAATTAACTCTCATAATGAGAGAGAGATGATCGACCGGTAGTTATTTTCTATGGATTAGTTATAATAACCGTTCATAGGAGTTATTTGATCAAACAGTTCATAAATGATTAATCAAGTTATCTCTTCTTGATCAATATGAATTAAATATAAATAATTAAATTACAATAATTCAAATATATATGATACGTCATCATAAAATTAGCTTGATCGGGCACGAATCTCGAGGCAAAAGCTAGTTGGAAACTTCAAAAATTAATTTTGTGAGCTCCTGAACTCTGATTTCAGCGAGCTTATAGTCAAACTGAGCGTCTCGGAAATACGAACCCAACGACACCAAGATCAACCCAATCCGAGCCCAAATGAGTCCGAATCAAGGGTTCAAAGCGCTGTTGGAAGGTTCAAATCACAATTTGAGTTACCAAACGGTCTCCGATTGTGACGAGCTTATACTCGAATCGAACGGCTCGACGAGAAAAATCCAACGAGCCCAAGATCATCAAATTCCGACATCATTACGGCCTTCAAATGACCAACGAACGATGCATGATCAAAGGATTCGATATCGGCCGTCCATTCAAACCACTCCCAATTCGCCCTTGATCTCACGCCTATTTACGGGCTATGCCACTCCAGAAAAACTATAAATAGAGCCCTCATTCTACACCAAGGGGACTCATGGGAAGAGAGAGAAGAAGAAGAGAAGGAGAAGGAGAAGGAGAAAGGGGAAAAGGAGATTCCTCACCTCCTCGACCACCGCCGGAGCTCTTCCTGCCGCCTGAAGACGCCGGAACTCTGCCGGATTTTCAGGAAACGCCGGGAATTCGCAGAATTTTGTAAACTTCTTGGAAGAAACAAATTGTATTTGGATTATCCCGACTTGTGAGACAAAATTTCATCATTTGTAATCTACAAAAACACTAGTGGAACTTTGCAACTGGGCGAGGCCCCGTGGTTTTTTCCTTTTTTGGGTTTTCCACGTATAAATCCCGGTGTACATTTTCTCTTTTCTGTTTGTGTGCGAAATACTCGTGCAACGCTAGGACGCGAATTTACAAACTCTACCGCCGCGTATATTCTCGCACGCAACAATATATATATGTTTAGCAAATTCAAATGATTGTTGCTCATTTTCCTGTCAATTGAGAAATTATTCTGAGTGAACGCCGAACTCAGTTCACTTTTGGGAGAACCTAGAATTTGCCACGTCGGCAGTACCGAGCACAGCCCCGAGTGGTACCGAGCCGTGGTAACGAACAGGGGTGGCGTGGCGTATTCTGATCGATCTTTGGACAACATTCGGCATCCACATAAAACAATTTGCCCTGACGATTCATCCTCCAAATGAAATAGGAATTTTGAGATCTAAAACAATTTAGCAAATATGACATTTTCAAATGGAATACAGCTTTCATCTACTCATTTTTGGTGGTAATTAGTCGCCACATTGGCATTACTTTATGAAAGTTTTGCTGGTTCAAATTACTGATGGACACCCATAGGCTCATAGCCAACGAATTGGATGTTGATGTATTATTGACGGGGTCCATATTATTATCATAGAGAGGACTCTTTGTCTGGCTGCGGCCTGCAATTAGTGCATCATCTCTCAAACTAATTGCCACCGACAAAATGAAAGAAAAAGATTGAGCATGAAACATAAAAGAAGATCATCATAAAAAATATAATAATTATGTACTAAGTATTTAATTGATAGCTATGACTTGTTTTTGTCGTTGCAGATTTCATTATTCTTTTATTGTAGAAAAAATTACAATTATAATTTCCTTAAAAGTTTACTTGCAATTAAGTTTGCATAACATATTTTATTTAAGGGAACAAAATTAGGCTCCCTAGCTTAACACTCTCATAGATTTTATGTGATTTGTTGATTAATAGATCTAAGAGATTGAGAAGACATGAAAGTGCAAAACACAAGAAAAGAAAGCTTATTTATTTATTCTATTGACCACTAACATAACTAAAAACATCTTTTACATTTATTAGAATTATTGTGTCCTGGAAGATTCGTGGCGTTGAATAGATATAAGATTTATCGTTCTTTCCTCTGTAAGGCGACTACCTCTGTCGACAGTAGGCTCAATCTCACGCTGACGCTATTGTGCTCACCTGGGTTGTGGCCGTGGATCATGATCATCCTCATCATCGTCATGGTAGACTTCCTTGATAGCGCGTTTATGTCTTACCATATAGATTACTTCGAGGTTCATGATGTCTTCCATTTCTTCTTCCAAGTTCTCTTCCATATATTTTTCAATATTTTCTTCTATATATATTTTCTTCCCCTTCGATATATTCTACCCCTTCTTTAATGTCTTCTTCCCCTTCCCTTTACCCTTCAAATACTCGGATCTCCAAGTGGCAACGCCACTGGATCTCTGGTTCTTCATTAGGCAAGGAGATTTCTTCGACCAATGGGCTGCGATCGAGTTAGTCAATTCTTTTGGAGGGGTTAACAAATGACGGGATCCCCTGGAGGATTCTCCAAGGTGTCGACCGTCGGGATGGACGTTATCGTAGGTCTTCTTTGGGACCCATATTTGACATTGTTTGTAGGCGGGGGTGGATCTCCATGAAGCCATACAGGATGTCACATCCAAATTTATTTCACTTTTTTCAATCATCTTCTCTTTCTGAGGCTTCGGCCTCCATACTTGTTTACCCTTCCGCTAGGCCCTTTTAGTGGCGAATCCTTGGACATGTGGTCCAAGTGTCACGCCTCGATGTGCTTCCCGTGGAGCTTGTCGTCGGTATCTTCTTTGTTCAGCTATCACAGCAGATGATAGCCTTTCCCTCAGAGGGGTTCTCCTGGCCTCAATAATTGGCGGCCTCTAAAATTTCTTCTTCATCAGTCCCCTCTCCTTAACTGTCTTCAGCACTCAATATACTCAGGCTGATAGTCGTTCAGGTTCTCTTGTCTACTGAGGGGTCGGTGCTTCTGGTCAACTCTCCTAGAATGATTATTTGAGTTCATAAGAAAAGCTATTTCTTTTCACCCACTTTAGGTCGGTAAACATGTTCTGGGTTGGGATATCAATCTTTAGCTCGTGCCGACAAATTTGATAGGTGCACAGGCACCAGTTGCTGCTCAGCTCGAAGCTCGGCATTCAGTTTTCTCCTCTGTCTCCTTGTTAGCTTTCCTGGAGATGAGGAAGCTTCATCATTATTCTTCCCAGGTGCAGGTAGTCCGACTGGTAGAGATGTGGTGTTTACTGTCACCACAAAAATCCTTCCTCATGCTATAACCCTTTTGATGGAAGGGCTTCTGGCTGTGATAGCCGTTCAAACATAGAAATCATTCTATGCGAATTTACAGCAGTAGGTTGTAGTGCCAGCAGATGCACACGACGGGTAGGAGCTTCAATGGTATTAAGTATTATGGCATACCTCTCAGCATTCCCTCCATTTGCAGGAATGGCAGCTGTCACGACCCAACCCGACCGGGACGGATCCCGCTCGCATCGGGTCGCGACGGAACTTAAACTTGAAATCCATGATCTAGTTTTGGAATTTGCTTTAGACTTTCTTCCAAATATTAAATAGACAGAAAAACATCCAAATACATAACAGTTCATATATCTTTTTTTTTATCAAAAAAATCATATACAATACAGTCCATGGCTACAGAAAAGAAAGAACAGAACAGAAACAGAAAAGCCATGACTGTACAAAAATCAAAAAGTACAAAATACCTAATCTCAGATCAGACACAGAACGTCTAGTCCAAGACCTCCTTCCCTTTCCCAGAACCTGAAAATCATGCAAAAAATAAGGATGAGCTAACAGCTCAGCAAGACATCACTCACCAATCAAAATCATCAGAAATACACATTAGAAAATACATCAGAAAATACCGTACGGAAATCGTAGAACAGACAGAACAGATACTTGATCAATAGGAATCAAACAACTGATACAAAAAACTGAAGTCATTTCAAATCGGAGTTCATAATAGATTTGTAAAGCTTTCAAGTCACATAGCATACATAAACGTACGGAATAATCAGAATCGTACAGAAATCAGGAATCAGATAAAATCACATTCATATCAGATAATTCATATCAGATTCATATCAGATTCGTATAGAAATCAGAAATCATATATCGGATAATTCATAAAACAGATCAGATAAGTCACAGAACAGATTATCAGATATCAAACATCAGATTCCCTAATCCTGACAGAATCTCGAAGGATTCTGGCCCCTTATGCCTCCCTTCCCTGACACAGACAGAATCTTGATGGATTCTGACCCCTTATGCTTCCCTTCCCTGACACAGACAGAATCTCGACGGATTCTGGCCCCTTATGTCTCTCTTTGTGCTTATAGCACCAGAACAGAATAGAACAGATATTCGAAATTTCGTAACAGAACTTGTTTTCAGATTTCAGAGCTCATTTCAGATTTCCCTGACACAGACAGAATCTCAAAGGATCCTGACCCCTTATAACTCCCTTATGATAGCATACAAACACTTCAATTCATTCAATGTATCAATTCAGAAAAATCAAAATTCATACGAAAAATCAGCTGCATAACAGCAGTATACGGAATTGACACAAAATTCACAGATTCAGAAACTTACCAAATTACCACAGAATATCCACAACACCATTATAAGACTTTTACTGTACTGAAGTAATAATATCAGACATCCAGATAAATTGTTATTCGAACAAAACTCAGCAGAATTCAAAATACCATGTAAAAATATTCTAGAAAATACTCAAAATGTGCACAATTATCATCTCAAAAACATACCAAAAGTTATACGGTAAAACCTTTGACAGAAGAAAATAATACCAGAAATTCGCTAACGGAAACAAAATCTGAAATAGAAAAGTCGTCAAAATCCACGTTTCTGAAAATTGAGAAAGGCGGAATGTGCCTTACCTCGAGTCGATCAATTTTCCCAACTACAGTAACGGACGAAAACGGACCGGAGTCGCCCAAAAATCCTCTTTTCTTCCTCTTTCAATGGTTTTCTCTCTCCTGGACTTTCTCTCTTAAAAAACGACACCATTTAGATATTTATTAAGCATGATCGTCCCGGACGATGTCCCGATCGTCCCGGGAAGATCTTTTCTAGACTTAAATCGTCCAGACGAAAATTAATTCCAATTTATTCGTCCCTTTACGATGCTCTCGGGAAAATTTCGTCCCTGGACGAACCCATTTCGTACAGACGAACCAGCAGAATTCTTCACAACCTGTACCGATCGTCCCAGGACGATCCACTTCGTCCCGGACGATCCTGGAAGAAAAACAGCCTTTACAGCAGCACTCCTTGCAGCAATTGTCAGGAAGTCAACACTACCGAACCGGATGATAGCTCCGATATTTCTAGTGTTGATTAGAGCATTTGCCAACTGAATGTTGGCTCCACCACCTAGCTAAATAGTGAAAACAGTGTTCTGTATATCTATCTGCACAATTGAAAGGCAATGGTTAGTAATGAGAATCTGATACATCACCCTACACTTTCAAAATGCAGAGACTTGCATAGAACAAAAGATAAAAGCAGATAACTATTAGCAAGCAATAAAAAATAACATAAATTTTAAACCCTGCTAAATATGCTATCTCAATGAATATTTGAATGATCATTTTAAAAAATTTTAAATTAAATGATCATTTTTAAGAATATTCAAAATTTTAAGTGTGGATTGATATGAATGATACTATAGCACTGAGACGACTAGCCAAAGATGAAAAGAGAAACCAATCTCCAACTGAGTCGCTAGAAATATGTGAGCTCAGAAAATTTGTCCCTAGCCTCCACCCGCTATACTTTTTCTTCGGGGGGAGTTTTAAAGGAATTAAGTTCCGGGGTAAATTTTGGGAAGGCAGATGGGTTTATAGATAAGACACTACCCAGAGATTTCGCCCTCATTTTGCGAGGACTTTTTGATCTGAGTTCGGGTTTCTTATAGGCTCAAGCTAGCCCCTATAGTTAATTACCCCTCCCAATTATGAGAGAGACGTGATACGTGTCCTCTAACCGACAGTTTTGTCATTAAATGACACCGCAGGATAAACGGTTATAACCCGGGGCCCTCTGAACCGAGTGGTTTTGTCACCAAATGGCATCACAAAATACTGGTTATGGACAGAGCCAATACGTTCCTTAGTGAAATCAAATCCTTGAGATATGAATCAATAAGATATGATCGATAGAGAACAAAGCGCTCTATTAGCTAAGGTGGATTTAAATTTGTCTTCTCAGAAAAACATTCACCCAGGTTTATGTGTTATAATGCAGGAGCCTAAGGGCTATTCTGAAAATTTCTATAAGACATTTGTTTACATTTTAGTTTCAGTACAATTCAATGGTTAATTAAATGCATTCAGTATCAGTATATGATTCAATTTTAATTTTTGTACAATACCTTAGTTTATTACTACTAGAAAGGCTTGATGTTGTTGTTTGTACCTTAATTAGTTTATTACTATAGCACAATATTTCAATTCTTTTGATTTCAGTTATTAATTTTTTTTTTAGGTTGTAATAGTTTATTGAGTCGTGCTAGTTCATTACTATTTTCACTTTTTTTATGGCCAAAGAAAGAGTAAGGAGCAAGCTAAGCAGTTTTGATAGCAGGCTCCGATCTAGACTCTGTTCTATAAAGTGCTTGGAAAAGGGTAAGGAGCGAGATAACATGTTTGGGTTTTATTTTTGTTGTGTTATATGTTGCCAAGCACTTTTATATGTACCTCATAGTATACATGCATTTCTAGATAATATAAAAAGAAAAATTATATTTAAGATTCAGTACTCTTCCGCCTTATTTTTATTCAGTAGTGTCTTTGTGTTGTATATAAATTAATTAGAAGTTTAGTTTTCAGTAATTCTTCAACTAGATCTTAGGATTAGTCTTGCCATAATCTTACATGGTATGATCTGTGTAGTGTCTAATCATGTTGGGTCAGGTTGTGACATGAAGCCCTTCTCTTCTTTACCCTCCCCCTTCATGTGAAGAATGAGGTTCTATTTATAGCTTTTTGGGAGTGCGTGCTCAGTAATGTGAAGAAGAACCAAGATAAATTTGGAGTGTTCCTTTGGAGTGCTTTCTAAAACAGCTTTCAAGTACAAAAAATCTTAATTCAAAAAATTTTTGTAATAGAAAAATGCTTCTGAAAGGAATAAGAAAGTTGTCTCAAAAGAAACGTTATATATTTATGTCTTGATGATGTCGAAATCCAGCGATCTTGGTCTCGTTAGATTTGTCTCGTCGAGCCGCTCGATTTTACAATAAGCATGTCATATTTAGATATCATTTGGTAATCTAATTGATGTTATTAAGTTTTTAAGAATGTTTTGATCGTTTGATTTGGGCTCATTTGATCTCAAATTTGATTGAATTTGGTGTCTTTGAGTTTGTCTCATCAAGATGTTCAATTTTACTATAAACTTGCTGAAATCAAAGTTTAGATGATCCTAAATTTTAAGTTTGAAAGTTTGCCATTCAGATTTGCATCAAGTTTCAATCTTGATGACATATCAAGAAACAACATTATCTACCAACTACTATTATGACAAGCAAGAAATTTATATCAATGCTCAACAATTACTGCTGCTTAAACCATAGATATCATGAGATCAGAAGCGCCAACCTGGGCTGATCAATGGGGCTCTGGAGGTATGGATGACTATTATGACAAGCAAGAAGGCAACGATAGCAAAAGCAACAAAGGAAAGAAGATGGCAAATGTGAAGGCAGCAGCCAGCTCCGGGCTCGACAAGGCAAAGTCGGCCGCTTCTGTGGGAGCGCAGAAGGTGAAGAGCGGCACAAGCATGAGCATCGGCTGGATCAAGAACAAGTGCCAGAAGAAAAGCTCCAAGTGATTTTCTCCTTAGTCATATTACCAAATACCCATCAGTTTGTTGAAGGGATCCAGCATGATCTGTGTCATTTGCGCTCTTATAGCATTTCTTTCAGCAGATTATTTGATGTTCATTTGTGTAAGTAATTAAGAGTTTATTTGGAACATCTGCTCACAAAAGAAATAGTGATATGTTGGAATCATAAGGAATAATGAGCCTGAGTATACTAACATGAGGAAAAAATTTACATAATGATATCCCGAAATGTTGTGTGTCATGATAATAGGGATTAATTATTCTGTGCGGATGCCGAACATCTTTCGGAGACCAACTAGAATGCTCCACGTCACCCCTTCGCTTGATACCGTGGCTCGGTACCATTGATGTGGCGCATTCTGATTGGCCTCCATACGACATTCTGCATCGAGCCTCCGCACAGAATATTTTTTCCAAGGAGTTAAAGCTCTTGAATTTGCATCGAGATTTGTGCAACATTTGAATATCATATATAGCATCAATTTTAGTGTAAATTATTGAGCTTTAAAACTCATCATAACACAGTTTGTTAGGATATTTTTGAAAATCAACATATTTTTTATCTGTATTTTCTGCCTAATCTCACCAAAATGTGATATTTTATTATTAGATATTTTAGGCTTTAACAAAATTAGTTTAAACACTCTTTCTTCTATTTGGAAGGTGGAATACTCAGGCCTAAGTGTAATGTTAATGAATATCTATTAAGCCCAAACGTTTAAACTAATGAGTAAAGGTAATTGTTAGGATATTAAAAAACTCAATATTTTTTTTTCACTTTTAATGTGAAATTATTTTTAGCTCTCATTTTTATAACTATAATTATTCTCTTGCAATCTCACATGAGAATCCTTCATATGAGTTCTTGTTTCTCAAATGATTTTTTTTTTTTCAATACTATCTAATGTCATTTGGTAAAAGCTCATACAATACTTTCAATACTTAATCACATGCAACTATGAAGGGAGTCACTTGCTCTAAGCCTTAATCAGAATTGAATGGATCAGAGATCCATGAGTGCCTTAAAACACATGAATCACTTAATCCTAATATTACTAGATCAACTAGTGCACTTGAAGAACCAAGTGGATTGTGCTAGTCAATTTTACTACATCAACTTGGAAACTAAGACTTGGTGTATTTCATCATCCATCAGAATGCACAAGAGAAGCTAAATTTGGCGAAATGCATCCTTTACATACTAAGTTTGTGACTTAGGTTTAACATATTTATTTATGATACTACTAGCAGGTCAAAGCATATAAATTGAGGCATGCGTATTAGAGTCAATATTATATGTTTTGTTGTTGAAAAATGATAACATTTATGTATTAATGTATGTTCATGCTAAATTATGTGTTAAGAAAGTTTTCACATCATGTTTGAACATTCTTCCTATGATTGAGTTATACATTATTCTAAGGATGGACATATTAGCTTAGAACTATACCTCTAGAAAATAGAGACACAGAAAAGTAAAGTTTATCTTCCTTGTTGAAACAAGTTTTATTTTCCATTGAGATAATTGGGTTATGCCACCCATCAATTTAGTAATAAAAGTAATAAAACTTATTGAGAAGGGTTTTAGGCATATCAAGTTTACTTGCATGACTTTTATAAAAAAGGCCAATAAGATTGAAGGGATTCAAGTAGTGCACGACTAATCATATGTTATTTTGAATTATCTTATGATCTAGCCACCAAACAAGGATTTTTAAATAAATTTTAAAATTAATGTTGTCCCATGGATGTAGCATGCTTCAAAGCTTCCCTACGAAAAATGATGCCTAACTTTTTAGAATTGAAGTAACTGTTATAAGATCTCTTGGAGAAAAGCTTTATTTGATTTACTATCACAGCCTAGGGAGCATTCATGTTTTTTTTGTGAAGAAGAGTGCTAAGAGTCTACAACATTGCACTTAGCATTGATGTCTCATTAAGTTCATACTATATTTTGACCCTATGATCTATAAGAGATATATCATTTTGATGATCATAAGTGTTAACCCCATAAGCTTATTATGAGCTTATTTTGATCAAGTATTTCCATTCCTTTAAAGGATGTTAAGTTTCCATGGAATGCTTACTGTTAACATGCATAAACTCATTGTTGAGTTTTCTTATAGTGAGTATATTTTTAGGTAATGGATCGAAACATTGTGGGTGGCGAAGAGGCCATCAACTATGGGTAACTTGAAAATCAGAATTGTTCATTAAACTAAGGCTAGAGAGCCAAGTTGAATGAAATATTGTTATGCCTTTCTTGTTGTAATTGACCTTATATGTAAGGTTGCAAGACACATCTGAGTCATCTATAATGAGACACATAAGCTATTGCTAATGCAATTTATATAAATTGTATGACATTTTATTTTTTATAACTTTATAATATTTTTTTCTTATGTATGCATTCTTAATAGCACCATCATGTAAAAATAAACTACTTTTGAAGGTTGATATTGTGTCAACTTTTGAGCAATGAACCCTTCTAATAAGGCAGCAACCCTCCATGCTTATGGATGGACCAAAAATGACCACAATGCCTAGTTATGTATGATAGAAAAAATAATAATAAAAAATAAATAAAAAAATTAAAAAAAAAAATGTATGATAGTGATGACTTATTCTTAACATCTCAAATATGGTATGAATGAGCACAAATAAGGTAGTTTGGACTTTGGACCACCACCCTTGGCCTCCTTACATCAATGTGTTCTGAGCCATATAGGAGGATCAAGCTAGTTGGTGATAATATAATTAACTTATATATAAAAAAAACTAGTTGGGGATAAAACTAATGAAAAATAAATAACAAAAATAAATAATAAAAATAATAAAAAATAAATAAATGGATGTATTTTCAAATAGTTTTAGGAATTTTTACTTAAACACTTAAATTTTAAATATATTTTATGTTAATATTTTTTAAATAAGATGGATCCACAAGTTGAGTAAAAAACTTGCTCAGAATTAGCTCATTAGCTCATCAAATTTAGCTCGCGAACAATCGAGCCCTATTCGACTTATCTCACTTACACCCTATTACAAATAACAATCTCAAACCACAAACACAACAATAGAATCAAACTAACACAGATCAAGTGATCTTCTAAACCCACCTAATCTATAATTAGGTTTCGTTTGGAACAGTTTTTTACTATTTTTTAAAACAACTTTTTAGAACAAAATTTTTTTTACAGTTTCCATGGCAGTGGAAGCAAAAAGGATAACTTGAAGCAAACATGTCAGAGGAGAAGCAGCTCACTTGTATTCACATAATACCCAAAATTCTCTCCCATTACACTTAGAAGACGATAATAATCTACTCATTGGTCCTTACTCCAGGCTCCTGAATAAACGCAGACAACCAAAACCAGGAGCCAGCTCATAACATAGCAAGGAAAAGAAAAGGTTTAAAATAAAGTAAAAAGGCAAAACATTAATACCACTAATACTACTACTAAGCATCATCATCCTCCTCTCTACTCCAGAAATCCAGTCCTTGTGAGCACAGCATCCCTCACCTTGCGCTGATCCCTTCCTTTCAGAGTCCTCCCTGCCCCCTCGCAAACAGAAGAAGAAGAAATTTGACTCCTTGCCATCTTCCTCGCAAGCCATTCATGAGGAGGTAACTTGTCTTCTTCCTCCTCATCTTCTTCCTCCTCGCACTTTCTTATATGGACGTTAGACCAATTGGGTATATTAACTGGAACAGACTGCCTGCTTTGTTCTCCATTTAAATTCGTTCTTGGCACCGTCCTAGAAGAAGATTTTGACGAAAAGGAGAATTCTTTCTGCTTTCTAATCTTAGGACTATCATCCTTCTTCTCCTTCGCCATAGCCCAAACCTCCTCCTCCTCAAAATCTTCCTCCATATAGATTAACTTGCTCATCTTGGAAGCTCCAAAGATGGGTTTTTTATGGAGAGTGAAATGGAATTCTGTCAGAAAGCCACAGTGTGGAAAAGGGAGAAGGGTAGAGTGACAGTGGTTTCCACAAAAGGGAAAGGTTTGAGGCTAGAATCCCGGAAGCAGACGAGCAAAGATGTTGGAACAGAGGGATTGGATAAGGAGAGTACGGGGTTCTGAGCAGTTATTCGCTGGAAAGGACAATTTGACAGTATAGGCTTGGATTGAACTGGAAGCAGAGCAGAGGTCTATTCTGCTGCAGTGAAGAAAATGTTGGGGCAAACAACTCGTAGCACACAATTCTCCTTGGCCTATTGGTTGAGAGCTTAGGTTTCCAACTAAGAGGTTCAAAGTTTGAGTCTATGTGTATGCGTTGTGTGTATGAATTTGCCCTAATGGCCTAAATGTCCAAAAAAAAAAAAAAAAAAAACAACTCGTAGCTGGGTGGGTTTCTTCTTCCTCTTTAAATTGTTGGTTCAGGTGATATTTAGTCGGAAGGTGCTGTTGATCAGATGTGACTGGGGACTAGGGACTGTGGCTGTGTAGCGCAGCTTTATTGTGCTTCCAACTGCCGAACAACAGTATTCCTTTTCATAAAGAATTTTTTAATGAAAAAAAGATTATATCAGATGAAATAGTATTTACATACATTCATGTAGCTAAAAAAAAAAACAAATTTTTATATATTCTACGATTGAATTTTATATTAAAATATGACAAAATTGACACCTTTCATGTTAAAACATGAAATATGCCTGCAAGCTTAGCCCCGCCTGCCCTACTTTGCTGGAGTTCACCACCCTCCCTGCATGTGAGCTTTGCCTCGCCTTCTTGCAAGATCTACCCTGCTTGCCTACAAAGATCCGCCCTACCTGCTTGTGAGCGTCACCTTACCTGTCTACAGGCTCCTCTTTGAATCCTCCGAGTGTTCGATGAGGTCCCGTAACTCCATTAATGGAGTGTTGGATGGTATGAACAGTGATGTTTACGTCTGAACTATGTAAATAAGTTTTGAATGCTATTTACATGTTCTGGCCTCCATGGATCGGCCTACGAGTGTTTGATGAGGTCCCCTAACTCCATTAATGGAGGGTGGATGGTGTAAATAGATCTTGCATTAGTTTTTTAATTGTAATCTACTGCCATATATGCTTATTTAAAAGTTTTTTGTTAAAAATTACTGTAGATTTATATGATTTGTGATATAAAATAATAATCTTAAATTATCGTAGCTGTTTTTAATGAAATGGAATAAAAATTTTAATATTTTATAACTAAATGTAATATTTTATTTATTTTTTAAAATTGAATAATTAACTCATGATTTGAGGGGTTTTTTTTTGAAGTTTTGATGCTGTTATTATGATTCGTTATTCAATGCAATTATTTAAAATTTTAATTTTAATTTAAGTTTAGTTTTGAATAATTTAATTATGACATCAAAATTAAATAAGTTTTTATTTGTTTTTATTTTTTTTTTGGTTAAAACCCTCGTATGGGGCCTACGCGTTAATGTCAAAAAACGGTTACAAAGTCCTTAAAAGGATCCACTATCTCACTAACGCTCGATAGAGCTACAATTAAAAGAAGAAATAAAACCTAAGAGACTGTAGATCCTTTTTCTACGATTACAAAAAGAACACTTAACAAAGCTCGGGCTGTTCAGAACCAGCACCCAAAAAAGGAAGAGCAGATAAAACCTTTTCAGCTCAATCTTCCTGCAAAAATTGAACAACTCATAGATACCAAAAAATACACAAAAGAAATAGAATACCTTGCTGACCTTGAAGTTCATGATACTCACAAAGCAAAAAAACCTGCAAGGGAAACTCCCAAAAAAGGTGAAATAGCAACTGAAACCATAATCAGAACCAATTCCAGCAATCATTAAAATAATACTACCGCCAGCCAAGCCCAAGGAAGAGAAGATAAAATACCAACTGGAGCATAAAAACCCAACTTCACTGACCAAATAAATGGCAAAGAACATGTAATAATTTCTTCTATCAATACTCCTCCCTCTGATAGTCCAAACCAACAAAACAGCAATAAACCCAGTCAGAACATTCACAGTCCTCCCATAATAGTTCCAGGTAAACCAAACATCCCCGAAAAAGAAATGGCCAGCAGCCATATAGTTCCAGAAATACTCCCAATCCAAAAAAACCAAATAATAAACCAGCATATAACTAACACCCTTACAATTCAACCAAATAGAAAACCTCCAGAGAATGGACTGCCAGAAAAAATCAAACCAGCATATAGGAACAAACAGAAAACCATGATGAATTAACGACATGAAAAAAACCTTCAACCACTGCAGAGACGAAACAAAAGATTCAACCATGTCTAACATAAGGAAGCCCAATTTTATCTAAAGCAATCATACCTTTAAGAGGACTAGGGAGATTAGTAGTCATTAATTGTTGATAGGAAGTTAAACCAGAACCATAGTTAGCCAACCAATCCGCAGCAGTATTTCCTTCTCGATAAATATGGGATAAAGTATAATTAAGGTTGGCTAACATCATTTTAATTTTTCTAATAATATAAAATTCCTTAGGAAAAACAGCATTCTTATTCGAAATAGCATGAATAGCAAGTTTAGAGTCAACTTCAATTAACACAGAATGGAAACCCAAAGCCATACATAATTGCAGACCATGGTAAATACCCAATAATTCAGCATTGAAAGCAGAAACGATATCTGTAGGCCCAGCAAAAGTAGCAATAGGATTACCCAACCAATTCCTAATTAAACCACCAAAACCCGCAGCCTCCTTCCCAAAAGAACCATCCGTATTTAATTTGACAAAAGGAGAATCAGGTTTTAACCAGTGAACAATACGATCAAACTTAATAATATTAGACTCATTGGAAACCATCCCAAAATAGCTGGCCATACGATTGCTATGCTTAAAATTGGTTTGAGAAATAAGATTAACAGCAATAAGTTTCAATACTTTAGTCCTAACATTATGAATTATCTGGTTTGCCCACATTTTAATATTGTTATGCTTAGAATCATTCCTGGCTTTCCAGATATACCAAATAATAAGAATCGGAATTAAGCAATTAATATGATTTTTCCCTTTAGCAAACCAATCCTTCAAGATATCCGTTAAATTCTGATGATGATTGAAATTGTCCATCTCAGTAAGATTAGAGAAATGGCTCCAAACCAAACGAGCCATATTACTGTTAACAAACACATGAATGGAGCTCTCAGTATTAAACAACATTGACATTTAGAAGCAAACTGAAAACCTTTCTTAAATAAATTGGTATCCACCGGCAAGAACTCATTCAGAACTCTCCAAGCCAACAAAGTATAGGATAAAGGTATCATTTTATGCCAAAGAAAGCCATAAACATTAGAAACCTCCCCTTTAATCCTAATAATATCCCAAACATTTTTAGAACAAAACTTGGCCGAAGTAGTTAAATTGAACATGATATTATCCGCACAATCAAGTTTAATAGGAATATTAACTATATTCTCAACAATGCAAATAGGCACCACACTACAAAGTTTGTCATAATTCCATTTCCCATTTAAATAGAATTCCTTGACCTGAATAATAGCTTTGGTATGAGTATTAAGGAGAGAGTCAATAGAAGCATAACCCAACCAATTATCATGCCAAAAGGAAACTTCACCCAACCCAATACCCCATTGAATAAAATTCTCCGCTTCCCACACTACAAAGTTTTTATTTGTTTTTTCTGCTAAAATATTACAATTTTTAAATAAATTGTTAATATTTAATAAAGTATTAAACCACTGATCATTAGTTGAATTTAATTTTAAATCATCAAAATTTAAACTTTTTTGCATTATGATCATCATTTGAATTATAGAAAAATAAGAGAATAAAATCATGATTTCTTTTAAAAATTTCTATATAACCCTTAGTTTCAGAATTATTAAATCAATAGTAATTTTATATTCTCATATGTAAAATTATATATAAAAGTTATATTGGTATTTAATATAGTTAGTATTTTTATTTGTATTAAAGCTTTTTTTATAAATATATAATTCTCGATGAAAGAACAACGCATCTTTTGTCATTTTATGAACTTTTTTTACAAGAGAATAAAAGCAAAATAATATATTTTGAATGTTTAAATACAATATATTTTATTAGGTAATAACTTGATTTTTTTTTTCTTGCATAACTTAGTATTATTATTTGCATTTGATATTTTAATTTAATTTTATCTTTAGATAATGTTTTGCAAATTTTCTTGGTCAATGCTTGAACTAATTATGCGTTTTAGATTTGTAATTAATAAAATATAAATTTTTGGAAACTCAATTATTGCTGAAGTTTATCATATAAATTTAGATTTCATTTTACTAACGCTGTTGGTCTCAACCATACATTTTCAATATGAGGATTTTTTGTGTTGAATGTTTTTTTTTTGGGGGTAAATAGGGGAAGAGCCCATTTTATTAAGACAAAACAGATACACCAAAAGTTAAATGATAGGAAAACAAAACCGAACTTAAACAAAAAACAAGTAAAAACCTAATACTCAAAGCTGGAACAAAACCCAGCAAACAAAGACATAACAGATGAACGATAAGAAAGGATAAGAAACTTCAGAAAAAACAGAAAAAGAAAACGACTCAAAGTCGATTATCTCTAGAATTTATTTTTGATCAGATTGTAATCTTTCCGGGAGCAGGCTTTGACGTGCGTGTCTTTTTTAATAATGTTAATCACCGAATCCGGGCTATTCCACTTGCTAGCAAATCTTCTAAAATTCCTTTCTCTCCAAATTTGATACACAGTGCAGCAGACAGTCAGAAAGCAGAACGATTTTTCGCCATTGGAAAGTAAATTAGAGTTCTCCAAGTAGTCCAAAATCTGCAACAAATTTGGTCTAAATAAAAATGCATTTAACTCGGGTAATAGATTAGTGATAATATAAAAGGAAACATCACAGAAAAAGAAAATGTGATTATGATCTTCGGGCGCCTTGTGACATAGGAAGCAAACATGATTTATCTGAATGTCTCTCTTAATCAGCAAATCTGCAGTTTTTAATTTCTGCAAAACAGCCATCCAGGTATAAGTAGAATATCTGAGAGAATAATGTTTGTGCCAGATAGATTTATTCTACGGAACCTCATTCAGATGAGAATAAAAAGAGTCATAGAAATCTTTGAACTTAGGACTAGAAGAGCCATCCCAAGCAACGGCCGGTTGCTCTTTAATGTTAATATTATTATTAATCTTGTGAGCAACCACATCAGGCAAAGAATCCGGGAGAATCCACTCATTATTTCTAATGCAATCTTTAACCAAAAGACTGGTTAATTGATTGCCAGCAGGAATTAAATTACTTAAAGCCTTGCCATGTATCCAAGGGTCCCAAAAAAAGGATAAACTAGTGTTAGAAGATATTTGAAAGGTTAAATGATTTAACATGCTGTGCGCAGTTTTACAAATATTCTTCCAAAATTTAGAAGCTTTAACCGAAGGAGGTTTCCAGGGAGAGCAGTAATTATATTTAAACCAAGTAGAAATTAAGGACTCTTGGGTTAGGAGACGCCAAATAAAAGAACAGTGAGCGCTGTAGTAAAGGGATTCTATAGAAGCAATCCCTAAGCCGCCCTTTTCTTTAGGAATGGCAGTTTTTTCCCAGGAAATCATGTGCACCTTCTTCCCATTAATATTGCCATGAAACAGAAATTTGGAACAGAGTTTAGAAATAGTTTTACAGATGGCTTTGGGTATAATGGATCCTCTAATCCAATAGGCTAAGGTGTTAGAAATAGTAAATTTTAAAAAATGTACTCTACCAGCCAGGGATAGTAGACGGACCTTCCAACCATCAAGCAGAGAAATAATATTGCTAACCAACTTCTCAAAATGCGAAGAATTTAGTCTCTCAGAGGAGATGGGAATGCCCAAGTAAATAATGGTATTACTCATATGAGAAATACCTAAGATACTGCAGACTTGAGCAACATTAACCGAATTTTTGGAAAAAATAATAGAGCATTTGTCATGGTTAATGAACAAACCAGAGGCCTCAGCAAAATTATTAAGAGTATTATTTAAACTAGTAGCATACTGGATGTTAGCATTACCAAAAAATAATAAGTCATCTGCATACAAGAGGTGGTTAAAGGAGTTGCCTTTATAATTAAAACCAGCTAAGTTATTAGACGAAAATTCAGAAGAAAGACCACAGGATAATGCATCCATAATTAAACAAAAAAGAGGAGGAGATAAGGGGCAACCTTGTCTTAAGCCAGAGGAAGATTTAAAGAAGCCTTCCAGTGAGCCGTTTAAGCAAATAGAGAAATAGACATCGGAAATGCAACCTTGTACCCATTTAATAAACAGCTTAGGGAATCCCTTTTGTTTCATTCTGTTTAAAAGGAAGCCTCGAGAAACGGTATCGAAAGCCTTTCTAATATCCAACTTAGCACAAAACATATTGCTAGTAAATTTAAATTCTCTAAGCACCTCGGAAGCAAGTAAAATATTGTCAGTAGTGCTTCTGTTCTTAATAAACCCAGCCTGGCTCTCATGAATAATAAAGGGTAAAACAGAATTTAGTCTATTAGCAAGAAGCTTGGCTATAATCTTATAAAAAACATTGCATAAGGAAATAGGCCTAAAGTCATTAATATTGGTAGCATGAGGTCTTTTGGGAATAAGCGTAATAGCAGTAGCTTTAACCCTTTTTGGAAGATGCCCCGTATTAAAGAAACTTTTAACAGCGTTACAAAGATAAAAACCAATGACATGCCATGTTTTTTTATAGAAGTCAAAAGTGTACCCATCCGGACCCGGGGCCGCAGAGGAAGAGCCGTCGAAAATCACTTTTTTAATCTCAGCCTCAGTAAAAGGAATAGTTAAAGAATTAACTAAATGAGCAGGAATTCTGTTACCAACCGGGATATTGAAGTTGCCTTCGTTAATAGGCTTGGGGGAGTTAAAAGCCTCAGTAAAATGCTTAATGATTTCATCAGCCATCTCCAAATGATTATCAAAATTACCAGCAGCAGTAGAAATCTCTTTGATAACATTAGTGTTATTCCTAGATCTAATATGAGCATATAAAAAGCCCAAGTCATTCTCTCCATTTCTCAGCCATTTGGACTTGGCTCTTTGAAAAACCCAAGAGGACCAAGCTTTATTCATAATGTTAAAATTATCTCTAGCCTGCTTGTAGAGGTAGTTTAAATTGCTATTTAACGGATCATACTGAAGCTCAGCTAGATAAAGATTTTGCTTGTTATTGAAATCATGTAGTGAATTTAAAATATAGCACGAAGATGACCAATTCCTATCCTTAATAGTTTTCTTCAAAAACTGTAAAGAATTATAAAAAGAGGCAATAGGACTAGCATTAATAGGTCTATCAAAGGCTTTAATAACATCCTCTCAAAACCCATCCATGTGAATCCAGTAATTTTTAAACAAGAATCTAGAGGACCTCTTGTCCCTGGTAGAAGTAAACATAATTAAGGGAGAGTGATCAGAACAGTTAGGAGGTAAAACTTTATAAAAAGCATTAGGAAAAAAACTCAAAAAAGCATCATTAGCAAGCATTCTATCTAGTTTAATGTGAATAGGGGAATCCTGCCTTTAGTTGTACCACGTGTAAAAAAGGCCAACTGAAGAAAGATCAAGAATGCCAAAGTCAAAAATAATATTATTAAGCTCACCCAGCTGGGTAGGAAAAGCACGGTTCCCGCCAGCTTTCTCTTCCTCAAATCTGTAACAATTGAAGTCTCCCATGATAACCCAAGGAAGAGAAGGATCAGGGACTAAACTCCTCAGTTGGTCCCATAACGGTTTCCTGTCATTCACATTATTAGCAGCATAAATAACAGTTATTAAAATAGGCGGTTGAGAGCCCACCGAGAGAGAGCCATGGATCATTTGAGAAGAAAAGAAATTGGGGGAGAAGGTAATTAAGTCTGGGTTCCACTTTAACCAGATTCTGCCAGGATTAGAACTACTAAAATTATTACAACTATTCTCATTGCTGAAAATCATGTGAGAATTAACATACCAAGGGTCCGAGAGGGCCTCATTATTGGATTTAGCTTCTAAAATACAAATCATACTAAGATCAAAAGACTTGATAAGCTCTCTACAAGCTTTAACTTTGTTAGGGTGATTGAAACCCCTAACATTCCAACAAGCTATATTAGGAAAAATCATTAATTTTTTGAATTTTTTGCCTTCCTGGCAGCTTTGGCTCTAGTTTGCATCGAGACGGGAGAAGATTGGGATTTGTTAACAGAGGAATTAGGTGAAGAAGGGGTATCCCGAGTTTTGTCAATGTCATTCGGAATAGGATTGTAATCGTTGTCATCAGACTCTTGATTTTGAGGGTCTTCTTCAGATTGAAGAGCCGCAAATTTATTAGACAGCCTGACATTAATAGGAGGATTAACAGACGGAGGAGGGATATGGCTCGAGGAAGAAGCTTCCTCAATTGGAATGTTTAGATTAGGAATATTAGCCTCATTAGGAATGCAATTGTTATGGGTAGCAGGTTCCTTTTCAACTGAGGGGGCTAAATTAGGCAAGGTTTCAACGGTAACATTTTTTCTTTCCAAAATTTCCCTAGGTGGAGAGGGAGGAATTTCGGTCGTCGCCGGAGCTCTGGATCTTGGGTTTCTGCTAATACTACTTCCTCTGTTCCTGGGCTTAGGCGGGGGAAAGACAACCGGGTTAGGATTTGGGTTGGATTTGCAAGAAGAATAGGTATGAACCATGGATCCACAGCCTTCACAGAGGCTAGGTTTCCAATCATAAATCACCTTAAGTTGGATATCCACCCCTTCAATATTAATCGGAATTTCATCCGGTAAAGTCGAATCTTTCGAGACAGAAACACACACCCTAGCAAAAGTCAATCTAGCTATTTTAGCAGTAAGATTGTCCACAGATAAGGGTATACCGATATAGCTAGCTATAGTCGAAATACCTTTCGGGGTCCAAAGGGCAAGAGGGAAATCCACGATTTTAATCCATATAGGTATAGAGGATAGTTCATCCCTCTTAGGTTGAAAATTAGGAGACCATTTTTGCAAAATAAACGGTTTTCCCAACAAAAACCAGGGCCCTCCGGACCAAACCAAGTCATAATCTTCTTGGTTAGTAAACTTGATCAGAAAAAACCCATCAGTCAAGGATAGAAGAGAGAACGAACCTTTCAAGATCCAAACCTTTTTCATGGCAGCAAGAAGCCTTTCATAATAGGGCCTTGGCCCCAGAGAATAACCGACTAAAGAGAAAGACCAGACTGAGACACCTTCAAAAAAATCATCTTTTTTAAAAGAAAGCCTTTGACTAGGACGAACAAAGGATACAGGAAAATCTTCTTTCGCCATGGTGGGGTTGGCCAGATTCATAGCGAAGGAAGATTCGGGAGAAGCCGGGGAAGAAGCCGGAATAGGCCCCAGAATCGAGGTATTCTGGAGCGGAGGGAAGTCACCGATCTCCATCAGGGAAAGGGATCAACCTCTCCCGGATGAAGGAGGCTTGAGCGGCGCCGAAAGATTTTGAGGAAAACCCTAGAACTCAGATATTTTCCAGGGCTCTCGAAACGAGCAAAACTATTGGATTCAATTATGATTAGTCGTGTTGAATGTTTCATCCTATATTCTATTAGGATGTACTTCGAAGTCTTTTGATTTGCGTTAAAATTAATGTTATAATTGGATATCATATATGACACTAACCTTAAAAAACTTTAAGAGATTTAAAGCCATTTATGATGCAGAGTGTGTAAGGATATCCATTTTTGACGCAAAATTTAAAGCTATTTAAATTCACTAAAAAGTTGACTATTGTAGCAACTCTTGTTCGTTAGATACAATCTCTACTTCTTTATCCTCACTCATTCCCTCATCATGTTGTAATTGAAGAGCAAAAGTTGATGATATCTTTAGTGTGATTATATGATACCTCCATTGTGACTATAATTAGTGGTGTCAATATTTGACACGACACGAAAATCCGACCCGAAAAATCTGGGTTGGACCCAACCCGATTTCAAAACGGGTCTGGTTCGGGTTCCCGGATTCGACCCGTTTGAAAAATGGGACGGGTTAGGGTAAACCCGGCGGGTTGCCGGGTCAACCCGTGAACCCGCTTAGAATGAGCTACCCGAGGCTGCCCCAGCTTCCATCGGCTGCCCGCGACCCCGCATGCCTGCGCGCTGCCCGCAACCCCGCACTCCCGCGGCTGCCCGCGACTCCGCACATGCCCGACCTGCCTGCACGCGCGAGCCTGCACTCGCACTCGTCGCAAACCCCCGTCCTCCGTGCACCCGCCCTGCCCTCCGCACACGCGAGTTCGCCGCGCACCCCGCGTCTGCCAGCATGCGCGCCCTGGGTCCGCTCGCCTACGCCAGCTCGCTTCCTGTGTCGGGTCAGGTCACGGGTCAGATTCGAGTCGAACTCAGAACTGACCCGAGTTCAATCAGGTCGGGTCCTGATTGAACCCGGGTCAGTTCTGTGTTCGACTCGATCCCGACCCGTGACCCGAAATTGACACCCCTAACTATAATAAATACTACAACTCTTAATTAAAATGGGCGTCGTTTTTTTTAATATTAAATATTAGTAAGATTTAAACCTCTCATCAACTCTTTTTGAAATAGAGGCAATATGCAACACATGAGCTAATGCTTCTTACACTAAGGGTGTTCATGATAGTGCTTATCTATTCGTGACTACTTCCAACAACATCAAGGGTGAAGGTCATGCTAACTTTTTATATAATGTAAGATTGGTCGTGAAACATCTTAGTTATGCAGCCCCTTCCACTACTATCATAAATAAATTGCAGTTATGCTAAATAAAATAATTGATTGGTATTTAGTAATCAAACAAGGGACTATCATTCCCCCTTTCGCTATTGCTCAAGGTCAAAGGGAGAAGAAAATAAGAATAACTTCTTTTGTTCGATATATTTTAGTATGTCATAATCAAATCTACTTCAATGATCTTATCATGTAATAGGAATCATTTGAGTAAGGGCTCATGATGAAGATTGTTTTAGCAAAGGATTAAAGAAGAAAGCACATATTAATTCTATGTCACCACACCTCAAACAAACACCTTTATTTGCTCAATCATCATCAATCATCACAATATGAAATGATTGTTGGTTACATTTGAAAATTAGCTTAAATATGATAGAAATAATCTTTATTTGTTCAGGTATTGAGATGGGTATATAAGTGGGATTAGATTAGAATTAAAGGTGTGTTAAACAACTAAATAGATTTGCACGTGGGCTAATCTTCATCCATGAATGACTTGGGAACTATATGGTGTGCTTTAAGATCAAATGATTGGTCCTCCTTAAATTTTAAGCTTAAATGTTAGGAAAAAAGTAGGAACTGAAGTGTAATAATGATCACTAGAATTAAAAAACTAATTGGCAAATAAAACATCAAAAAAAAATAAAAAAAGAGAGTTTGTATGGTTTGGTAAGATTCACTTACATCTATAACCATATGGTAAGATTCACTTACGTCTATAACCACATAGAGATAAATGTACACTTGTCTAAAATAAATATATGATATAAATATTTTCACTCATATTTTCGTCCCTTTTACCTTACTACATTTTTTCTCACTCGTATTTCTTCACTAAACTTGTTCATGAATGGTTCACTAGTGAATATTTTCATCGAATATTGAGAAAAGTTTGTCACCTCCTATATTTAATAATACAGGAAAACCTAGGTATACCGACGAATTTTTCAGCAGAATTATATATGATGGTAGTAACGACGGTCTAACCAGAGGATATTCAGTTTGTAACTTAGCGATGGGTTTTCCAGCGGAAAAACCATCGAATTGTTTTCGACGAAAAACACATCGACAAAGCCGCCAATTCTTCTAAAACTGATTGTAACTTCCGGCGAATCACGCGTCGGAAATTACTAGGGCATACTTAAACCTATCAAAATTAATGTTTATGTCAAAAAATCCTGATGGTTCGTATTCAGCGGACATTTCTGACGGTTTATCTGCCCAACTACTTGCGGAATTTTTCCGTAGACATTTCCGACAAACAAAATAGTCAAAATGTGTGCTTAACAAACAACGATATTATTGCAGAATGCCGCCAGAATTTTGTCGATAAATCCGGCGAAAATATTCAGGTATAACGTCAGAATTACTTGTTTTCTGACAAATCTGGGCTGCCATTATTGTGAGTTTTTCTATAGTGTAAAATATTGGTGTGAAATATCTAATATGATAAGGCCAAATCTGAATTGTATGAGTTTTGATGTGAAATAAGTCTATTAGGATATATAAAGGATTAGAATCCATTAGATTTTGTTCGATGTAGGGAATCTAGAATGCTCTAAGTTTTTATGTACGTATTGGGAGTTATAAGGGGTCAGAATCTTGTATTCTATCTGAAAGAGAAGGAATTATATATGTTAAGAGTTATAAGGGGCCATAATCTTGGATTTTATTTGAAAGAGGAAGAATTCTATTATGAGTCATAAGGGGCCATAATTTTAAGTTCTATTTGAAAGAGGGAGAAATCCGTTACATTTTGTTATGTGAAATGAAGTTTACATGAAAATTCAATTTATTTAATTTCTCAATATTATTATTTAAATATTTGGATAAATGCTATGTTATTATGATTTGCTCAATACATTGAATTGTTATATGACATTTGATAATTTTTGAAAATATTTAGTAAAAGAAATATTTAAAAATTTAGATTAATATTTGTGACCAACTGAGCTATTTTAGCTCATCATCATTATTTTGCATTATATTTTCAGGATCTAAAAAAATGAAAGAGTCCATTGATTAGCAGTTTCGGGAATTGATCTGAGTCGTAGGTATTTCTTCTTTTAATTTTCGCACATTCATGACAAGTTTTTATTATTTTGTTATGTAGTTTTTGTTTATAGCAATGCACTGTGATTGCATATGCATTTTGATGTTAATGAAAAGAAAAATTTCTGGATGAGTTTATTTTCAGTACACGGTGTTATTAATAGCTCTGTTTTTATTTTTATTTTTAAAGCAAATTGGAAGAAGATTTCTAAAAAAAACTTTTCAACACTTAGATCTTGGGATTCACATTTTACAACTCATCATAATAGGACCTATTCAGTCTGTAAGTCTTATCGAGTTGGATTGTAACACATCTAATATGATAAGGCCAACATTCTTAGACATGCAACTCTTAATGTTTATCTATCTAATACATCCCAATCTTCTTGAATCATAACTATTAGATTCCACTTAAAGAAGGAGAGATATAAATTTCTTTGATATAGATAATTATATCCTCAATTAGGAGAAATTATTTTGTGCGGATGCCGAACGCAGCTCTATACATGGATGCCACGGTACTGAGTGATACCGAAGCTCAGTACCTAGCAATACCGAGCCGTGTTTCAATAAAAGAATGACATGGTGCATTTTTATTGGTTTATTGATCACATTCGGTGACCGCACATAATAATTTTTCCTCAAATAAATGATGATCAAGATAACCAAAAAACAAAAAACTTCAAAATGAATACTAAAAAATGAACATAAAATAATTTACATGATTTTATGATATCTTATAGACAAAAACTAAGATATAAGTACTTACACCCAAACATTGAATAATATAGTTTCGGTATTATTATGAGTGAAAGTAAAGTTGTAAACCATCATCGATCTACAGCATCTCATATTGGCATTGTTTCAAGAAAAAAAAAATAAAAAAAATAACTTTAGCTCTTATTCCAAATTCTCATAATTGTAATGAATTCAAGCAATTTATTGTTCCAAGCTATTAAAATAGATACTCAAGTTCTTCATATTTCAGCGTAACAGATGCTTGGAAATTGAGTTCTTTTTTTGTTTTTAGTCTGCAAAATTTGCAGAGAGTATTGGCTAGTTTGGAGCCCTCATAACTGATCAGAACCTTATTATTTATAAATCCCATCACTAATATCAGAATGCCTATTATGTTCAACTTTAATGCTCACTTTGAGGAGAAATTATTTCATAGGGAGTCCAAACCGAAAGTTTTCGTTCGAACTGTGAGTGTACATTGTGTATTCTCACAACCCGAACGAAAATTTCTCATCTAGACTCCGCACAGAATAAATTCTCCACTGTGAGCACTTCTTTCATAGCAATGAGCGGTACAAGTTCATGTTTAGAAGTTATTGATTTGTCTACCCCACCTTCCACACTGATCAGAGAACCTAAAATATATGTTGTAGTCCTCTAATAATTGAAGAATCCTTTTTTTTTTTTTCCTTGGTAGATGTAAAGTAACTTAAAGCTATTTTTTTCTTGTAAAACTTAGGGCCATTTAAAATCGTTTTTTTTTTTTATCTTATAAATATTTTGAAATGTTTCATTTATAATAAAAATATATATTTTTTAATTAATTTATTTTAAATATTTTTAAATAAATTTGATTTATTTTTAAAAAATATATATAAAAAAAAGTTTAAAAGCACATCAAATAAAATCTTAAGAAAATAATAATCCCACCATAACCCTTAGAGTTGATTTATATGGTATGAAAGAATAAAATATAAGACACATAACATCTAAGATGCTAAGCTTGAAAATAGTACATCTTGTCTACAAATTATTGGAATGTGATCAATAGTTTTGCTCCAAAGTGGTGATGCTTTTTAATGTGGAAAACTAGGGGTCACTTTTTGTTATTCTACTTGTCTTTGCATGATTAAGGTGGAAATGCAACTTTTTCAACCAAACTAGTTAATTACATTATTATTTTTAGGTCTAAAATATATTATCCAAATGAGCAATAGGTGACTTAGGGTAGGACATGTTGAACAAAGGAAAATTCCTTTCTCCTTTGTGCCTAATCACCTAGCTTGTATTACTTTAGTAGTTATAGGGGCTCTAATTTGGTTTTATTTTTGTAATGGTAGAAAAAGGAACCACCGGCTCATAGGTTTTGATTTTACTTTTTTACGTGTAGCTCTTTCGAGCAGTAGTGAGCTGGAGGTTCCTTATAAGGACATTGTAACCGCTTTTTGATTATTAACGCGTAGGCCCCACGAGTGGGTTTTAACCACAAAAAAAAATTGTAATATTATTACCATATATTAGATGGATGCTTTGAATAGAGGGAAACAAGGAAAATGGAATGCCAAAAACTTAATGGCTTTTGCATTAATCTACAGTCATCCATTTGATGCATTTATGTTTCATTTTCTTTACTTTTTTTTTTTAGAGCAAGCAAACAAGTTTTTAAAATTTTTTTCTTTAAGGCTTCATTTGGAAAGGCTTTCTCCCTGCTTCTTAAAGCGACTTTCTATTACAAAATTAAATTTTTGTACTGGAAAGTCGCTTTAAGGAGCATAGAGAAAGCCATCTGAAACGAAGTTTAAGTTTATGTCTTCATTTGGGACAACTTTCTTACTATTTTCTAAAGCAGCTTCTTACTACAAAAATTTTTAGTTCAAGAAATTTTTATACTAGAAAGCCGCTTTATAAAACAATTAGAAAATTGTTCCAAACGAAGCCTATATGAGTGTCCAAATTCTGAATATTCATATTTAAATTCTAAGTTGAATGTAACTATGATGCCAATTCCTCTCTCCACTTTCTTTGATGTCTTGCAAAGTCAATATATAAGAAAATTTTGTATTAGAAAGCTGTTTTATTAAGCAATAAGAAAGTTGTCCCAAACGAAACCTATATGAGTGCCCAAGTTCCTCATATTCATATCTAAATTTTAGTTTGAACTACGATGCCAATTCCTCTCTCCACTTTCTTTGATGCCTTGCAAAGCCAATATATAAGGAGACAAAGCATCAATCTGATCAGTTGTGATAAGTGATAACTCATCCATAAGTTTTTGTTTTGGATAGATTTATGCATCATTGAAATCTTCTTTATTTATAATATAAGTTACCTCAAAATTTAGCTAAGAATATAAGATTTTTTTTTTCTTATCCAACCTGAAAGACAGCTCCAGATACTTTACAAGGAATTTATTCTTGATTTACAGTCAGGGAAGGTAAATATTATTCCTCCACAATCTTTATATTCACATTTCTTCTATTTTTTCTCAGAAAAAAGTATTAAGAATATCTCATTTATTAGGTGAAAGGCAACAAAGATATTGCCAATCATTTCAACATCTAATTCTTATAGAGATTGACACTATATCCCTACAGCCAATAAGTTCATAATGTGCTTCAGAATATTATTAACTACTAATTGCATGTTTTTAAGACTAGCTAACTAAAAATTTAATTACCTAAGAACAATAATAATTGATGGTTTGAATAGTTTAATGAGTTAAGTTAAACTTTCTTCCATAAAGCAAAGTTCACTACAATTATTGACTTCATTACCATTGTTGATCTGAAAGCCATCACAATTGATTATTGAAAGATAGTACAATGTGCTTCTGCTTTGTCACAAGCATAAAGCTTATCCAACTTTGGCGACAAAGACAACTATATAGATATTAATGTTAGCCATCAAGGAAGAAGGACGATTTAGCATTTTGAATTTATTATTCTCATGAACTGTTGCTTGATATTTACATTCATGGACTGGGCAGCAAAAAGAAAATTATTCTCTTACAGGAAGTGCAAAATCTATGAGCAAAGTAATAGGCTAGTGCGGTTTTATTTTTTGCGTGAATTTTAAAGCACATTGGTTGTTTTTATTCGCATATCATGTCACTAGAGAGAGAGAGAAAGAGAGTTTTTTTTTATTTACTTTTTCATCAAGTAAGGGAAAACTCATACACACATGACACATCACATACACAAGCTTCGAATCCAAGATCTCTTGATTGATAGTCAAAGCTCTCAACCAATATATGAATATGAGGAGAGAATATTACGTGCGGAGACCGGACATATAGAACCATTCGGTTTTGTTTCTGTGAACAGTAAAAGTGTAGTGGTGCTTTTTACTATTCACACAGATAAATTGGATGATTCTCGGTGTCCGATTTCCGCATGTACGTAATAATTTCTCGAATATGAGCTACGTGTTTCAACAAGTTTAGATATTGTAGAACCTGTAGTTCGATCAAATTAGCAGATTGGAGCATGAAAAATTGAATATCAACTAGCAGTAAATTAATAAAAATGTAAATAAAACGAAGCGACTGCTGGATTTGAACCACCAAAGAGCAAAGTTCAAGACATCTTTGGTAAAAAAAATCAGGTTTAAGTTATCATAATAGCAATTTTTAGCCACATTTTACTGCCAAAATGTAAAAAATAAAAGCTTTTTAGTATAAATCCAAGTAAAGCAGGAAGATACTACAGCTGCAGCTTAAGCAAACATTTAATACAGTATTACTGACAATGGGACTTCGCTGCATGATTAACTTTATTAACATAATCATGACTTGTGAGAAAAACAGAGAGAGAGAGAGAGAGAGAGAGAGAGAGAGAGAGAGAGAGAGAGAGAGAGAGAGAGAGAGAGAGAGAGAGAGATTTATAGGTACAAGTTGTTCATCTTGGTTGATTTCTTTAAATTTCTTCTTGATTCATATTGATTTGCATGGTAGAAGTGCCTTCACCATCCATTCTCATGCTATTTTCTTGAGATTTTGTGCTTCTAATTGAACCATCTTGTGCTTCTTCAACAGCTGCTCTGAAATTGATTTTTGGAGGAGGCAATCTGGAGAATAGAGCTTCTTTTATGTTATTTATCATTCCCTTATCATAAGGATTTCTAGATTTTGAATATCTTTGCTTAAAATTCTCCCGAGCTGTCTGCAAAGACAAATAGAGATGGAAGAATTGAAGGTCAAGTGCCAGGGTGAAGGAGGATAAATTAGAAACCTAAGCAAAATTCAAAAAGAAAAATATGGATGATGCATCTATTGAGCTTTCATGTAATGACTAAATGAATTTAAACACAAATAGTGTTGCTTGTCAGAACTTTTACAGGGGTTGAGTGAGATAGTTTATATGTTCGTATTTCATGAAAATTCACACACACATAAGAGAAGAGTTGTATAAATATTAGAATTTTTACCTGTAAAATCTAAAAAGAGAAATTATGGGTCATAATCCAATTAAAATAATTCAGCTAGTATTTAATATTGGCTGCAAATAATGCCCTTACTCTGGAATGGAGAAAATGTTGATATAGCATAGCAGACATATAATATATAGAATGCATTTTATGGTAGAAGTTGAAAGATTCCTATGACATGAGAGTTGTCTTTAAGAGATAATTTATTGTTTGTTTGGTCGATATCATTTAAGAAGAGGAGACCAGAAATCAAAAAGTTTAGCATAAATTTTGGTCTTGACATCAAGAGTCAGAGTTGATGTCAACGAAGTGCATCAGTCTTATAGATAATAGAGTATGTCGATATTATTAGTGAGGATATGTGATGAAAATAAGCATTTGTTTGTATAGCTAGCTTGATGAAAATGGTCAGATGACTATAATTGAGTGATATTAGTCAGATGATCGTAGTTGAGAGACGATGATCAGAGGATCGCATTCGGGTGACGGCAATAAAAAAGTTATAGTAGGCTGACTGTTGTCAGTTGATTGTAATCAAGAAATGGTGGTTGGAGGATCGTAATTGGACAATTGTAATAAAAGGATTGAAGTTAGACAACAGTGGTCAGAGAATCATACTTGGACAATAGTGGTTAGATGATCATAGTCGGGCAAGAACAATCAATGGGTCATAGTTGTGAGACAGCAGTGAGAAGCCATGATCAAAAGATTATAGTCAGACCACGGTGGACGAATGATTGCAATCAAGCAATGATGGTCTAAGGATCATAGGAGGGCGAGGATGGTCGGAAGATCGTAAGGGGCGATAGTGGTTGCAAGAACACAATTATGCAATGAGGGTTAGAGGACTGTAGTCGAGTATTGGTAGTTAATGGACCATAGTTTGTTGATGGTGGTCAAAGAACTATAGTCATGAAATTATAGTCGGAGTAACATAAGTTGCAGATGGTGGGCAAAGGACTGCAGTCGGGTGACAATGGTTAGAGAACCGCTGCCAATTGACGATAGAGAACTATAGGAGGGAAATTGTGGTTCTCTGGCACCAATTGGGTAGTGGTTCGATGATAATTGTCGGAGAAGGATGGTCAAATTGAGATGATACAACAATAGGATTCAGACAACAATGGTTCAACAGTGGTGGTCTGACAACAATCATAAGGCAATGGTCTGGTGACAAGGATCAGATGTGTTCTGACAACAATGATAAGGCAATGGTCTGATGACAAGGATCAGACGGGAGTCCAAAGATGCTAGTTTGAAGGTAGTTCAGTAGTTGTGCTTGGGTGGAGCTCCAAGAATCATTAAGCCTCTATAATCACTTGAATCTAAAGTCAATGTCCAAGCCCCCTCCATTGAGTCAGGACATTCTTATAGATTTTTTAGAATGACAATGCCTTGTAAATATAGCCAAAATTTGAAATACCCCATTGGACATTCTATTTTTAATCCCTCGATTATAAAATTTTATTTTAGCATCTAAGTATCTTAAAGTTGTCAGAATTAGATGATTTTGGGCTCCTTGAGACCATTGATTTGACTCCTAAGCATGAGAATTTTGGAGATTGTTTGGCTCTCCGGTTAATATTTAGATGCTTTATGTTGCACTTCTAGTGCTTGATATGGGCTCATTCAAACTTAGATTGGATCACTTTTGGTGCAATTTGGTTCGTCTCATTGAGATGTTCCATTCGACTATAATTTTATTAAAACTTGAGTTCAACTGATTAAGAATTTGAATTAGGAAGTCTCCAATTAAATCATGCATCAAAATTCGTGTTTAATCAAGTCAATTTCTTTATAAAATATTAATTCTACAATTACTGTGACTGAATTACTGAGTTGGTTAGAGAAAATAAACCTGATTCAATACTATAAGATAAACATGAAAAATTGCAAGGCCTCCAAGAAAACCAATGGCAGTAAAACTAAACACAGATAGAGCAAATGTTTCAGGTAACTCCGCTGCTGCCCTAAAAGCTCCCCATTCATTTTCAGACATCTTCTTCCCCATCTTCCACCAGGAGAAAGACAGCATATAAATGAAGAACACCAAAGACGAAAATATAAACATCATATAATACCGATAATTTCGCTGCATATCAAAAACAAAGCCAACTCATCAATCAGGATAGATAAAAAGAAGAAAAAACAAGAAGAATTAAACAGAAAGATCTCATCTTTGATCTCACCAACCCAACACACTGGCTTAGCCATGGACAATGGTGATCAAATTTCTCCACACAATTGTCACAAACAGGGCAATGGCAGCTTCTAGGTGGGCGAAATATCTTACAGATCCTGCAGTACTTAATCTTCATCTCAATGCCATCAATGGTGATCCTTCTGCTTCTTACTCTGCTACCAGAAGCAATATCTTCCGAAGGAGAACTCTCACACCTCGGAATAATTCCTGGATCCCTTGTGCTTGCCAAGATTAGACTAACAATAACCTTTAAGATAGATAAAAAAGTTTATAATGAGATATTTTACAGGCTCAAAACTTACTAAAACATCATTTATGTACTTACAACTGTTGTTAACAGCAGTGATAAAGTTATTATAAGGACAAAGTGATTAAGCAGAGTTCTGCAAACATAGCTGCAGAATATCCATTCCGAAAGAAATACTGAAACTGAAGTTAGAAGAAGGCCGCGGGGATCAGGGCCACAGATTACTCTCCCTCTAAAGAAGAACACCTGTTTCGACTTCTAAAAATGTAAAAAATCTAATCTTTCTCTGTGCTTGATATTCAAAACTTTGATGAGATGCAGCGTATTTGACTTACATTTCTTCCTGGCCAGATTTGATAAACTCTTGTTGGTGAACTGGAAGAGAGAGCGCTGGAGAAGAGACCGAAGCAGTTCAGGATTGGGATTTGATAGCCAAAACAATTTTTCCAAACAAGTTCATTTGGTTCTGGAATGTGGGACTGAGATTGATCCAGTGACTGTAGGGTTGTTGATGAAGAAGAACTGAGATCTTCGGTTTTGTTCTTCGATTTAGATCTTTCATGGAAAGAAGAGGCCATACTTGTTGGTTTCTGGAAGTTAATTCTTGTGATTTTTATCCTGGAGAAGGCCTCTTTGTTGACGTTCGTAGAGGCGGTTGCGTTCAAATTATGACCCTTGTGAAACGGAACGGCGAGTCGATGACTCGGTTTTTTATAAGCCAGTCCGACTCAGCCCATCCCACAACCACATCACTTCTTGATATTATATTTGTATTTAATAGTAAAAAAAATTTTTTTAATTCACTTACAATTAATGCAATAATATTATTTCATATTAGATTACATTTGTTCTACATCATTTATTATTTTTTATGTAACTTTTTAGGAAGTTATTGATTATTATGTCCATTGCGAGCACATTAATTTTTTGAATTCACAAGAAAAATTCATTCCTTATAATATTATACATTACATTTCATGTTTTGATTCCTTACTTATATAGTTTGATATCTTTTTTACCAATTTTATTGTGAGCATAAGGTCATTCCCATCCCTATTATCTCCCAAAAGCATTCTAGGAGTCAAACCTTATTTTGGCCTTTTGCCATAACAAACTCTTTTGGTCCAAGAAAACTACCTTCCTTAAAAACATATATTGCTAAGGATATCTTATGAGATTATGATGGAGAGAGTTTCAGCATGTCCAGATTGATGATTAAATAAGCATCAATCATCAACGAACATTAAGTGGTGAGCAATGATGGACATCAAAAGTTGGCAAATATGTACATATAACATCAATTGATGATAGCCAATGATTGTCAATCAACTACTAATATTAGGAGTTGGGTGACATACAACAATAGACCTCATAAATTCAATTGCGAAAGATAATTGACATCATCATTATCTTTATTGGAAGGGGAGATAGTATGATCGAGAAGGTCAAGAATTAGATCAACTTATTGGCATTGTAAATGATAGTCAATGCTCTAGAATTAATTCTATATGATATGGGATTCCCTTATGCTTAAGAAATGATTAAATGTATAAGAACTTGACTTGTTTATAGATTATGGAGTCCATTTTTATTGGAATTTATCAAACTAAAGTCGATATAAGAATTGTCTAAATCAACCCCTCTTTAGATTTGAATAAGAAAGAAAAGAATGATAATATATTTAGGCTAGTTATGATAAGCTTGTAGGAATCAGACTAATAAGGGTTGCCACCACTAAATATTTAAATGTTGAACTAAGTGCATCATTTCAATGTTGTAGTTGCCATGAATCCAAATCAGCTGCTTAGTTAAAATGCTAATAAATATATTGCCCAAAATGATTTTGAAAAGGTGTAAGCCCATATTTTATTATTGTTATTGTTGCGGGCTAAAATATACGCGGGGATAGAGTTATAATATTGCATCTAAGCGTTGTTCGGATATCCGGCTCACATATAGAGAACACAAGATTTTTTGTGTGGAAATCCCTAGAAAGAGGAAAAACCAGGGGTCTTGCCCACTTGAAATGATTCCACTAGTGTTTGGGCAGATTACAGTGGACTGACTCATCTCTGAGGGAGATCAGATTATAAATGTCAATCGTATGGTTGACATTTAGGGACAAACATAGATGAAAGTCCAATGTCACTTGGTGGACTGGCAGAAGTCTGACATTACTTGAAATTTTGGGCGTCAGTTGTTAGCCTGGCGGTGGTTTGGCAGAACTTCAGAGTCGGGCTATGGTCCGACAGAACTCTGACGTCGGGCAATGGTCTAACTGAACTCCGACGTTGCACAATGGTCTGTCAAACTCCAGCGTTGGGCGGTGGTCCAACAAAACTCCAGGTGCAAGTGGCAGAACTCTAGGTGTCAGGTGTTGATCCAGCAGAACTCTGGGCGTCAGGTGTGAAAGTTTGTTAGAGATGTTAAGCCCTTATGAACTAGCCTGAGGCTAGCCAAGAAGGGGGTGAATTAGTATTTTAAAATTTTTTCAAACAATTAAAACACAAACTCAAACCAAAATTCACCACAATGATAACCAAAAGTACGAAAACTAAATGTGGAAGAAACAGTAGTAAAGAACACAAAGAATTATTGTGGTTCGGTCAATACGACCTACGTCCACTCCCTGGAGGCGCCCTCCGAGTATTGCACTAAAACTTAGTGACTCTCCTTTTGCTCCCACAGCAAGGCGGAGAAGCCTTTACAAACCTCCTTTCCACCGACACTGGTGAGGCAGAGAACCCAACTTTTGCTTCCTCCTAAAGCAGACAAAGAATCTTGATCGATTGTTGAAGTGAACCTCTATCAACCCTCCAAGGATAAGGGACTATATTGAAAGAAGAAGATGTGGATCAAAGCTTGGAGCAACCTTTGTGAAATCCTCTCACAAACTTCTCCTCACAAGATCCTCTATATCTCTCCCTCTCCTCTAGGCTTTCTCAGGTCAAGACAGCAGCAAAAGATGCCCTCATGGGTGATATAAGAGAGCTTATATAGAAGAGCTTTGAAATTGTTCATTAATTGCAACTTGCCGATTTTATAAAGCTCAATCAGCCAAGATGATTTGGGACGATCAGAAGGTTTTTGTTCATATTGTTCCGGACGATTAAATATCATCATGTACGATTAGTTCAAATCACAGAATATCGGCCAGATCATCGCTCTGAATGGATGTCTGGACGATTGAAAAATTGTCCAAAATATCGCTGTGAATAGACGCTGTTCAATCTGTGATCATTCAGGAACAACTAAGGTTTTTGAATTAATCATCCCGGACGATGCTGCGATCGTCCATGACGATGTGATCGTATTAATCAAGCATTAATTGATTTTCTTAACTACCAGATTAATTTAAGCATAATTATGTGCATCGTCCTGGACGATGTCTAAAAATAAATAATACCTAAATAGATCTGACGGTTGATTCTTTCTGATTTGATTATATCATCACAGATGATACATATATCGTCCAGGATGATGAGCTTAATGATGGTTGCCTTAAACAAGGATGCCCTAATTAGGGTTTTTATTTTGGACAATATATGGATCGTCATAGATGATGTCCTCAAAATAGAGAACTCTAAATCAGACAGAAAAATTTCCCCAAGTGTATGTGTGGAAGATTACTTTGTATCAGGAACCACATCCTTTACAATAAACTCAAGAAAAGGAAAAGAATTTCACAAACTGACTCTAACCTAGTCTACCAAATCTTGAGCTCGTTCAACTTGTAGTTTTGTTCTTGTAGACCTAAAATATGAGTAGGCAAGGCAATCGTAGAAAAACAGAAGTGTTTGCTATCATAAAAATTATATTTTTGAAATCTGATATGCAACAAGGTAGTGGTCTGATAGAACTTCAGGTGTTAAGTGGTGGTCATGCAGAACTCTGGGAGTTAGGTGGCGGTACGACAGAACTCTGAGACTCAAGTGGTGGCCTGGTAGAACTCTGAGTGCCAGGTGGGGGTCTGGTAGAACTCTGGGAGTCAGGTGGTAGTCTAGTAGAATTTTGGGACTCAAGTGATGATCCGGCAGAACCTCGGGCACTAGGTGGTGGTCCGACAGAAGTTTGGGCCTTAGGTTGTGGTCTGACAAAACTCTGGGCGTCGGGTGGTGGTCTAGTGAAAGTCTAGGCCTCAAGTGGTAGTCCAGCGGAAGTTCAGGCATTATATGGTGGTCTTGCAAAACTTTATGCATCACGTGGTGGTTCGGCAGAAGTCTGGGCCTCAGGTGGTGGTCCGACAAAACTCCGGGCGTCATGTGGTGGTCCGGCATAACTTCAGACAGTGGTTGAGGAAGTAAGGAGGCAAGAGCAATCTCTGATCTCTCTCTTATTTCCTTAGACTTAGGGGTCCCCTTTTAAGAGGAATAAGGGGTATATTTATAAATTTCGTAGAGTGGAATGGAGTGTAAATAAGAGAAAGATCAAATTAATTGGGGAGTGATTTGGATGTACGGCTGATGTTGAATCCCTTGATTGTGAATTATTTGTTAGGGATTTGAATGTCTTAGTGATATCAGAATTTGGTGATCTTAGGCTCGTTGGATTAGTCTCATTGAGTCACTCAATTTGACTATAAGCATGTCATGTTTGGAAACTATTTGGTATTCCAAATTGTGGTTTGAACCTTCCAGTAGTGCTTCGGGCTCTTAATTTGGACCCATTTGGGTTCGGATTGAGTTTTATTTGGTGTTGTTGGGTTCATATTTTTGAGACGTTCAGTTCGACTATAAGTTAACTAAAATCAGAGTTTGGATTATCCTAATTTTAATTTTGAAAGTTTCCAACTTGATTTTGCCTCAAGATTCGTGCCCGATCATGAAAATTTTTTTGATGATGTATCAGTTATAATAATGGGTTTGACATCTTATGGTACAACCCCTTGTCAAGTTTCATTTTATTTATTACAGACTTTTTTCAATTTCAAGTCTTCAATCCACCTTCTACCCGGACCATGCAATGCTTCAACTGTAGAGGGAGAAAGACTAATGGGGTAAAATAGGTTCTTAAAGTTATTTATTAATCTAATTATTTTAGTGGCTTAAAGGGGCTTAAAGATGATTGTTTTAGTGGCTTAACATAGCAACCAGTTCGAGGAAACCGATTCTAATTTTTGTAATTCTTCATTTTAAAGTTATTTATTAATCCAGAGAAGTCACAAACTTTTTTTTTTTTTTTTTGATACAAGAAAATCATCAATGGTTCGTTTTCCCATTTCATCCTCTCTTGCGACTCACGACTCACAGCCTCGAGAACAGCTTTCATTTTCCCTTTCGCTCCACTCTCGCCCCCAAACGAAGACCACCAGTGGTAGATGTTTATGTCTTCTAAGCTCTAATGGTCATGTTATTTGCATTCTTAATTTTAATCTTACAACTCCTCTCGGCTCTGGTAATGAGACGACAAACGGAACTATTTTAATGTATTCTAATTTTTTAGATGAGACGGCAAATAGAACTATTTTAATTTATGCCCCCTAAACAAAATTTATGGCTCCGCCACAAGTTGGTGATATTGGTATTAATATTTTTTTCTTTGAGCAATGGTGAATCAATAATTTTTTTATAGTGGAGGCCCAAATTAATTTTCATTTAGCAGGGTTGGCAATATATTTTATAACATAAATGGTTTAAGAGAATTTAAATGTAAAATTTTCAAATTATACATATCCTGGTTTTTAATTTGCAACAACATTTTTTTTTTTTTTCAATCGATTTGCATGAAATAATTCTGAGATTGTCTAAATTGTAAAGAACCTCAGGAATTTTGAAATTAGGTCTTCATTTTGTTCTTATCATAAAAGTTTTTATTTTTATAATTTTCATCTGATTGAGAAAAACTTTAGAAATCTAAAATTCAAACTATTTAGCAGAAGCCATATGGCCTCACAAAATTATGTTGATATGATATCAAAATGACATGTGTTTCATAATTATGTCTCATTTTGTAGAGGAGTTATTTTGTGCGGATACCAGACTCTGTATACAGTAAAAGCACAGCTGCTATAATAAAAATGAACAGTGAGAATATCGGACGGTTCTCTCATCCGGTGTCCGCACAGAATAATTCATTTGAGAAATTATTATTTGCGGACACCGGACAGAGGACAGAGAGAACAATTCGATTTTCTCTGTCTAACGCAATTCACCGTCCGGAGGCCAATCAGAATGTGTCACATCAGTAGTATATACCGAGTGGTACCAAATGAGAGGTGACGTGATGCATTCTGATTAGTCTCTGAAAAGCGTTCGGCATCCGCACCGAATAATCTCTCTTGTCCTTCCGGATATGTACGAGCTCCTGTTCTGAGTTCAAATCGAGGCGACAGGCAAAGCTCCCTTGGGCTATTCAACAGGCAACGAAGGCCAGTTCCCATTTCCTGCGACAGGCAAAGCTTTCTTGGGCGATGCTACAGGCGACGAAGGTCAGCTCCCATTTCCTGCTTTATAATTTAGCCCTTTTCTCAACAACTTTTAATCCAAGAATTAATGGTGTTGATCAACATAATGATTAGTTAATTTTAGGCATTCTTGTGTTCAAGATTATATGAATTTGCTGTTATTAAATACATTGCATCGAGATAATCACTTTATTATAATTGATTTTTATAACTTATGAGTTCATATTTTAGGCACTTTGAATTATAAAAATTATGTTAAAACTCTGGTCTTATTAGATGATATTGTGGAGCCATATCAAATATAAAGCTAAACATTTTGATTCAATTATTTTGTAGTATTTTATTCTAAATTTCAATTAACCTTTATTCTTAGAAAATTTGAATGTAGAAATAAAAAATTATAATACAAAAATTTTGAGAACAACCCTAAAAAATTTTCATCACCGAAGTGTAGGGGTGTAAGTGAGTCAAGCCGATTCGTGAGCCAGCTTGAACTCGGCTTGATAATTGGTTCGTATGCTTAGCTCGATGTGCTAATGAGTCAAACTTGAGCCAGTCTCGACTCGATTCGTTAGCTCGCGAAATGACTCGTTTAAATAAATATTAATACATAATTTACTTAAAATATATTAAGATTCTAAATTTAATGTGTAAAGTTTTTAAAATTGTTAAAAAAATTATCTCTATCTTATATTAAGTGATTAATTATTATTTTTCTTATAATTTGACATTCTTTTTACTATTTTACTTTAATAATTGCTTAAATAATTATCATTTTCTTTCTTTCATATAAACAAGCAGGCTTTTGAGCGAGCTTGAACACGCAGAATAAAACTCATGGGCTGAACCCTTAAGTGTCCAGGGGGCAATTGCCCCCCTAAAAAAAATTAAAATACTATGATCATTAGGCGGTTGCCCCATAACAAAATTATACACATTGTGCAGAGGTGTTATTATAAGAGATTTTAGGCAATTGCTCCCCTCCCCAAAAAAAAAAAAAATCTTTACAACCAAATTTTGTTTCAGGTCGAACTCCGTTAAGGGTCGCTGCCCACTTGGTCCCCTGACATATTGTGTAGAGGTGTTACCTAATTTTTGTTTAAGAATAATTGTCATTATATAAGATGTTGATGATATTTTAAAATTGTATTATGTATTCAAGTACAAATAATCATTAGTCACTAAAATTTTATATATATATATATATATATATTGTTGTGTCCAGGAGTATTCGCGGCGGTAGAGAAATATTAAGTTTAACGTCTTAGCGTTGTACGAAAATCTGGCACGCAATTAGATAAGAGAAAATTTATAGCATTTATGAGACACCAAGATTTTTACGTGAAAAAACCTTAAAAAAAAGGGGAAAAACCACAGGGCCTAGCCCAATATAAATGAATTCACTAGTATTGTAGTTGATTACAAATGAGGCCCTTCTCTGTGAGAGGGCCTTAGCTTGATGTACATTTTATAAAGTACATTACATGATGTGAATATAAATAGTCACTATTGACATGTTCATTTGGTCGGGATGATCATAGTCTGGTGACGGAGGTCAGAAGAATCGTATTCAGCTGGCGACGGAGGTCATAAAGACCGTTGTCTGGCGACGGAGATCAGGAAGATTGTAGTATGTGGACTACGTAAGTTAGGAGGACCTCAGTCGGCTGGCGACGGAGGTCAGAAGGACTATAGTCGGTGGGCGACATAAGTTAGAAGGACCGTAGTCAGCGAGCGACGGAGGTTGGAAAGACTGTAATCGACAGGAGACGTAAGTTAGGAGGACCATAGTCGGCTGGCGATGGAGGTTAGAAGGACTGTAGTCGGCGGACGACGTAAGTCAGGAGGACCGTAGTCGGCTGGCGACGGAGGTCATAAGGACTATTGTCTGACGACAGAGGTCAGAAAGACGGCGTCAGGTAGAAATCCAGTAATGGACATAAATCCAACATCAGATAGATGTCCCGTGAAAGTCCGACAATAGGCGGAAGTCCAGTGTCGGATAGAAATTTGACGACGAGCGGAGGCCCGGAGTTGGGTAAAAGTCTGACATAAGTTGGAGGCCAGGGAGAATTCCGGCGTTGGATGGTATTCGAGCAAAAATATCCATAGTCACTTGGAATTCAGACAGAACTCCGATGTCACTTGGAGGTCAGGCGGAATTCCGGCATCTCATGGAAGTCAGACGGAATTCCGGCGTCAGTTGGAGGTCAAACGGAATTCTGGCATCCCGTGGAAGTCGGGCAGAATTTCAGCGTCATGGAGTTCGGGTGAAACTCTAGTGTCGCTTAAATGTTGAGCAGAATTCTGGTGTTCCTTGTACGCCGGGCAGAATTCTGGTATTGCTTGAACGCCGGGCATAACTCTGGCGTCGGACATAATTCTAATGGCGGTGGTCGAGGAAGAGTTTCTTCCCTCCTATCCTTCCTTTCTTCTTCTTCTTCTTCTTCTTCTTCTTCTTCTTCATCTTGATTGGGCCCCCTTCTCATGAGAAATGAGGGGTCTATGTATATATTTTCTAGAGTGGCATGACATGTAAATATATGAGAGATCAGGGGCAAAATGGAGTGGTTAGAATGAACGGTCGATATTGAATCCTTCGATCGTGGACTGTTTTTCACACATTTGAAGGTCTTAATGACTTCAGAATTTGGAGATCTTGGGCTCGTTGGATTTGTCTCATCGAGCTGCTCGATTCGATTATAAGCTCGTCAAGTTCGGAGACCGTTTTTTGAAATCGGAGTGCAAGTGATCCTGAATTTAATTTTTGAAGCTTCCGGCTTGATTTTGCCTCGAGATTTGTGCCCGATCAAAATAATTTCTTGATGACATATATATATATGAAAAAGAAAATTTCTATACTTTTACTTATAAATTTGCCCCCCTAAAAATATGTATTTGAACCGTGCATTAACAAAGGTCTAGTTTTTCCCTCTTTAGGTAGTATTCTTTCATTTATATTCATTGATATTGTGTCTTGGTTTGCAATTCTTCCTCGCCATTGTAGTTCTTTTTCTGTATGAGCTTAGACTGTGCTTCAGGGTATAATTGTTTGTGTTTGCAATTATTTTCCGACAATTCGTTTGATTAATTTTATGTTTGGTAATCTTTATGACTTGGCTTCGGTACTTTCAGTTCTGAGAATAGTTTGTTATTTCGATTTATCTGTCTGAGGGTACTTTTGATCCCAAATGGTGGGGGTTTCCCCCTTTGATATGGGTGAGGTATGTTATGTAAACTATGAAGGATATTCTACTAGCTATTTGCTGTAAAGTTGTTTTGAATTTCTGCTTTTTTTTCTTTTTTTTTTCATCACAATAAGTAGATGAGCAATATTTATAGGTATAGTGTCATCCTTAAAGAATTATGAAATGCTTCTCGATCTGCATTTATATATTGAGAAAAAAAAATCATTGATAGTTGAAATATATTTGTTACATTTGTAGACTGGGTTGACTTAATCCTTAGAAATTAGTTAATCACTTTTGCCAGTCTTCCTATATTTTAAGCTTGAAATCAAAACTTCTTGTTAATGAATTTATTGATTGTCAGGTGGTGGTCCGGCGGAGGAGCGAGGAGGCAAGAGCGATTTCCGATCTCTCTCTTGCTCTTTCGCTTGGAGCCTCACTTAAGGACCTCAACTCTATCGGACCACCATTTGAGGCCCTGACCTCAGCCGAGCCACCACTTGAGGCCTTGAGCTCCGCCAGACCACCACTTGAGCCCTGAGTTCCCCAGACCACCGCCTAACGTCGTTGCTCCACCGTACCACCATTTGAGGGCCTGAGCTCCGTCGGACCACCACCTGATGCCTGACTTCTGTCGGACCACCACCTGTGGCCCAGACTTCCACTGGACCACCGCCTGAGGCCCGAATTTCTACCAGACCACCACCTAATGCCTGACTTCTATCGGACCTCCACCTGAGGCTCAGACTTCCGTTGGACCACCACTTAAGGCCGAGATTTCCATCGGACCACCATTTGAGGCCCGGACTTCCACCATACCACCACATGAGATCCAAACTTCTTCCAGACCACCACCTGAGGCCTGGACTTCCGCCATACCACCACCTGAGGCCCAGACTTCCGCCGAACCACCACATGAGGCTCGGACTTCTGCCGGACCACCACTTGAGGCCCGAACTTTTGCCGGACCACCACCTGAGGCCCGAACGTCTACCAGACCACCACTTAAGGCCCGGACTTTTGCTGGACCATCACCTAAGGCCCAGATTTCTGTCGGGCCACAACCTGATGTCTAGGGTTCTGCCAGAGTACCGACCTACTACAACGATCTTTTTGACCCCAATCTTCGACCAACTATGGTCTTTACGACCCCTGTCTCCTGCCGACTATGGCCCTTTCATCCTCTGTCGCCTACAACTGTCCTTCCGATCTACATCGTCAGACAATAGTTTTCTGACCTCGGTCTCCTGTCTACTACGATCTTCTCAACCTCTATCCTATCAATTATAGTCCTGTCGACCAAACATACATGTCTATGTTGATTATTATTACTCTCAGCATGTAATCGCTCTATATGATGTACATTTGTGACATCAAGAAAATGCCTTCTCCTTAAGAAGGCTCTAATTTGTAATTAACTGCAAATACTAGTGGATTCATTCAAACTATGCCAGGCCCCATGATTTATCCTCCTTTTCAGGGGTTTCCACGTAAAAACTCTAATGTCCCTTATGAACGCTACAACCTCTCTCTTATCTACTTGTGTGTTGGATCTTCATACAACGCTAAGACACTAAACTTTATATTTCTCTATCGCCGCGAATACTCCATGATGTAACAGTTTGGCGCTGTCTGTGGGAACCTAGTTCCCAACTGGGTGCAATTTTTGCTCCAACCTCAAAATGTCGTTCATGTCAACTTCTTGAAATCAGTTATTGATGTATTTATTTTATGGAAATCAAATTCGAACTAGGGGAAACCTTTGCTCCAACTATGGTCAAGAAATTCTCTCCAATACTTTCAAAACCAAGACGATATATCAGGAAACTCCCAGCAAATGCAAGGATGCTTTTGATAAAATTCAAACCACATATAGTCCCTATATGGACTTCTACTCCTTATGCAGGGTCTTAATCTCAACCTCAAAAAGGAAGTAACAACTAAAGATAAATCATTCTTCACCTTTGATTCAGGATACACGCGGAATTCACCCCCTCGTAATCAAGGCAATATCAATCTCATGGGGATTCAATTCGACCTCTTTTATACAGATTAATGTCATCAAGTAAAGGCTCTGACATACAATCTCCGATAGGTCTTAAATATTTGGTGGATTCTCTTGACCTCTTCCACACAAGTTAACATCATCAAGAAAATAATTTGACATGCAACCTCGGATAGGTCTTATATCCTTGGTGGATTCTCTCAACCTCTTATACATAAGTTAACATCATCGAGCAAGGCTCTAGCATACAACCTCGGATAGGTCTTACATCATTAGTAAATTCTCTCGATCTCTTACACACAGGTTAATATCATCGAGCAAGGCTCTGACATACATTCTTGGATAGGTCTTACATCATTGGTGGATTCTCTCGACCTCTTTCATACAGGTTAACACCATCAAGCAAATCTTATGACATACAACCTCGAATAGGTCTTACATCATTGGTGGATTCTCTCAACCTCTTCTACATAAGTTAACATCATCGAGCAAGGCTCTAACATACAACCTCGGATAGGTCTTACATCCTTAGTGAATTATCTCGACCTCTTCCACACAGGCTAATATCATCGAGCAAGGCTCTGACATACATTCTTGGATAGGCCTTACATCATTGGTGGATTCTCTCGACATCTTTCATACAGGTTAACACCATCAAGCAAAGATTATGACATACAACCTCGAATAGGTCTTACATCCTTGGTGGATTCTCTCGACCTCTTTCACACAGGTTAATGTCATCGAGCAAGGCTTTGACATACAATCTCGAATAGGTCTTACATTCTTAGTGGATTATCTTGACCTCTTCCATACATGTTAACGTCAGCAAGCAAAGATTTTGACATACAACCTCGGATAGGTCTTACATCATTGGTGGATTCTCTCGACCTCTTCCACATATGTTAACATCATCGAGTAAAGGCTCTGACATACAACCTTGGATAGGTCTTACATCCTTAGTGGATTTTCTCGACCTCTTCCACACAGGTTAACGTCATTGAGCAAGGTGTGGACCTCCGAAAGAGCACCGCGCGAACGGGTCGATTGGAAGGGACAGATTGGATCATGCATACGACTAACCATTGCGGATAGAGGCTTTCACCAACACACCTCGATGAGTAGTAATATACGCGACCTAATCACGGGTTTCCCCCACCCGATACAAAAGTTCGAATGGGGTTTAATAGATGTGGGACCGAGTTTCCCACGGGCGCAAGCCCCCGTGGTTAATTATATCTCAGGCCGGAACCTGAGAAAAGTCTCGATTAAGGATCATACATTATCCTCTCCTAAAGTGGGATCGGCACAAGGGTATAGACTAGGAAATCTTATCCAAAAGGAAAGAAAGGTTCGAAGGGCTGAATCGACATGCGTGGCTCATACCAGCATTCGAAGGCTCTAGGGTACTAAATGTAAACTGGAGAAAGAAACATCAGGCAATCAATCACATGCGTGAGAGAAGGATAGAGGTGGCGTCATCCTGTGGCACAGATAAATAAGATTTAGGGTCTCTAAAAAGAAGGGACCTACCTACCATTTAAGGCATACTACGAGACCGAATGTAGTAGCCTCGAATCTTAAATCTAGGTTGGGTTTAGTGCTCTACGAAACACTAAGACCCGTGTCCTAGCTAATGCAGTGCAAAACCTGGACTTACCCCGGCCTGGATTGGGGGAGCCAGCTAACCACCTAATCGCTTCAAAACAATGCTATCAGGTCAATTATAAAAGATGGGTGGGAGGTACAATTTATTAGAAATATGACTGACATCTAGAGGATTTCCTAAGTTGTCCTGGACTTATGTTGGATGAATGCCCCTAACTAATGCAATTAAATTTTAATTAAATTGATTTCTAATGCAATGCATGCTAGTTAAAATGTCATCTCATGAATGCTATAGAAGTTTAAAAACAGGCTTATAGAAAATAAATTTTTAGAAAAGACTGAGTCTCCCTAGGTCCGGCACTTCATCCTCATAGGCTAGATTATCCGGACTCTACCCGCAGGCAGGGAGATGTCTTATAACAAGGAAAAGAAGAAATGCAATAATATGCATGCGACCCCGGACGATTCCGGCAATTCCCTAGGTTCGTTAAGTTTCTATATTATTTAAAGCCTTAAAATATTAGAAAATTAATTATGAGTATAAAAATTTTATAATTTTTAAAGAGCCTAACGATATCCAGGCGAAAATAAAGATCGGCATGCAATGAATAAATCTAAAAAAGCAGGTATTTCTACTGCACAATCAAGTAAACACATCAATATAAATCAAACTAATCAAGTAAATGTCCATAGGCCAACTGCCATTTAATTACAACCCAGGGTATGCAGGAAAGTAAAGTGGCCGGGCACCACTGCCAACAACCCGGATTTCTAAGCCTATGACAGACGCCAACAACTCTACGTGGGATATTGGGTCTTCAAATCTTTAGTCTTCTAGGTATCTTCTCCTTGGACTTCTTGGATCTCTCCTCCTTGGACTCCTTGGATCTCTCCTCCTTGGACTCCTTGGATCCGTCGTGGCTTGAATATCCAAACGAAGAGACAATTCCCCCAAAATGGGGGTATTCCCTTTTCTCTTTGGATATCTAAAGCCATCTAGCTCGATTTTCCAAATGGAAGAAGACGCTCCCCTTTAGGGATGCCTTCTTCTTTTGGAATCCGAGTTGAATAAGAATATCCCAACTCGAAGTTGTTTTCACAACTCTTAACAATTATTACAAATATTACATTAATTGAAAAGCAGAAAAATCTAAAAGGACCTGCATGGTTATCCTAATAAAAATCCCAAGCAGTTCATATATATATATATATATAAAAATGCTAACACCATTGACCCTGTGCCAAGCCATGCTCTTAATTTTGAGGGCTAAGCGCTCCACCTGTGTAGTTATAATTAATTTAGCCCTCATTTTTATTTAGGGGGAGCCGAGCAAGCACCTGCATAAAACACATTATTAGAAATCATGACATTGCTCCCCCCTTTTATCAGCATGAGCATGGCCACCTGCACGGAAGAACAGTATATATATAGCGCTCCTAACCTATGGGTAAGTCTAACGCTCACATCCAGAGTGCAGAAAAAGTAAGCAAACACACCAATCATTTTTCAAACAGCATGTAGTGAAACCACGGAAAGCTCCGGCACACAGCAGAAAAATAAAATCCAACGGCCTAACCTAGATCTAGAAGTGGTGCCCTAGCAAACCATTCTATGTGTGTATAAGGCTAGTGTGGTTTGGATAGGTCCTAGGCAGGGTAATTAGTTAAAATTGTCTAAAGTTCAAATCTGTTGAAGGCCAGAAAAGGAAATTTTTGTTGAAATTCAAATATTAGTGAATTGGGGTGCGTTTTAGTTAATATAGTTTGTTGATCAATTTTAGGAACTTAGGGTGATGATATTTGAAGTTAAAGTTATATTAGCCAATTTTGGAAAGTTCCGGGTCCTCCTAGGAACTAGACTAAGGGTCCAAAAAGTCACTATGGGAAAAAGGCTAAGTCTGGGTCTCCTATCACCTTAAGAAAATACTAGACCTTAATACGAGTAGTTAGACATGTAGTAGGCTGAAATCCGAGTTCTCTAGGCAAAGTTACGAATTTTCTAAGTTTCGGGCCTTAAATGAACTATGATTGACCAAAAAGTTGACTTTCTAATCTAAGCCATTTTCTGGAAACCTAAGATTTGTAATAAATACTAGACCCTAATTGGATTCCAATGCAAGTGAGTTTACCTGATTTGGAATTTTCTACAATTAGTTATGGATTTCTAAAGATCGGGTAATTAAGGGAATTTTCTAAATTAACTAGGGAAGGGCCGATTTTACTGTTTTGACCCAAATGAGTTCCAAACTGATTGGAATCACTCCCAAAGGTCAGGGATGACCTGAGAAAGTGATCCCAAGTGTTTGGGGAAAATTTGGGATTTTTAATAATTTTTAATAATTTATTAGGGGCAAAAGGGTAATTTCTACCTATGGTCAAATCAGGGGTCAACCTGAAGTCAAACTAGGGAGCCCTATTTATCTAAGGTCAAGGATCAAATTCTGGTCAGTTCAAGGTATTATGGGTAATTTTCTGACCTAATATGTAATTATTGTAATTTTTGGAATGTCTCGGGGCCTTATTTAACAGGTTAATTAGGGTTAGTTAATTAAGGGCTCTAAAAGCTCCTAAAAAATCCTAGAAAATTCAATGATGTTTTAGATGTCACTAAGTTTAAGTGTTGAGGTTTTCATGTCGTTATGGGATCTATCCTAGCTCTTAGAAAACTTCTAAGTTTGCTAGACGAGTCCTTAATTATTGTTCTTAGGGTGTCACTACGTTATATGGGTTTAAAGTGATGTTTCAACTAACCCTCAAGGTAATAAATGCAGGGGAAATACAAAAATTAAATAAACACACCATGTCCTTAGATCTAGGAGAACCTAAGCTAAGTGCTCGTGGTGCGACCTATACATGCAATCTACGAATAACAAGAAAGTACAGACACCTAATTAATGAAGGGATTAGTGAATGATTGGAACCCAATCACCCACTAATCCTCTCCCCCATGATTTCTCTTCATTCATAGAATTCTATGTCTAAAATTTCATCGAATAGCGGATCTCCCAAAATCAGGATTTAAAGTATATATAGTTTTAAAATACTTTTAAAATACTTAAAACTAAATAGATTTTCAGGAAAATAGATAATTAAAAATAAATCAATTTATAATGAATAGATATATGGGAGACCCGCTGACCACTCAATCGATACCTCGCAACGATTCGAAAATAGTTTGTATCTTGAAAATAATTATTATATTAATATATAAATATCAAAATACCCAAATAATTGGATAAAAATAGGAATCTATTCATACAGCCAAAATCAGTGACTGGAAATGGTTTCAAAACATAAAGCTCGTCTTTCTGAAAAGAACGAGGGGTTGTACGTAAAAATCCGATTTAAAACGACGAAGATATGATTTTTCGAAGTTTTAAACACAATAAAATAATATTTTAAAATAGTGTCATTTCACTGTTTTTGTAATAACAGAAAATACATATATCATTTTTATCCAAAAGTAGTCTTAGGCTATGCAGGATTCAAAATACATGCAAAACAAGGTGCTGTACGTCGACAGCGGATTTAAAATAAGAAAGATATAATTTTTCGAAATTTAAAACGATCAAAAGGATCCTTTAAAACATTGCTGTTTGGCTGTTTTCCAAATAAATGCAGACAGATCCAGAAATTTTGGGTAAGGCTAAATCCAGAATGTGCAGAATCTAAATACGTTCAAAACAAGACGTTGTGCGTTAAAATCGGGCTTAAAACGAAGAAGTTATGAATTTTCAAAGTTTAAATACAATAAATGGATTTTGAAATAATCAAAAATAAATAATATTTAAATATATATATTAAAATATCATAAAGATAATTTTTTTTTTAAAATAGTTTTGAAGATTTGAAGTAATTTAAACATATGCATATATAGTAATAGTTGTTAATACTATTTTTGAATACTTAAAATAATCAAACAATTAAACTAATATTTAATCATTAAAAATATAATTTTTTTTTATAATAATAATACTAAAAATAATAATAATAATAATAATAATAATAAAGACAAAACAGCAACTTATAATAAAAAAGAAATGATAATTAGTATAATAAATAATTATTAAAATAATAATATAATAATAATTAAACTAAAATAATTATTTAAATAATATAAAAGAAAAGGATTTTGCTGTTTTTAAAATAAATTAAAATCTATAATTTAGCGTCATGGAGTTCGGGTGAAACTCTAGTGTCGCTTAAATGTTGAGCAGAATTCTGGTGTTCCTTGTACGCCGGGCAGAATTCTGGTATTGCTTGAACGTCGGGCATAACTCTGGCGTCGGACATAATTCTAATGGCGGTGGTCGAGGAAGAGTTTCTTCCCTCCTATCCTTCCTTTCTTCTTCTTCTTCTTCTTCTTCTTCTTCTTCTTCTTCTTCATCATCTTGATTGGGCCCCCTTCTCATGAGAAATGAGGGGTCTATGTATATATTTTCTAGAGTGGCATGACATGTAAATATATGAGAGATCAGGGGCAAAATGGAGTGGTTAGAATGAACGGTCGATATTGAATCCTTCGATCGTGGACTGTTTATCACACATTTGAAGGTCTTAATGACTTCAGAATTTGGAGATCTTGGGCTCGTTGGATTTGTCTCATCGAGCTGCTCGATTCAATTATAAGCTCGTCAAGTTCGGAGACCGTTTGGTAACTCAAATTGTGGTACAAACTTTCCAACAGTGCTTCAGGTCCTTTATTTGGACTCATTTGGGCTCGGATTGAGTTGAATTTGGTGTCGTTGGGTTCGTATTTCAGAGACGCTCAGTTTGACTATAAGTTTTTTGAAATCGGAGTGCAAGTGATCCCGAATTTAAATTTTGAAGCTTCCGGCTTGATTTTGCCTCGAGATTTGTGCCCGATCAAAATAATTTCTTGATGACATATATATATATATATATATATATATATATATATATATATATATATATATATATATATATATATATATATATATATATATATATATATATATATATATATATATATATATATATATATATATATATATATATATATATATATATATATATATATATATATATATATATATATATATATATATGAAAAAGAAAATTTCTATACTTTTACTTATAAATTTGCCCCCCTAAAAATATGTATTTGAACCGTGCATTAACAAAGGTCCAGTTTTTCCCTCTTTAGGTAGTATTCTTTCATTTATATTCATTGATATTGTGTCTTGGTTTGCAATTCTTCCTCGCCATTGTAGTTCTTTTTCTGTATGAGCTTAGACTGTGCTTCAGGGTATAATTGTTTGTGTTTGCAATTATTTTCCGACAATTCGTTTGATTAATTTTATGTTTGGTAATCTTTACGACTTGGCTTCGGTACTTTCAGTTCTGAGAATAGTTTGTTATTTCAGTTTATCTGTCTGAGGGTACTTTTGATCCCAAATGGTGGGGGTTTCCCCCTTTGATATGGGTGAGGTATGCTATGTAAACTATAAAGGATATTCTACTGGCTATTTGCTGTAAAGTTGTTTTGAATTTCTGCTTTTTTTTTCTTTTTTTTTTTCATCACAATAAGTAGATGAGCAATATTTATAGGTATAGTGTCATCCTTAAAGAATTATGAAATGCTTCTCGATCTGCATTTATATATTGAGAAAAAAAAATCATTGATAGTTGAAATATATTTGTTACATTTGTAGACTGGGTTGACTTAATCCTTAGAAATTAGTTAATCACTTTTGCCAGTCTTCCTATATTTTAAGCTTGAAATCAAAACTTCTTGTTAATGAATTTATTGATTGTCAGGTGGTGGTTCGGCGGAGGAGCGAGGAGGCAAGAGCGATCTCTGATCTCTCTCTTGCTCTTTCGCTTGGAGCCTCACTTGAGGACCTCAACTCTGCCGGACCACCATTTGAGGCCCTGACCTCTGCCGAGCCACCACTTGAGGCCTTGAGCTCCGCGAGACCACCACTTGAGCCCTGAGTTCCCCAGACCACCGCCTAACGTCGTTGCTCCACCGTACCACAATTTGAGGGCCTGAGCTCCGTCGGACCACCACCTGATGCCTGACTTCTGTCGGACCACCACCTGTGGCCCAGACTTCCACTGGACCACCGCCTGAGGCCCGAATTTCTACCAGACCACCACCTAATGCCTGACTTCTATCGGACCTCCACCTGAGGCTCAGACTTCCGTTGGACCACCACTTAGGGCCGAGATTTCCATCGGACCACCATTTGAGGCCCGGACTTCCACCATACCACCACCTAAGATCCAAACTTCTTCCAGACCACCACCTGAGGCCTGGACTTCCGCCATACCACCACCTGAGGCCCAGACTTCCGCCGAACCACCACATGAGGCTCGGACTTCTGCCGGACCACCACTTGAGGCCCGAACTTTTGCCGGACCACCACCTGAGGCCCGAACGTCTACCAGACCACCACTTAAGTCCCGGACTTTTGCTGGACCACCACCTAAGGCCCAGATTTCTGTTGGGCCACAACCTGATGTCTAGGGTTCTGCCAGAGTACCGACCTACTACAACGATCTTTTTGACCCCAATCTTCGACCAACTATGGTCTTTATGACCCCTGTCTCCTGTCAACTATGGCCCTTTCGTCCTCTGTCGCCTACAACTGTCCTTCCGATCTGCATCGTCAGACAATAGTTTTCTGACCTCAGTCTCCTGCCTACTACGATCTTTTCAACCTCTATCTTATCAATTATAGTCCTGTCGACCAAATATACATGTCTATGTTGATTATTATTACTCTCAGCATGTAATCGCTCTATATGATGTACATTTGTGACATCAAGCCAATGCCTTCTCCTTAAGAAGGCTCTAATTTGTAATTAACTGCAAATACTAGTGGATTCATTCAAACTATGCCAGGCCCCATGATTTATCCTCCTTTTCAGGGGTTTCCACGTAAAAACTCTAATGTCTCTTATGAACGCTACAACCTCTCTCTTATCTACTTGTGTGTTGGATCTTCATACAACGCTAAGACACTAAACTTTATATTTCTCTATCGCGGTGAATACTCCATGATGTAACAGTTTGGCGCTGTCTGTGGGAACCTGGTTCCCAACTGGGTGTAATTTTTGCTCCAACCTCAAAATGTCGTTCATGTCAACTTCTTGAAATCAGTTATTGATGTATTTATTTTATGGAAATCAAATTCGAACTAGGGGAAACCTTTGCTCCAACTATGGTCAAGAAATTCTCTCCAATACTTTCAAAACCAAGACGATATATCAGGAAACTCCCAGCAAATGCAAGGATGCTTTTGATAAAATTCAAACCACATATAGTCCCTATATGGACTTCTACTCCTTATGCAGGGTCTTAATCTCAACCTCAAAAAGGAAGTAACAACTAAAGATAAATCATTCTTCACCTTTGATTCAGGATACACGCGGAATTCACCCCCTCGTAATCAAGGCAATATAAATCTCATGGGGATTCAATTCGACCTCTTTTATACAGATTAATATCATCAAGTAAAGGCTCTGACATACAATCTCGGATAGGTCTTACATCTTTGGTGGATTCTCTTGACCTCTTCAACACAAGTTAACATAATCAAGAAAATAATTTGACATGCAACCTCGGATAGGTCTTATATCCTTGGTGGATTCTCTCAACCTCTTATACATAAGTTAACATCATCAAGCAAGGCTCTAGCATACAACCTCGGATAAGTCTTACATCATTAGTAAATTCTCTCGATCTCTTACACACAGGTTAATATCATCGAGCAAGGCTCTGACATACATTCTTGGATAGGTCTTACATCATTGGTGGATTCTCTCGACCTCTTTCATACAGGTTAACACCATCAAGCAAAGATTATGACATACAACCTCGAATAGGTCTTACATCATTGGTGGATTCTCTCAACCTCTTCTACATAAGTTAACATCATCGAGCAAGGCTCTAACATACAACCTCGGATAGGTCTTACATCCTTAGTGAATTATCTCGACCTCTTCCACTCAGGCTAATATCATCGAGCAAGGCTCTGACATACATTCTTTGATAGGCCTTACATCATTGGTGGATTCTCTCGACATCTTTCATACAGGTTAACACCATCAAGCAAAGATTATGACATACAACCTCGTATAGGTCTTACATCCTTGGTGGATTCTCTCGACCTCTTTCACACAGGTTAATGTCATCGAGCAAGGCTTTGACATACAATCTCGAATAGGTCTTACATTCTTAGTGGATTATCTTGACCTCTTCCATACATGTTAACGTCAGCAAGCAAAGATTTTGACATACAACCTCGGATAGGTCTTACATTATTGGTGGATTCTCTCGACCTCTTCCACATTTGTTAACATCATCGAGTAAAGGCTCTGACATACAACCTTGGATAAGTCTTACATCCTTAGTGGATTCTCTCGACCTCTTCCACACAGGTTAACGTCATTGAGAAAGGTGTGGACCTCCGAAAGAGCACCGCGCGAACGGGTCGATTGGAAGGGACAGATTGGATCGTGCATACGACTAACCATTGCGGATAGAGGCTTTCACCAACACACCTCGATGGGTAGAAATATACACGACCTAATCACGGGTTTCCCCCACCCGATACAAAAGTTCGAATGGGGTTTAGTAGATGTGGGACCGAGTTTCCCACGGGCGCAAGCCCCCGTGGTTAATTATATCTCAGGCCGGAACCTGAGAAAAGTCTCGATTAAGGATCATACATTATCCTCTCCTAAAGTGGGATCGGCACAAGGGTATAGACAAGGAAATCCTATCCAAAAGGAAAGAAAGGTTCGAAGGGCTGAATCGACATGCGTGGCTCATACCAGCATTCGGAGGCTCTAGGGTACTAAATGGAAACTGGAGAAAGAAACATCATGCAATCAATCACATGCGTGAGAGAATGATGGAGGTGGCGTCATCCTGTGGCGCAGATAAGTAGGATTTAGGGTCTCTAAAATGAAGGGACCTACCTACCATTTAAGGCATACTACGAGATCGAATGTAGTAGCCTCGAATCTTAAATCTAGGTTGGGTTTAGTGCTCTACGAAACACTAAGACCCGTGTCCTAGCTAATGCAGTGCAAAACCTGGGCTTACCCCGGCCTGGATTGGGGGAGCCAGCTAACCACATAATCGCTTCAAAACCATGCTATCAGGTCAACTATAAAAGATGGGTGGGAGGTACAATTTATTGGAAATAAGACTGACATCTAGAGGATTTCCTAAGTGGTCCTGGACTTATGTTGGGTGAATGCCCCTAACTAATGCAATTAAATTTTAATTAAATTGATTTCTAATGCAATGCATGCTAGTTAAAATGTCATCTCATGAATGCTATAGAAGTTTAAAAACAGGCTTATAGAAAATAAATTTTTAGAAAAGATTGAGTCTCCCTAGGTCCGGCACTTCATCCTCATAGGCTAGATTATCCGGACTCTACCCGCAGGCAGGGAGATGTCTTATAACAAGGAAAAGAAGAAATGCAATAATATGCATACGACCCCGGACGATTCCGGCAATTCCCTAGGTTCGTTAAGTTTCTATATTATTTAAAGCCTTAAAATATTAGAAAATTAATTATGAGTATAAAAATTTTATAATCCTTAAAGAGTCTAACGATATCCAGGCGAAAACAAAGATCGGCATGCAATGAATAAATCTAGAAAAGCAGGTATTTCTACTGCACAATCAAGTAGACACATCAATATAAATCAAACTAATCAAGTAAATGTCCATAGGCCAACTGCCATTTAATTACAACCCAGGGTATGCAGGAAAGTAAAGTGGCCGGGCACCACTGCCAACAACCCGGATTTCTAAGCCTATGACAGACGCCAACAACTCTGAGTGGGATATTGGGTCTTCAATTTTAGTCTTCTGGGTATCTTCTCCTTGGACTTCTTGGATCTCTCATCCTTGGACTCCTTGGATCTCTCCTCCTTGGACTCCTTAGATTCGTCGTGGCTTGAATATCCAAACGAAGAGACAATTCCCCCAGTATGGGGGTATTCCCTTTTCTCTTTGGATATCTAAAGTCATCTAGCTCGATTTTCCAAATGGAAGAAGACGCTCCCCTTTAGGGATGCCTTCTTCTTTTGGAATCCGAGTTGAATAAGAATATCCCAACTAGAAGTTGTTTTCACAACTCTTAACAATTATTACAAATATTACATTAATTGAAAAGCAGAAAAATCTAAAAGGACCTGCATGGTTATCCTAATAAAAATCCCAAGCAGTTCATATATATATATATATATATATATATATATATATATATATATATATATATATATATATATATATATATATATATAAATGCTAACACCATTGACCCTGTGCCAAGCCATGCTCTTAATTTTGAGGGCTAAGCGCTCGACCTGTGCAGTTATAATTAATTTAGCCCTCATTTTTATTTAGGGGGAGCCGAGCAAGCACCTGCACAAAACACATTATTAGAAATCATGACATTGCTCCCCCCTTTTATCAGCATGAGCATGGCCACCTGCACGGAAGAACAGTATATATATAGCGCTCCTAACCTATGGGTAAGTCTAACGCTCACATCCAGAGTGCAGAAAAAGTAAGCAAACACACCAATCATTTTTCAAACAGCATGCAGTGAAAACCACGGAAAGCTCTGGCACACAGCAGAAAAATAAAATCCAGCGGCCTAACCTAGATCTAGAAGTGGTGCCCTAGCAAACCATTCTATGTGTGTATAAGGCTAGTGTGGTTTGGATAGGTCCTAGGCAGGGTAATTAGTTAAAATTGTCTAAAGTTCAAATCTATTGAAGGCCAGAAAAGGAAATTTTTGTTGAAATTCAAATATTAGTGAATTGGGGTGCGTTTTAGTTAATATAGTTTGTTGATCAATTTTAGGAACTTAGGGTGATGATATTTGAAGTTAAAGTTATATTAGCCAATTTTGGAAAGTTCTGGGTCCTCCTAGGAACTAGACTAAGGGTCCAAAAAGTCACTATGGGAAAAAGGCTAAGTCTGGGTCTCCTATCACCTTAGGAAAATACTAGACCTTAATACGAGTAGTTAGACAGGTAGTAGGCTGAAATCCGAGTTCTCTAGGCAAAGTTACGAATTTTCTAAGTTTCGGACCTTAAATGAACTATGATTGACCAAAAAGTTGACTTTCTAATCTAAGCCATTTTCTGGAAACCTAAGATTTGTAATAAATACTAGACCCTAATTGGAATCCAATGCAAGTGAGTTTACCTGATTTGGAATTTTCTACAATTAGTTATGGATTTCTAAAGATCGGGTAATTAAGGGAATTTTCTAAATTAACTAGGGAAGGACCGATTTTACTGTTTTGACCCAAATGAGTTCCAAACTGATTGGAATCACTCCCAAAGGTCAGGGTTGACCTGAGAAAGTGATCCCAAGTGTTTGGGGAAAATTTGGGATTTTTTAATAATTTTTAATAATTTATTAGGGGCAAAAGGGTAATTTCCACCTATGGTCAAATCAAGGGTCAACCTGAAGTCAAACTAGGGAGCCCTATTTATCTAAGGCCAAGGATCAAATTCTGGTCAGTTCAAGGTATTATGGGTAATTTTCTGACCTAATATGTAATTATTGTAATTTTTGGAATGTCTCGGGGCCTTATTTAACAGGTTAATTAGGGTTAGTTAATTAAGGGCTCTAAAAGCTCCTAAAAAATCCTAGAAAATTCAAAGATGTTTTAGATGTCATTAAGTTTAAGTGTTGAGGTTTTCATGTCGTTCTGGGATCTATCCTAGCTCTTAGAAAACTTCTAAGTTTGCTAGACGAGTCCTTAATTATTGTCCTTAGGGTGTCACTACGTTATATGGGTTTAAAGTGATGTTTCAACTAACCCTCAAGGTAATAAATGCAGGGGAAATACAAAAATTAAATAAACACACCATGTCCTTAGATCTAGGAGAACCTAAGCTAAGTGCTCGTGGTGCGACCTATACATGCAATCTACGAATAACAAGAAAGTACAGACACCTAATTAATGAAGGGATTAGTGAATGATTGGAACCCAATCACCCACTAATCCTCTCCCCCATGATTGCTCTTCATTCATAGAATCCTATGTCTAAAATTTCATCGAATAGCGGATCTCCCAAAATCAGGATTTAAAGTATATATAGTTTTAAAATACTTTAAAAATACTTAAAACTAAATAGATTTTCAGGAAAATAGATAATTAAAAATAAATCAATTTATAATGAATAGATATATGGGAGACCCGCTGACCACTCAATCGATACCTCGCAACGATTCGAAAATAGTTTGTATCTTGAAAATAATTATTATATTAATATATAAATATCAAAATACCCAAATAATTGGATAAAAACAGGAATCTATTCATACAGCCCAAATCAGTGACTGGAAATGGTTTCAAAACATAAAGCTCGTCTTTCTGAAAAGAACGAGGGGTTGTACGTAAAAATCTGATTTAAAACGACGAAGATATGATTTTTCGAAGTTTTAAACACAATAAAATAATATTTTAAAATAGTGTCATTTCACTGTTTTTGTAATAACAGAAAATACATATATCATTTTTATCCAAAAGTAGTCTTAGGCTATGCAGGATTTAAAATACATGCAAAACAAGGTTCTGTGCGTCGACAGCGGATTTAAAATAAGAAAGATATAATTTTTCGAAGTTTAAAATGATCAAAAGGATCCTTTAAAACAATGCTGTTTGGCTGTTTCCCAAATAATGCAGACAGATCCAGAAATTTTGGGTAAGGCTAAATCCAGAATGTGCAGAATCTAAATACGTTCAAAACAAGACGTTGTGCGTTAAAATCGGGCTTAAAACGAAGAAGTTATGAATTTTCAAAGTTTAAATACAATAAATGGATTTTAAAATAATCAAAAATAAATAGAATTTAAATATATATATTAAAATATCATAAAGATAATTTTTTTTTTAAATAGTTTTGAAGATTTGAAGTAATTTAAACATATGCATATATAGTAATAGTTGTTAATACTATTTTTGAATACTTAAAATAATCAAACAATTAAACTAATATTTAATCATTAAAAATATAATTTTTTTTTATAATAATAATACTAATAATAATAATAATAATAATAATAAAGACAAAACAACAACTTATAATAAAAAAGAAATGATAATTAGTATAATAAATAATTATTAAAATAATAATATAATAATAATTAAACTAAAATAATTATTTAAATAATGTAAAAGAAAAGGATTTTGCTGTTTTTAAAATAAATTAAAATCTATAATTTAGCGTCATGGAGTTCGGGTGAAACTCTAGTGTCGCTTAAATGTTGAGCAGAATTCTGGTGTTCCTTGTACGCCGGGCAGAATTCTGGTATTGCTTGAACGCCGGGCATAACTCTGGCGTCGGACATAATTCTAATGGCGATGGTCGAGGAAGAGTTTCTTCCCTCATATCCTTCCTTTCTTCTTCTTCTTCTTCTTCATCATCATCTTGATTGGGCACCCTTCTCATGAGAAATGAGGGGTCTATGTATATATTTTCTAGAGTGGCATGACATGTAAATATATGAGAGATCAGGGGCAAAATGGAGTGGTTAGAATGAACGGTCGATATTGAATTCTTCGATCGTGGACTGTTTATCACACATTTGAAGGTCTTAATGACTTCAGAATTTGGAGATCTTGGGCTTGTTGGATTTGTCTCATCGAGCTGCTCGATTCGATGTAGAGGACGACGATACGAGTCCAACGAGGTATTGTACGTCGAAAACGGAGCAAAAACGAATTTTCTATGATTTTTCTAAGTTAAAAATAGGTTTAAAAATGATTTTTAATATTTATTAAATAAAAAAACAAAACGACGGCTCGGTGCGTGACACGTGGCCGGCTCCGGTTGGTTCCGCGGTTACGGACCAATCATTGGCGGCGGCGCAATGATTGCGCCGCCAGCCACTTATGCCGCAATCACGGCCCGTGTACCGCGGCTACTTAGCCACGTCGGACGGTCGCCCGTATTGTCCGATCTCCCGCCGTTTGGAATCGACGGCGGTGATGGAGCCGGACGGCAATTCCGACCGCGGGATCCAATCCGCGGTTAATTAAAACCGCGGGACGGCTAAATCTCGACCGTTGATCATAAGATCAACGGTCCCGGTTCAACCCAGGCGCAGCCATGCACGAACCGAGAGCCCTAGGGTTTTTTTTTTTTTAATTTTCTCTCGATTTACTGAACGAAATCAAACGAAATTTGAAACCTATAATCTAGAACCGAAGAGCATTCATGGGGAATAAATTTTAAAGAAAAATATGCACCCTATAGAGAGCTAAATAACTTTGTGTGATCTAACTAGGGTTTGAGATATACCTCAATCCACTCGGTGGATTCACTCGATCTTGGTCTTGTTGGACTCGTGGAATCCTCAAGAGCAAGTTCCTAGTTGATGTCGAGATCCAAAGCTCACTCGATCGGCCGAGATTCGTCCTGGAACTCGAAAGGCCTCGGGTTCGCCGGAGGATCGCCGCCGACGGGGTCTGGACGTCGAGGTTTGGTTCGAAAAAGTGGAGGGAAGTCGTGGGAGTGCTCTCACAAAATTCTAGAGCCTAAGGAGGTCGGAATCTAGAGCAAGAGCAAAAAGATCTAAATTTTGACCTAATTTTTGCTATTTAAAGCCCTAGGGTTCATCTCAACGGCCAAGATCGAATCACTGAGTAAATAGGAGGGAAATAGGTCGGTTTAGGCCGTGGTTTCAATTTGAAATCAAGGGGAGGCTTTAATTCCCATTAATTAGGTCTTAATTGCAATAAAATAGGTTATTTAGACCTATTTATGACCTGATTTGACCCATTTAATGTTTGACTTGGTCAAAACAGTCAATTAGGTCCATGGGGAGGAGGTTCGAGCTCAAGAAAGGGTTTAAAATGATTTAAAATTGATTTGAGCTCTTAATGGGCTAGGTGGTCAACCTTGGTTGACTTGGTCAACTAGGTTGACCCAAGGCCCAAGACTAGGTCCAGTAGGTTGGGTCTGACCCACTGAGTCTAATGGAGGGGAGAAATGAGCTCGAAGAGTTCTGAAATTAATTTAGCTCAATAGGAGGTGTTTGGGTCAATTTGGGTCCACCCTGGTTGACCTGGTCAACCAGGTTGACTCAAAGCCTAGGTCTGAGCTCAGCAGACTCAGGTCAACCCACTGAACCCATTGGAGAGGGTCTTGGGGTCTGGCTTGGTCAATTTGACCAAGTCAACTCTCCAAGCCCAATTCTGGGTAAAATCGAGGTCAACACAAGGCTCTGAAATACAACCTAGAATAGGTCTTACATCCTTGGTAGATTCTCTCGATCTCTTACATACATGTTAATATCATCGAGCAAAGGCTCTGACAAATAACCTCGGATAGGTCTTACATTCTTGGTGGATTCTCTCGACCTCTTTCATACAGATTAACATCATTGAGCAAAGGCTCTGACATACAACATCCGATAGGTCTTACATCCTTTGTGAATTCTCTCGACCTCTTCTATAAATATTAACATCATCGAACAAAGGCTCTGGCATACAAGCTTAGATAGATCATACATCTTTGGTAGATCCTTTTAACCTCTTTTATATATATTAATGTCTCCAGTATGTCATCGATGGACTTTCGTCGGACTTATACCCGGTGTCATACTTTTACCGACGTCGGACTTCTGCCAATCGATAGACTTTCATCGATCTTCTACCTGATGTCTTACTCTACCCGACGTCAAACTTCTGGCCATCGCTGGACTTTTATTGGACTCCTACATGTCGAAAGACATTAGTCGGGCTTCTACCCAACATTGAATTTATACACGTCATCAGACTTATACCCGACATCAAATTTTTACCAGCCGCCGAACATTCATCGGGCTTCTACCTTACGTTTAATTTCTATCTGACGTCGAATTTCTGCCCGTCAACAGTCCTTTCAACATCCCTCCTTACAACGGTATTTTCGACTTCTATCCTATCAACTATGGTCCTGCCGACCAAACAGACATGTCTATGTTGATTATTGTAACTTCCACCATGTAATATGCTCTATATGATGTACATTTGTGACATCAATCCAAGGCCTAATTCTCCCTAAGAAGGACCTCATTTGTAATTAACTACAAATACTAGTGGATTCATTCAAACTGGGTCAAGCCCCATGATTTTTCCTTTTTTTTATGGGTTTCCATGTAAAAACTCTAGTGTATCTTATGAACGCTACACCCTCTCTCTTATATGTTTGTGTGTTGGATCTTCGTACAACGCTAAGATACTAAACTTTATATTTCTCTACCGCCGCTAATACTTGTTGACCTCATTTTTGTATGAGGTCACTAAGGACCCATCAAGACTCCAGATCAATCCTAACCCTACATCAATCTAGACTATAGACCCTAGGATTCTTCCAGATCAATCTAGATCCTAAGATTCTTCTAGACTCCAGACCCTAGGATCTACTCTAGGTCCTAAGATTCTTCTAGACTCTAGACCTTAGGATCTACTCTAAACCCTAAGACTTTTCTAGACTTCAGATCTTAAGATCTATTCTAGACCCTAAGACTCTCCTAGATCCAGACCCTATGATCTTCTCAGGCCTAAGGAGCTGCCTAGACCTTAGATCAATCCAGACATTGAGATTACTTTAGATCTCAGATCAATTCAAACTTCAAATCAATCCTGACCTCAAGCCAATCCAAATCTAAATTCAATTTAAGCCTCAATCAAAATCAAGACTTTAGTCCAGTTCGAAATCTAAACTCTAGTTCAAATCTTGATCCAACTTCAATCCTATCTATTCACTTATGATCATCCTAAATGATCATAAATGATTTGGATAATTCAAATCCAATCATTCAAACTCAAAACCCATTTCAAATCCAGAAATTCAGACTCAAATTCTAAGTTCAAAGGCTTTGTCCTGAAAGCCTTTTTCAGGGATTTTTCAAACACTTCAAAACCCCATCAAGCGACCTCTAATTCAGAGTCTATCACTTTCAAAGTGATAAGACATATCTCTGGAGGTCACCCTCCAAATTTGAGCCCATTCTGAGGTCTCTAACCACAGAAATGGAATTGAACTTCAAAGACTATAAAACCTTCAAATATTTATGGTCTATGCCACTAGACCTGTCATCAAGTGGATCCTGATCTTGCAGCCTTCACCAAAGCCTCTAGTCACTTCCAAACCATTAATCCATACCTATTGAACATTAAACTGTATTTTGGGTTACCCACTTTGACCCCCAGTTGACAAGGGGTCAAAATGACCAAAATACCCCTTATGGGCTCAAACATTGATTTCAAACCAAACGAATTCCAAATTGAATGTGACGACCTCCAGCAAGTTTCATATATCAAACCAAACCTGTTGGACCCATTTCCAGACCCTGGGTCAACATGGTTGACCAAGTCAACTGAGTTGACCTAAAAGGCCCTTTAAGGGTCCAAATAGGTGTTTTGACCCAAATGACCTCTTTGAGCCATGTAACCACTTCTATTGGCCTCCAAATATCATTTCAAACCTGTTGAGCCTAACCCTAGACCTTGGGTCAACCTGGTTGATCAGATCAATTAAGGTCGACCCTTAATGGGCCTAATAAGCCCATTTAGCCAAATCAAACTCTCCAGACCTTGGGACCACACCCAATAGACTATGAATGTCAAACCAAATTGATTGAACCCATTTCCAGACCCTGGACCCACCTGGTTGCCCAAGTTAACCATGATTGACTCAATGACCCATTAAGGGCCCAATAGGCTCATTTGACCTAAATAGCCTATTTAATTCCTGAAACCACCTCTAGCATACTCCAAATACAATTTCAAACCTATCTAGTCCAGACCTACTCATTAGGTCAACCTGGTTGACCCAATCAACCTAGGTTGACCAAAATCAACCCTTAAGCCATTTCACTTTGAATTAAATTCCAAATGCATTAAAATTTTTGTCAAACCCTATCCAAGCTCTTTTAATTAATTCCTCAAATGACTTTGGCTGCCACCTCACCTATTGTTGACTAATTAACTGGTCAACATGGTCAACAAACCTCTTTAAGAGGTTTAAATGCCCATTTGGCTTGACCCAAGCTAACCCATTCCCTCCTCAATCCATTCCAGCAATTCCATTTAATTCCCAAACCCCTTCTCATGCCACCTCAGCTGCCACTTGGCATGGGGACCAGTCAAACCATACTTTGGAGTGGTTAAATTTGATCAAAAACCCTTTTAAACTTAATCCCATTTAATTATAAATCATTCAAGCTATTTTAAATAGCTCTAGAAGCTTCCTAGAGCTCATCTCAACCCTTTGATCTTAATCAAACAGCTCCTATTAAGCCATGTGCTCCAAAGGACAAAAGAGGCTTTACACCACATGTCCTTTTGTCCTCTTGATTCCCTACCATCCCAACCACTCCAGAGGTAGGTGGCAACCATCTAAGGGTGTCTCCAACTTATCCCAGCCATCCATTTGGCTTGGGGACATTTGAATAGGGTAAAGGAAGGAATTGAGCCCTAATTCAAAAACTCTAGCCTCTCTCTCCACTCAAGCTCTCTAAAACCCAGCCCCCAAAATCCTCTAAAAGACTTCTCCAGACATTTTCCTAGCCCTTCCAGGCCTTTCCCCATCAGATTTTGGCTTCCAAAGCCTCATTGGTGAAGAGAGAGGAATCTAGAGAGAGAACGAGGGGTTTCTCGAATAACTTCAAATCATTTGAGATCCAGGTCTTGAGGTCTTCTACAAAGTTTGAGAGGCTCTTAGCATCTTTCCAACAAGCCCAAGAAGTCAAACATCCGATGGCTAGATTGTAAGTTATTTATGTTTTAAATTTACATTTAAATTTGAAACTGTAGCAAATATACAGTGCATGGAGCTCTAAAAATCCATGGATTGGAAGATTATGTTAACATCAATCTATGTTTCAAATTTCACAAAAATTGGATGAGTATTTTGGGAGTTATAAGCATTTAAAATTTTCCAGTTTCGGTAGATCTGGAACGTCCGATTGATCATCAGACGGTCCAGATCAAATCTGAACCGCGTGACTACCCCTGGGGATCGAACGCAGGTCTCCTGGTCAAAACCGCGCAGGCGATGTGGCTCATTTTGGGCACTTGGATCAGATCCAATCTGATCAGATCGGACGGCCACGGCTCGCGCTGACGCGGTTAAGTAACCACGCGGGATTAGGCCACGTGTCCCGACCGCGGCACCCCGTCGCCGTCCAGCCAATCATTACCAATCATTGGATTGGCGGCGCCGGCGGCCAGATTTGCCCAAAATCATTTTTAAAAATCTTTTAAATGCTTAAAACTTCTAAAAATCATAGTAAATCTAAATGTTCACCAAATTTATTGTTCTTGGGCTTGTTGGAAAGATCTTGAGCTCTAGTATTTATTAAAATTAAATTAAACCTTTTTTTATCACTGTATTGAGAAATATTTGGATTTTCTTTAAATCCAATTTTTCCAATTTTCTCTCAATCCAGTGCTCAAATGGAGCTCAACTTTTGGTGAAATAATTTTGGACATCTTAGGTATTATCTGTAATTTACTTAGGTCCAGATGTCCAGTGGATTACTATGGGATGAATTTACAAAGTAATGGGTCCATTTTGGATCCAAAACTTTGAAAATTAATAACTCTCCAAATTAGAAGAACTAGGCTTCCTAATATTTGTGGTATTCTTGTACATGTACAAGGGTTAGTTGACCAGAGATTTAAGCCCAATTGAACACAAGTACCACCTAGGAACAATAATTAAGGACGATGTCTAGTCAACTTAGAAAAATCCTAGAAAATTCTACACACACCCAATAGGGGTGAAACTTGATAACATTAAATCTAGTGACATTATAAACCCTAGGTTCAAATTTCACTCAATTTGGAGCTCATTAGGTCAGAAACTTAAACAGGTTAATATTAACCCTTTATTAAGCCTCTAAACCTTCCAGAAAATATAATAAATCAAATTTAAACTCAAAAAATACATATAATACTTCAAACTAATCAGAATTCAAGTTATAATCAATTAAAATTAAAACCAATTGAATTTGACATCAAATATGATCTTAATCTAATTTTAAGTAAAATTGAATATTTAATTATTTTAATTAATAATAATAATTAAAAATTCCAACAAAAATTTCAAACACTTGGGAATCTCTTCTTAGGTCATTCCTGGCCTTTGGGGCTGATTTCAAGGAGTTGGGATCACATTTGGAGCAAAAATTGTAAAAGGCCCTCTAATTAAGTAATTTTAGAAATTCATTAAAAACCTCAAATTTCAAACCTTCATAACTAATTCAAGAAAAATCCAAATCAGTCAAACTCACAATAATTTCTAATATTTATTTAAAATATCAAAATTCTAGAAAAGCATTAAATTTAAAAAGTCAACAAATCGGTCAACTTTAAGTCAAAATCAGTTCAAAACTTCAAACCTTCGTAATAAAATGTGGAAAAATTCAATTTCAGCGTACTTACAGTCTAACTGATTGTATTAAGGTCTAGTATTTTAATAAAATACTAATTTTGTAGAAAACATTCTTAATCAAAAAGTCAACTTTTGACCCCTTAATTAAATGATTAGAATAATCCAGAAAATTTCTAAAATTTAAAAATTGTCTTAATACTCCAAAAAATCACTAATCAGCCTTAAAATCAATATCAAATCATTAATGCTTAAACTCAAATTTAAATCTTCCCTTAAGCCTTTCAACTAATCAAAACTTCAAACAATTTTAACAATTTGCCCTACATAGGTCATATCTAAACCACACGGCCTACCTCACACACTTTTGATGGTTTGCTAGGACAACCAACTCTAGTTTTAAGCTAGGTCGGTGTTTACTTTTTCGCTGTGTGCCGGGTTTTCGAGCTTTCACTGCATGCTGGTTGTTAGCTTAGAATTGATTGATTGTTTGTTTATTTATTTACCGCACTCTGTTGAGCATTTAAATTTCAAATATATTAACTGTTTGAGATCAATTATAACTGCTTGTGATTATTTATATAACTGCTGATTATTAGGATAACTCTGCAGGATCGAGTCTAGAATTCTATTTTTCAAATGTAATTTGATTATATCATGGTTGTAATGTTTAAAGTGCTTTGAGAATGGGATTAGATATCCAATTTGGAATCCAAAGAGGAAGGGACATCCCTTAAGGGAGAGTCTCTCTCCATTTGGAGATCTAAATTAGGATAACTTTAAAATATCCAAAGAGGAAAGATAACACCCCGTTTAAGGGGGGTGTTACTTTTCATTTGGATATCCGGACCCGACTATCCAAGAAGCAGCAGAGGGACGAAGAAGTGAATAACGAGAAGACCCATTCTAAAAGTCACTTAAGTCTTATGAGTAGAATTCGGGTTGTCGTCAGTGGTACCCGGCCACTTTACTTTTCTGCAAATTCTGGTTTGTAATAATAAGTGGCACTTGCCACATGTACATTCAATTTGAGCTATTAATTTAATTGATTTATTTATTAATTTATGTGTTGACTACGATTAGGATCTGCCTGCTTTTTCTAGTTTTTTGGCGCTCTTGTATGTCGCATTTTGATTTAGCCTGGAATCTGATCGTAGGCTCTTAAGGACTCATTAAAACTTTTTCTACTTAAATCAAATTAAAATATTTAAGCTCATATAGAAACTCTAACGTTTTAAGAAGTAAGCCCGGGACCGCCGGGAGTTCTCTTTTCATAACTTATTTATTTCAAATTTAAACCATTTAATCGAGTCAATCAGCATGCATCGCATTAGCAACAAATTTAAAAATCTCTAAAACTTTAATTGCATTTATTTAGACATCAAATACCCAACATAAGTTAAGGGGTCAATTAAGGATCTGCTCTAGATGTCGACCCCATTCCTTTAAACTTTTCTAAATAATGTCCCTACCACTCAACATTAAAAGACCAGATACATATTTTTAAATTGTTTAGGTGGTTTAGCTGGCTCCCCAATACAGGCCGGGGTATGACTAGATTTGCACTGCATTAGTTAGGTTAAGGTCACTTTTTAGTACCCAATTTAAACTTAGGTTCCGAGGCTGGTTTGGGTCATAAGACCTCACCCTCCGGGAATTGAATCTCAATTTTCTAATAAAATTGATCATTTAAACATTAAATCACTTTCAATCAAATTCAAGCCCAACACTTAGGATAGGTTGGGGTGTTTCTGAAGTAATTCAGAATCTCAAAACACCTCCTACACTTCTTCCTTCGACTCAGGAAATAAAAGTTCAAATTTGATCCAATCCCAATTGAAAATTCCAACCTTTACCTCTTTTGATATCCAGCTTTGAAAATCTTAAATGAAATTTCTACCGCTATTTTAATCGAGAGTATTCGTGTGAAAATTTCAATTTTTTCTACGATGTAATTAACTACGAGGGCTTGCGGTCGTAGGAGATTTAGTAACCCATACCTGATTTTCAAAATCAAATTTTCAAAACCTCAATTAATTCTCTTTGGGATAATCAAACCCGACGATCATTATCATCATTTTCAAACAATCGATAATGATTGAGATCTTCTTTCTTCGGAGAAATATACTAATTATTATCGTGGTTTTGATTAATAAATTAATGATCTTTAATCCATATTAGCATAGTCAAACACTTGATTAAATTCCATTTTGATCCTTTGGGGTTAAATGTGATTCTTTCTCGAGTTTGACTACGATAATCCAGATAAAATTAGAATTTTGAAATTTGAACCCATTAGGGAACAATATGATCACCTCCCGAGACGATATATTGTTCATAATGATGTGTTCAATTTTAAAATTCAAAATTAAATATTTCCCAAAGAGAATTAAGCTTTTTTTATATATTTTTCAATCAAACAATACTCAAGGACGCAACAACCCTATATTAGATAGAGATATTGCGAAAAAGATTTGGTTAGAAAGTATTAAAATTTATCTTTTTAATTAGATTTAAATGAGAATTTCTCTTAATATGATATAATGGAGAAAAATAATTCATGTAGTTGAGCCCACATAGTAGGATAAAGGCTTGTTATTGTTATTTTTGTATTTTCAGTTCATGAGCAGTGATTGTGTAGGAAAATACAACTTTGAGGGACTCACTTACATATCATAGAATTTCTATGTATTTAAATATACAAGATAGATTTATTTGTTTATTTATTTATATAATACTTAATATTTAAATAATAATATTATTATTTTATATAAATTAATTTTATGATATCTTTTAGATATTTAAATATTAGAATGTTATATAAGTAAATATAAAATTTTAGTAATCAAAATTTTTTTAGTGAAGTTCAACAGGGGCATTTGTGCAATTGGCAAAAAAGTTGAAAAAATTCTTCTAGCGGTATGAGTTCTCACTTTTAACACTTTCATAATCCATGATAAAATTAATTACTTTGCATGGAAAACCTAAGCTGATTTGCGTTTAAAATTCATACTAAGGCCTCATTTGGGACGACTTTTTTACTATTTCTTAAAATAACTTTTTAGTATAAAATTTGAAATTTTTATACTAAAAAGTTGCTTTATAAAGCAGCAAGAAAGCCGCCCTAAACAAAACCTAAAGCTTCATCTAGGACGGCTTTCTTGTAAAGCTATTTTTTAGTATAAGTATTTTTTAAAAGAGAAAAAGCAATGGTTTAAAGCTGCTTCACTCGGTACGGCTTTTTTACTGCTTCTGAAAGCAACTTTTTAGTACCAAAATTTTAATTTTTATACTAAAAGTTGCTTTAAAAAGCAATAAAGAAGTCGTTCCAAGGTTTTGTTTGAAATAGTTTTCTTATTATTTTTTAAATCATTTTTAGTACAAAATTTTTTGAACTAATTAATTTTGTACTATAAAATTTTTTTAGAAAGTATTAAAAAAGTTGTCCCTACTAAAGCTTAAGTGAAAAATGATGAGGACATCTGACCGTGAAAAGTTTATCAGAGAAGAAGCTGGAGATCTACGGCCATGATTGTACTACTTTATTTTTTAGTTATTATTTGTATTTGATTTATTTATGCGTCTTTTTAGTTTTTACCCTCACTTGAGGGGATAGGCTTATGTGATCCTAGGGAGGCACTTCATTCATTTGATTTATTACTATATTTTGGCTATTTATAACTCATTCATCTTCTTTTTTAGGGATGATGATTATTATGAAAAGAAAATCCTGTACTGTGTTTGAGAGCTTGAGAGTTCTTGTGAGAGTTGAAGTCCCTAGATGAGGTCAACGTATTACCCATCAGTCGTAGGAAATGTCCAAGCTCGTGGTCCATCTCCTCTGCTAATTTCCCCTCCATCTTTCTCCTAGCTACTGCCCCTACCTTCCTTTTCTCTCTTGGTTGAAACCCACCCCAACCCTATTCCAATACTCGGCCAACCACCTCCCCCTAGCCGCTGGCCACCCCCTTCCCCAAACCTTGGCCGACCCCTCCCTCTCACCCAACCATCGGACCCACCACCACCTATCCTAGCCGCCAACCATTTTTTATCCCTCCCTTTAATTCAAACTTTCAAACTTAAAATTCAAGCACCTTCCTAAATTAAACTCCTTTTAAATTTGTAAGTCTTTCAAATTCAAATTCATTTGAATATGAATTTGAAAGTTATGTCCTAAAATAAGTTATTTTAGGAAAGCCCTCAATTCATGATTTATTTGAATTTTAAATAGAAGTTGATTTAAATATATTATCCTATTTTAAAGTTATAAATCTAGAATCCCATAAATCCTCACATTAAATCTTTTCCTCTAAGCCTAGTCGTCGGCCCCACCTTCTCTCTCCACCATTATTTCCTTTCCAACTTGGGTTCCCAATCACATCAATCAACAAGGTGCCCCCACTCTCTTTCCCTTTTTATTTTGGATATTCAAATTCAATTTTTTTCAGTTAATCTCCCAAATTAATGCTGCCATTAAATTTCAATCCATATTAATTGATTCTTGATTTAAATTGCATACTCGAATTGCTGCCCCTATATTAATTTGACCTCTAAATCCGGAATTACTCCATCCCCCTTCCCTCTCATTTGGGCCGACCACTTAGCCTCATCACCTTCTCTATACTCCTTCCCTTATGCTTGATATTTCACCTAAAGAGGAAGAAGTAGATCCTCCTCCCTTGAACAACTACATTCAAACTCCTCGGGCAATGCAATCCTTTAACGATGACAAGGTGTGTTTGTTCCAAAGCAAACCACAGATGAACATCACCCCGATTCTGAAGAACATCGAAGCACAAGTTCAGGAGCTTGATGGAGTTCCACATCAAGATCAGAAACTTAATGAAGGTGAACTCTCTTCCGACCCTTTTTCCTTCTAACTTCTCCTCGATCGTGGCATCATTAAAAGTTATGAAAGCTTCTCCGCTTAGCCGTTATGATGAGTATGTATGAGGGATCTTAATAGTGACTAGTCTTATTGTTAATCAAGGAATTTCTTTTGAAACCCCTACGATAAGCAAAGTTAGATTTACTTTGATTATTTGGTGCTCCAAATTTATCATGTAATCAATTGCCTATGCCTAATCATTGCTTATTTATTTTCAATCTATTCTTTAATACGTAGGAAGTTGAATAATTGTCATAGCCCCGTCACAAAGCATGTAATTTCAAAGTTAATATGGTAGCCTATGCATGTAGTTCTACATCAAAAACTGTTTTAAAAAATATTAAAAAAGCTGTCCCTATTAAAGCTTACGTGTTTAATTAAGACACGCTTATAGAAATCAGAAAACTATTTACATATAAATTTAGCCAACAATTTCTGCCCCACTGATGTTGAACGCTGAATTGTATTATTAGATGTTGATTAAACAGGAATATCTCCTAGTAAAGTGAAGCTAATTAGGAGTCTGTCATATACAATATGAAATCAAGAGCAAAAAAAAATTCATATCGTCTCTCATAAAATTCCTCAAAGCTTCTCCTCTAAATTCTGTTCGGCTAATCATTCCTTGTCAAAGAAGTCTAATCAGATACTTCTTAAAAATTTACCAATGAATCATTAATGCTTGGCCTCTTTCTCATCTCTTGTATTTGATGTGAAATATCTTAGCTAAAATCTTCTTTAGGAATAATTTATTTTGGCAAGAAGAAAAGAGGATGATAAATATTATATGATTTGAAGCTTTGAGCTTTGTAGGGGTGTCAAATTTTGATATGACCCGAATTCGACCTGAAAAAATTCGGGTTCGGATTAACCCGGTTAGCAACCGGGTTGTGTTCGGGTTCAAAAATCTGACTCGATTTGAGATTCGGGACGGGTTCGGGTTGACTCGGAAACCCAAAAATAACCTGGAAATAATTCTCCCCGTGTTTGTGTAAAGTTTGGATAGATTGTTAGACCTATGCAATTGTCCCAAGGATAACCAATAGGGATGGTGAATTGGTAATTTGAAAACTTATTGTCGCGTCTCTTCACCTCCTTCGAGGCCTTTGCCACTGTTGCGCCGCTACTTCCACTACTGCACCACCGCTGTTGATGCATCTCTTCGCCTTATTCCAGGTAGTTGTGAGTTCACGACGTCGCCTGATCGTCTCCGACGACATTCCTTCATGTTGATTTCGAAAGTTAGGATCCCGCTGGAACTGAAAGTAGCGACAGGAGCTCGCTATCTTCCTCATTTTTGCGCGCTTCTTCAACCATATCCCATAAATATGTGTTAGGTCGGCTCAACCCGAAAACCCGATGTGTCAGGTCCGGATTGAATAAATCAAGTCATTTGCAAAAATGGGTTGGATCAAATAGCTTCGGGTCAGTTTTGGGTTTGACCTGAACCTGGCCCGAATTGACACCCCTAGAGCATAGTTTGTTCCATAAATCTGGATATTTCTTCTAGCAAGTTCGCTGATCAACTACATCAGACTCATTACTAGTGTTCTATGGACTTGATCTTACATAAGAAAAATTGAATTTAATAACAAAGTTCAGACAATCGGACATGACAATGAACCGGAAGAAAGAAAGGTTCCCGGTTCAACCGGTTTGACCGTCGAACCGGGGTCGAACCGGATGACATAATAAATAAAAATATTATTATAAAAAATTAATAAAATTAACAAAATAATGAAATATAATAATCATATAAATTATTGTTAATTTATATCACATATTTAGAATTAATTTATAAATATAAATTATTCAAAAACTCACAATATAAAATTATAAATATAATAAAATATTTTCATATAAAAGTATTTCATTTGACAACATCTAAATATGTAAAAAAAATTTACCATAATATTTACAAAGTTTTTAAACATCATAATATTTACCAAATATGTTAAAAAACTTAAAATTTACAAAGTTTTTACACCATAACATTATAATATTTACAAGCTTAAATATTTACAAGTTGTTATTAAAAATAAATTTAATTTTTACAAAGTTTTAACATCATATAATTTACAAGTTGTATGACCGGACATCTAAATATTTTAAAAACTTTAAAACATAAATATTATTCAAATATAAAAATTAATTATTTATATTATAATTTATATGATATAATTTTTACTCAAGTGACTTAACAAACAAAATTGAATCCAAATAAACTTTATAATATATATAATAAAAAATATATAAAAAAATAGATAAAAATTAAATATTAAGAACTAAAAAAATAAATATTATTCATATTACAAAAATTAAATAAAAAATATGTTATATAGTGTACATACGAAGCTAAAGATGGTTTTTTTCCTTTTTATATGATTTAGTCTCACATCACTTGATAAGTTTTGTTTTGTATAGTTTATATAGCTTTTTTGCTTTCATTCATAACTGAGATTATTTAAATTAAGTTTTATATTAATATTTATATTAATTGATTAAATTTAATATTTATTTAATATTGAATAATTTATTTAATTATTTATATTAAAAAAATTTGAACTTGCCGATTTTATAAAATCGGGACTGGTTCATCGGTTGAACTAGCGATTTTTGTTAAAACCGGCATTAACATTGATCATCAATAATTATGACCACAATTTTTTTTCCTCATATTTATATTTCAACAAAATTGATTTACCATAGATTTAAGCCTATTTGAAGAACTTCAAAATAATTTTAATTGGAAATTTGAATTATTTTTTTAAATTGTCACAGTTTCAAAATAATATAAGGTGAAGCTAAAGGCATTTTTTAATAAAATGGTGCTATATAAAAAAAATGGATGAATCTGATAGTATTTTTCTATTATAACAAGAGAACACATTTCCACATCATTAATTTTGTCTAAACAATGTGGCAAAGGACCACTTTACCAATGAGTTTGTAGCAGTTGCACAATCACTATCACAACAGCTATATATATATATATATATATATATATATATATATATATATATATATATATATATATATATATATAATTTTAGGGTCAGTAAAAGACCACCACTTATATATATATATATATAATTTTAGGGTCAGTAAAAGACCACCACTGGGCCACTTTAATAAAATTACAATCAAAGAGAAGCAGTAGCAAAACAAACTGATAATTGGACTCATACCGACGTACACCGAGAAGCCAAGGCGGGGCCATCCATGAAGGATAACAAAATTCCAAACAAGAAGCAACCAAAAACACCAAAAAGAGCCACCTAGGTTGCCAACCAACCTTGACCATCCACGGTGCATGCAGCAGAATTGTATTCTCATCGTGCATTCCGAATCAAACCCAACAAAGTAACCAAATAAACGAAGAACGGAAAAAACCCAAACAGTTCAAAAGAAGAAAACCATTTCTTCTTAGATTTTTGTTTACGTTGAGAAACAAACTTATCCAGCGAGCTCGTTTCGAGGTTGGTATCAATAAAATCCTCCTCACTAGCAACCGACATGTCATCATGCAACCAATCACATTGCCACCTAACAAAACCTCTAGCAATATGGCAAACAAATTAGCATTTGAAATGACAGAAATATGTACATCCACTAGAGGCACCTCCCCAATAATAGTCAAAGCTTCTTCACCACTATCAGATGAATAAGCAGACTTGCCAACAGCCAAATCCCCACCATCCATGTAACTAAGACTATCATTAAGATTCACATAACAATTAATATCAGCCACATCTAAAATGGCAGGAGACACATTAGGGGACACAACCCCATCCACTCCATCATACACCACCAATTCACCATCAACATCAGGAGAAATACGATAACAAAAAATATCAGCAGGGGAATTGGCAGTAGTGGAGAGAACAGGAGAAGAACCAACCCGACATTAATAAGGGAATCCAGCACAACAACCGATTCAACCAAAAAGACGGGAGACCCTCCCAAAGAAGGCAAAACAAGAGAAACAACAATAAGAGAAACAAGACAATTAGAAGGTGTAGGTAAACCGTGCACAGCAGAATCAACACCAACAATGCCATCAGGAGCCACAACCACAGGGACCGACGAAACCACCTCAGGGCCAGGGAGCACAGGAGCAACATCCACACCCTTCCTCATCGTATTAAGAGTAGACGAATGCAAGGCAGAGGAGTCAAGGTGAGGGTATAGAATCCTACAACCAGCCTTCGAATGCCCCAAAGAGAAACAGTGCGCACAATACTAAGGAAAATCTTTTATAACCACATATTGAACATAACCAATGTTATCCGGGCCAATCCAAATTTTATCAGGGTAATGTTTGGTCACATCCAGTTCAACCAAAATGCAAGCAACGGATGGACGTGAACCAGAGGAGGTCGCATTATCAATTGTTAAGGTTTTACCAAAAACATAGTCTAAGCTATGAAGAATACGCTGGGCAAACAAATGAGGCCGAAGATTAGGGAAGGAAATCCATATTGGGATATATAATAGGCGATTCAACCTCAATATCCAAAGTAGAAGTCTATTTTATAAATTTCATATAGCAATTACTCATAAAATAAGATCTATGAGCCAAAATCCTATAGTAATCCAAATTTTTAAAGTATTTAATCAACACATTCTGTTGGTTAAGAACAGTGATAGAAACATCGTCATTTAGCTTGTAGATTGAAAAAAAAAAAGCCTAATAACATCAAGAGATGGCCAAGCCATGGAATTTTCCAACTAGAGCAAATTCAAAAGGAGTGGCAAGAGACTGGATTTTAGCCTCTGAAATCCACAGAGTAGGCATACCCATATGCGAAGACACCATAAGTTTGGGAAAGACAACGAAAGAAGGTGACACACCAGAAAGAGCATCTTTAAACAAAAGAGATGAGGATCTATTCAAAAAATTTGGATCCCTAAAACAGGGAAGCGCCATAAAACCAAAAGAACGCAAACGACAACGAAAATGACAAGAAAACGAGAAGAAGGAACTTCCATGAGGCACACAAGGAGTAGCGCCCAGCGCGAGGGGCGGAGAAGAGACTGCAAGGGGCGGCTAAGGCAAAGCCCTAGCACACCTCAGAGAGCACGAGAGAACCATCGGGGAGGGGTATAATATATATATATATATATATATATATATATATATATATATATATATATATATATATATATATATATATATATATATATATATATATATATATATATAGTGGTGTCAAAATTCGATCTGACTCGAAAACTTTTATGTTAAGGACAACCCATTTCTCATACGGGTCAGATTTCGATTCAAGATTCTGACTCATTTTTAAAATCGGGTTGGGTTCGGGTTGACTTGACAACTCAAAATCAACCCGACCTAACCCATATGTCACCTTGATGATCCACCTTTGGGCTCTGCAACGCGAGTCTCAAGTCGCATTCGTGCAGGATGTAGCCTCGATCTTGCATTAGGAGTCCAAGTTCCGCCCTTTGCACTGCACCTGCGTATCTGCTTGTCCAAACTCCTCTCATGCCTGTTGGTAAACTCTGGATAGGACTCCGCTGAGTCTGCTCTAGGCTCTCCCCACACAATGCTCTCAGCTCTCTCGGGTTTGCTATTTTGGTCCGGGTTGAAATTCCATACATTTTTATAAAAAAGGTGTCGGGTTAGGGTCAACCTGTTTAGACTCGGGTTAGTTAGGATAGGACCCGAACCCAACCAATTGACTTGTTTTGACCTATATATTAAGCTTTTTCTTTAAGATTAATATAATATAAATTTTGCATATACAAAACTAATCTTAATGCAAATCTTGTAATTTTCAAATCCATCATGATACACAAAATTCTTTTTTATAACTATTTAAAAAGAAGATTTATTATAATAAAAATGAGAATAAAAGGTTATAATCGTAGATATATTTGAGGTCAAATCCGCCCGCTCTTTTTACACCACATTTTTATGCTTTGTTCTTTTCATCGTGGTCCCGTTTTAAGGTTGTATCATTTTTTTTTTTCAGAATTTTGAGTAAATATAAGCCTCAAAGCAACCTTAAAATGGGACCACGATGAATCACATCAATTCCGTATTTTTTAAATATTATTTTTATTATATTTATCCCAAAAATCAATCCATAGGTGAAAATTTTTATTTTTTTCTTGACCAATTAAAACTCTTGAAAGTTTGGGCTTGGTGCCACATTAGTGGTCACCACCTAGAACTTTTATTTGGTCCGGTGAACGTACGCAACTCAACGTTCGGCCGTTAGTAGAATCGCGCCACGCGTTTTCATTATTTACCGCGCGCCCCGACAACCCGACCCGAAACGGACCCAAGATTGCTCGGTATTGCTAGGTATTGGTCGATTTTGCTCGGCAATAACCAATACCGAGCAATACCGAGCAAATACCGAGTTGCACCAAGTTGTACCGAGTTTTTTCTAGCAATACCAAGCAAATATCTAACAATACCGAGCAAATCCCTAGCAATACCGAGCAAATCCTGAGCAAATACTGAGTTGTACCTGTAATATCAGTTTTGCTCCAGGTTCGTCCGGACGAAGTCGGATCGTCCGGGACGATCGGTACAGGTTGTGCAGAAAAACCCTGTTTGGCTGAATGTTCGTCTGGACGAAGTTGGGATCGTCTGGACGAAAAATTTCCAGAGCCCCTTCGTCTGAGGACGATATATAATTTTCGTCTGGATGAAATAATTCTCTTCATGGATCGTCCGGGACGAAGTGCGATCGTCCAGGACGATCAGTCTGGATATATATAGAAATGAGATATTTTGAAGAGAGAGAAAAAGCTGAGGAGAGAGAAAAACGAAGGAAAAAGTGGATTTTCGGGCGACGCCGAGCTGTTTTCGTCCGAAGAGACTGTTGAGGAAATTGCTGTGCACGAGGTAAGGCACAATCCGACTTTCTCAATTTTCAGAACCGTCGCTTTTGGCGGTATTATCTGTCCGGAATTAAGTTTTGTTCGTGATTTTTGTCCGTAATTTCCGACTGGTTTAGTTTTTACCGCGTAACTTTTGGTATTTTGTTGAAGTGCCGAGTGTGCACATTTTGGTTATTTTCTGGAGATTTTTGTCCGGGTATTTTTGATTCGACTGTGTTTTTAGTCGACTGGATTTTTCTGTGAACTTGGAAATTATCTGTGTAGTAGAATAAATGTTCTGAAATGTTGATATCTATATTCTGTGCGAATTTTGTGAATTTTGATTTACAGGAAAATTGTGTAAATTTTGTATACTGCCGTTGTGCTGCCCGATTTTTGGGTAATTTCTGATTTGTCCGAAATTCTTCTGATTTGATATGCTATCTGTATATGCTATACAAAAGGGAGTTATAAGGGGCCTGGATCCTATGAGATTCAGTTAGTGAAATGGGAATTCTGAAATGAGCTCAATAAGCATTTTGATATCTGTTCTGTTCCGGATCCGAGGAAAAATCTGTTTAGGTGCTATAAGCACTATATATGTATTCTGGTGCTATAAGCACATCTGTTCTGGTGCCGTGAGCACAAAGGGAGGCATAAGGGGCCTGGATCCTATGAGATTCAGTCAGTGTCAGGGAATTTAGCTATGAATTAAATAATATCTGATATCCGATTCTGATATAATTCTGATACGATTTGTTCTGTTTCGATATGATCTGAATTTTTGATTTTCGTACGAGTTTGATTCTGTTGATCTGATAAGTCTGATCTGTTCTGTTTCTGATTTGATACAACTTCTGTTTCCGTATAGTCTGTTCGATTTGATATCTGTCCGTTTTCGTTCTGATTTTTGTACGGATTTGTCTGATGTGTTGGTTTTGAGATTCTGAGGATTTTGATTGGAGGTTTGTTGCTTTACTGAGCTGTTGAGCTCACCCTTGCTTTCTGGTGGTTTTCAGGTTCTGGGAAAGGGAAGGAAGTCCAGGATTAGTTCAGAGTCTGATCAGTATAGGTATTGTTTTGTATCTTTTGATTTTTATACAGTCATGGCTTTTCTGTTCTGTCTTTCTTTCTGTCTAAAAGTCATGTACTGTATTTGTAGATGATTGTTTTGAGGAAAAGAATGAAAAACATGTAGATCTTTTGTTCCGCTGCATTTGATGTTTTTAGTAGCTCTGGTTCGTTTGTCTGTTTGAGATAAATATTTGGAAGATTCAGTTCCAAACCAAATTCCAAAGCTAGATCCTGGTTAGCTTCTCCGTCGCGGCCCGGTGTGAACGGGATCCGTCTCGTCTCGGATTGGGTTGTGACAAACTTTTTGGTATCAGAGCAATGGTTTTGGAATTTGGGATTTTTGTGAAACAGAGCTATAGGAAGTGATCAGTAAGTCTGTCTGGGGGGTAGTTTTGGTTTGTTCGGCTTTTTATTGTGTTGTTTTTGTGATAGTTTTCCGGATTTTCTGGATTTTTCTGTATGGATCAGCCAGACCCAGACATGACAGATGGGCAGAGTGTCGATCAGGCAGCACCAGTGGGGAGTACAGCCCCAGTGGTCGGTGCTGATACGCTTTCACAGTTTGCTACACTTGTTGCTCAGATGATGAGCGAGACTCAGAGTAGAGCTTCTACTGTCCGATCTGATGATCTGGATAGACATTTGCAGTTATTTCTGAGGTTGAAACCTCCGAGATTCGAGGGCGCTGTTGAGCCCAGAGCTGCCGAGGAGTGGCTGAGGAGATTGGAGAAGACTTTTGACGGGATGCAGTGTCCGTCAGACAGAAAGGTACCGTTGGCAGTTTTTCTGCTGGACGGAGAGGCTGAGCACTGGTGGGAAGGCCAGCAGGCAGCCAGATTTTAGGGCAGACTGAACTCTTTGATTTCGTGAGAAGAGTTCACTGAGGTATTTCGAGATTGGTTCGTTCCCCCTTCTGCACGACAGTAGATGCAGGAGACTTTTATGAGGCTTGTTCAGGGGAGCAAGACGGTGATGCAGTATGAGGCTGAGTTTACTGCATTAGCCAGGTACGCTCCGCAGCTGGTTAGCACTTCTGCTGAGAGATGTTACAGATTTCTAAAGGGATTACGAGATACTTTGATGCAGCCCCTGATACCGTTTCGGATCACCGACTTCGCTGAGCTTGTGGAGCGAGCTCGTCTGATAGAGAACGATCTGATGGCTACTCAGCAGCGGTGGACTGCGAGTATGAAGAGATTTGGAGGTGAGGCTTCAGGCAGTGGTTCCTCTGGAAAGAGGAGATTTGTTTCCGGCTCGGGATCTGGAGACTCTAGGAGGAGCGGAGGGTCGTCTGGTACTGCTACCAGTACGACGAGTTCTAGATCAGTCAGTTCAGCACCTGTGTGCCCGAACTGTGGACGACGATACTTTGGCCAATGCTACAGGATGGCTGGTCTGTGCTTCCGATGTGGTCAGTCAGGACATCGGATTGCAGAGTGTCCACAGATGGGATTTGATCAGCGTTCTGAGTTTCGATCTGAGGGCTTTGTCAGACCTGCCGGTTCAGCAGCAGGGAGACCGAGGACTGTTCCTCCACGCCCTGAGGGATTTGCTGGCAGAGGTGGTGGATCTAGTTCTAGACCACGGAGACCACCTACGGTTCAGAGGGAGCAGAGTAGTTCTGTTGCTTCAGCTCCTGTTCCAGTTCAGCCCCGAGTCTACAGCTTGAGTCAGCAGGAGGCTCGTGATGCTCCCGATGTTGTGACAGGTACAATTTACATTTCTGATCAGCCATGTCGTGTTTTGTTTGACTCTGGAGCGAGTCACTCTTTCCTGTCCGAGCGTTGTTTTGAGGCTTTACGTTTGGACTCGTTTTTGCTTCCGATTTCTTTGTCTGTGATTTTACCGGCTAGGATTCCTTTGATTGCTCGACAGTTTTGTTTGTGTGAGATTGAGATTTCTGGCAAGAAGTGGAAATCAAGTTTGATTCGGTTGTCGATTTCATCATATGATGTGATTTTGGGCATGGATTGGCTGAGTCAGTATGAAGCCCAGATAGACTGTCTGAAGAAGCAAATGAGTTTGCTTATGGCTGGAGAGAGAGTTGTATTTCAAGGATTACGAGGTGTTCTCTCCAGTCTGGTTTCTGTGTTGGAGGTGAGCAGGATGTGGAAGAAGGGATGCCCAGTGTTTTTGGCTTCGGTGCGGGATCTGAACCTAGAGGTTGGTTCTGTTTCTGAGATCCCTGTGGTACGGGAGTTTGTTGATGTTTTTCCTGAGGAGTTGGTTGGGTTACCTCCGGATAGAGATGTGGAGTTCTCTATCGATGTTTTTCCGGGTACCGCTCCGATATCGAAAGCTCCGTACAGGATGGCACCGAAAGAACTTTCTGAGTTGAAAGTTCAGCTTCAGGAGTTGGTTGACAGAGGTTTTGTACGTCCTAGTGTTTCGCCCTGGGGAGCACCTGTTTTGTTTGTGAAGAAGAAGGACGGTACACTCCGTATGTGTATTGATTACAGAGATTTGAACAAGGTCACGATCAAGAACAAGTATCCTTTGCCTCGGATTGACGACTTGTTTGATCAGATTTCCAGATCTTCAGTATTTTCGAAGATTGACTTGCGATCCGGATACTATCAGGTGAAGGTGAAGGAAGTTGATGTTGTGAAGACAGCTTTCAGTACTCGGTATGGGCACTATGAGTTTTTGGTTATGCCTTTTGGGGTAACCAATGTGCCTGCTATTTTCATGGATCTGATGAACCGAGTATTCAGGGAGTATTTGGATCAGTTTGTGATCGTCTTCATTGACGATATTCTGGTATATTCTGCATCTGAGGATGATCATACCAGACACTTGAGGATTGTGTTGGAGACTTTGAGGAGGCATCAGCTGTATGCCAAGTTCTCCAAGTGTGAATTCTGGCTGAAGAGCATTTCTTTTCTTGGGCATGTGATTAGCGGAGAAGGCATCTCTGTAGATCCCCAGAAGATTCAGGCAGTTGCTGATTGGCCAAGGCCGACTACGGTATTTGAGGTACGTAGTTTCTTAGGCATGGCCGGGTATTATAGGAAATTTGTGAAAGGATTTTCACAGATTTGGACGCCTCTGACGAGACTGACTCAGAAGTCAGTACCTTTTGTTTGGACACCGGAGTGTGAGGCGAGTTTTCAGCGATTGAAGGATTGTCTGACTTCAGCTCCGGTACTAGCACTTCCGTCAGGTACGGAAGGTTTTCAGGTATTCAGTGATGCTTCACTGAAAGGACTGAGATATGTCCTGATGCAGCATGGTCAGGTAATTTCTTATGCTTCTAGACAGTTAAAGCCACATGAGAAGAATTACCCGACACATGATTTGGATTTAGCTGCAGTAGTTTTTGCTTTGAAGATTTGGCGTCATTATCTGTATGGCGTCAGATGTGAGATTTTCACTGATCATAAGAGCCTGAAGTACATTTTTACTCAGAAGGATCTGAATTTGAGGCAGAGAAGATGGCTTGAGTTGATCAAAGATTATGATTTGACTATTCAGTATCAGCCTGGTAAGGCTAATGTGGTAGCAGATGCTCTGAGCAGGAAGTCTTCTGGATTATCAGGTATTCAGCTTACTTGTGGTGACTTTCTGATTCGTGATATGGAGCGATTGCAGTTGGAGGTGATTTCCTCCAGTGGTTTGGAGTTGGCTCAGATGAGCATTCAGTCTTCTTTGGAGACAGATTCAAGAAGCCCAGAAGTCAGATCCAGATTATTCGAAGTTGATTGCACAGATTGGATCTGGTAAGACTCCTGAACTTCGAATTTCTGATTATGGTACTATTTTCTGTAAGAACAGGTTGTGGGTACCGGTGTTTGGAGATTTGAGGCAGAAGATTCTGTACGAATCTCATCATTTAGGCTACACGGTACATCCGGGCAGTGGTAAGATGTACGCTGATATGAAACTTTTGTTTTGGTGGTCTGGAATGAAGAGAGATGTGGCAGAGTTTGTGTCGAGATGCGAAGCCTGTCAGTTGGTGAAGGCAGAGCATCAGCGACCCGGTGGACTGTTGCAGTCGTTGCCTATCCCTGAGTGGAAATGGGAGGAGGTAACAATGGACTTTGCGATGGGTTTTCCTCGATCTAGACAAGGGCACGACGCTATTTGGGTGGTTGTAGATCGATTGACAAAGTCCGCCCATTTTCTTCCGATCAGACAGACGGATTCAGTTGATCGCTTGGCACAGATATATGTGAAGGAGATAGTCAGATTGCACGGTGTGCCTCGCATGATTGTTTCTGATCGAGATGGACGTTTTACTTCCAGACTTTGGAAAGGCATTCAGCAAGGCTTGGGTACGAAACTGCATTTTAGTATAGTCTTTCATCCTCAGACAGATGGACAGTCTGAGAGGACTATTCAGGTGCTGGAAGATCTGTTGAGACTTTGTGTTCTGGATTTTAGCGGAAGCTGGGAGGATCATATTCCGCTGATTGAGTTTGCTTATAACAACAGTTTTCAGTCCAGTATCGGTATGGCACCGTATTAGGCTCTTTATGGCAGGAAGTGCCGTACTCCTTTGACTCTGACGGAGGTCGGAGATAGACAGGCTTTGGGGGCCACTTTTGCTGATGAAACTGCTCAGAAGATCAGTTTGATAAGAGAGAGATTGAAAGCTGCTCAAGATCGTCAGCAGAAGTATTACAATCAGAAGCACAGATTTGTAGAGTTTCAGGTTGGTGACTTTGTGTATGTCAAAGTCAGCCCGATGAAGGGTGTGAGCAGATTTGGTCATGTGAGCAAGCTTAGTCCAAGGTATGTTGGTCCTTTTGAAATCCTAGAAAGGATTGGAAAAACTGCTTACAAGTTATTGCTTTCTGATTCTATGCCTGACGTGCATAACGTGTTTCACGTATCCACTCTGAGGAAGTGGGTATCCGACTCTGGGAAGAAGGTATCAGCTGATGAGGTTGAGATTCAGGAGAATCTGACGTACAAGAAAGAGCCAGAGTTGATTTTGGCGTACGATGTCCGGAAGTTAAGAAATAAACAGATTCCGATGGTTAAAGTCCAGTGGAAGCACCGGACTGCACGGGAAGCGACTTGGGAGAAGGAGTCTGACATGAGACAGTCGTACCCGTACTTGTTTTGACTGAGTTTGGACTGGATAATGTCGATGACGACATTTTTTTTTAAGTTGGGGAGATTGTAATATCAGTTTTTCTCCAGGTTCGTCCGGACGAAGTCGGATCGTCCGGGACGATCGGTACAGGTTGTGCAGAAAAACCCTGTTTGGCTGAATGTTCGTCTGGACGAAGTTGGGATCGTCTGGACGAAAAATTTCCAGAGCCCCTTCGTCTGAGGACGATATATAATTTTTGTCTGGACGAAATAATTCTCTTCATGGATCGTCCGGGACGAAGTGCGATCGTCCAGGACGATTAGTCTGGATATATATAAAAATGAGATATTTTGAAGAGAGAGAAAAAGCTGAGGAGAGAGAAAAACGAAGGAAAAAGTGGATTTTCGGGCGACGCCGAGCTATTTTCGTCCGAAGAGACTGTTGAGGAAATTGCTGTGCACGAGGTAAGGCACAATCCAACTTTCTCAATTTTTAGAACCGTCGCTTTTGGCGGTATTATCTGTCCGGAATTAAGTTTTGTTCGTGATTTTCGTCCGTAATTTCCGACTGGTTTAGTTTTTACCGCGTAACTTTCGGTATTTTGTTGAAGTGCCGAGTGTGCACATTTTGGTTATTTTCTGGAGATTTTTGTCCGGGTATTTTTGATTCGACTGTGTTTTTAGTCGACTGGATTTTTCTGTGAACTTGGAAATTATCTGTGTAGTAGAATAAATATTTTGAAATGTTGATATCTATATTCTGTGCGAATTTGGTGAATTTTGATTTTCAGAAAAATTGTGTAAATTTTGTATACTGCCGTTGTGCTGCCCGATTTTTGGGTAATTTCTGATTTGTCCGAAATTCTTCTGATTTGATATGTTATCTGTATATGCTATACAAAAGGGAGTTATAAGGGGCCTGGATCCTATGAGATTCAGTTAGTGAAATGGGAATTCTGAAATGAGCTTAATAAGCATTTTGATATCTGTTATGTTCCGGATCCGAGGAAAAATCTGTTTAGGTGCTATAAGCACTATATATGTATTCTGGTGCTATAAGCACATCTGTTCTGGTGCCGTGAGCACAAAGGGAGGCATAAGGGGCCTGGATCCTATGAGATTCAGTCAGTGTCAGGGAATTTAGCTATGAATTAAATAATATCTGATATCCGATTCTGATATGATTCTGATACGATTTGTTCTGTTCCGATATGATCTGAATTTCTGATTTTCGTACGAGTTTGATTCTGTTGATCTGATAAGTCTGATCTGTTCTGTTTCTGATTTGATACGACTTCTGTTTCCGTACAGTCTGTTCGATTTGATATCTGTCCGTTTCTGTTCTGATTTTTGTACGGATTTGTCTGATGTGTTGGTTTTGAGATTCTGAGGATTTTGATTGGAGGTTTGTTGCTTTGCTGAGCTGTTGAGCTCACCCTTGCTTTCTGGTGGTTTTCAGGTTCTGGGAAAGGGAAGGAAGTCCAGGATTAGTTCAGAGTTTGATCAGTATAGGTATTGTTTTGTACCTTTTGATTTTTGTACAGTCATGGCTTTTCTGTTCTGTCTTTCTTTCTATCTAAAAGCCATGTACTGTATTTGTAGATGATTGTTTTGAGGAAAAGAATGAAAAACATGTAGATCTTTTGTTCCGCTGCATTTGATGTTTTTAGTAGCTCTGGTTCGTTTGTCTGTTTGAGATAAATATTTGGAAGATTCAGTTCCAAACCAAATTCCAAAGCTAGATCCTGGTTAGCTTCTCCGTCGCGGCCCGGTGCGAACGGGATCCGTCTCGTCTCGGATTGGGTTGTGACAGTACCGAGTTGTAAAAAAACTCGGTACAACTCGGTATTTGCATTGTGTTGGCCTTCACAGAGCGGTATTTCTCATTTTTGCAAAGCAATACCTAGCAAATACCGAGAAAATCGCGAACATAGCGATCCCGGGTTCCGCTCCGGGTCAAGTCGTCGGGCCGCGCGATAAAGAGTAAGAGCACGTGGCGACATGTTATTGGCGGCCGAACGTAGCTCTACGTCCGGTCAGAGAAAGTAATAATTGTTCCACCACCTAGGCTTCTTTTGTGAGTTGGGATAACTTTTTACTACTTTTTAAAACTATTTTTTTTTTAAGAATGTCTTAAAAACACAAAAAAAGGCTTCATTTGGGGCGGCTTTCTTTCTGCCAAATTTTTTGTACAAGGAAACTATTTTAAGAAGCAATAAGAAAGTCGTCCCAAACATAGACATGGGCTTCGTTTGGGACATCTTTTGTCCATTGCTTTTTTGTTGCTTTCATTAAAATTTTATGCTAGAAATATGCTTTTCAAAGCAATAAGAATACATCCCAAACCAAGCCTTAAAGTTGTCCCAAACAAAACCATAATACCATCCAATCTTTCAACCCAAAAGTTTAGGATAAGCAAAAAATTAAATTATTACATGAATCAATCAGTTCTAGAAATTTAGATTTCGTTTGGGATAGCTTTATTGCTGCTTTTTAAAAAACTTTTTTAGTATAAAAAATTTTTTTACTAAAAAATTGCTTTAGAATGCAATAAGCAAATTATCTCAAATAAAACGTTAGGCTTCATCCGCTTTCTTATTATTTTCTAAAGCAATTTAATTATAAGTACAAAAATTTTCTAAATTAAAATTTTAAGTATCAAAAATTTTCTTAGAAAGCAATAATAAAATTGTCCCAAAAAATCTTTAATAATATCTGTTATATGTATATCTTTTATTAAATGCTATTTAGTTAAATTGAAGTATTGAGATAATCTTTAATTAAAGGTTAAACTTTGTATTATTTAAAATTTAATTATTGCAACATTATTCTTTAATTTAATCTATATTATTTAACAACAAATTTAAAATTTTACAGTAGAAATTAAAGCAATAAGTAAAATAATATGTATTTAAGATTAATTTTAGTTTTTGTTTGGAGAAGTTTAAATTTTTTTATTTTTTTGTATTTTTTATTAACTATTTTTTTTATAATGAAAGAAGCCAAAAAAGGCTTTCCAAACAACACCTAAATTAGATCAAATTGATTTTACATAAAAGCTAAGAAAATTAATAGCAATAGAACCAATTATGTAGATTGAATTAGACATATTAAATGAAGTAAAAAGTTCATTTTGAAATTAAGCTAGAAAGTGCCATTTGGCCTTACAGATGGTACATATACTCTCTATATTTAATTTTTATATTTCAAATTTTAATTTAAATTTTTTTTTTTCAAAACAAAAATTATATTAAAACCAAAAGTACGATTACAAGATCCAGTAAACAGGAGAAAGATAATCCCGCAGGCTCAGTAATCGACCGAGATCGACTACCAGCTTCCCATAAGACAAGCTCAAACCGTCTAATTTGGAGGAAAGAAACGTGAACCAGCCATCCCAACGAGATCTACACCAAAGGTTGCCACGAGTCATGCTGACGGAGAAGCGAGCCCCAGCCACATCAATGTCCGGCCAACGAAAAAATAAATCTGAGATCTCTAAAAAATAAGCCCAATGAATATGCAACCAACCAAAAGGCCAACCAACTAAACCAGGAAGGCAACACCAGCAACTTAACCATCACCGACCATGTCTGCCCCTCCCACGTCTGCCCCTCCCACGAGCCCTTCCACGAGAGGCAACAGAAACAAGTGATTTATCACGCAACAAGGCAAAAGAGTTCCCATGATCATCATCCCCTATCGATTCCAAAGAAACAAAATCAGAGTTGGACGAACCATGAAGCCAATCCAGATGCACACGTACATCCAGTCCAGAATTTTCCCCCACATGATACACCAAGCCTTGAGGATCATTTAAAGAAACAGGCACATCCACAAAATTGTTATTAACTAAACAGTCATTCATGACAGGAGGCGAGCTGGAGGGGGCAATAGACTTAGAGAACGAATTAGCAGAACCCTCACAAACACCCCCACCCAAATTATCAAAAACAAGAGTAGACTCATTCGGGCAACCTAAAATCACAGGATGCAAAGAATTACCAGCCACAATGCCCGGGACAGACACCACCGACAACATGGGACCAACAAAACCATGACCATCAACACTATTACAAGCTCGAGGGGAGACAACATTAGGTTCCAGAGAACCCAAGTTAAACCCAGGAGGAACAAAAGGTAAAGCGTCAGGGGACAAAACAGCAGCAACATCAACACAATTAACATCACAACCCGATTGCTGCACATCATTTTCCACTGCGATTTCCACATTCTCAACAACTAAATTAGAGAGAGGGGGATCCTCATTACCCAATTTAAAATTATTATAATCATATAATTGATACGTCGCCAAAAATCACATTAATTGAGCACAAATCTTAAGGCATATTTAAGTTCACATCTTCCAGAATTAAATCTTACTCCAATTTCAACAAACTCATAGACAAATTGGGCATCTCAGTAAGGCAAACCCAACAACACCAAAATCGGGCTAATCCGAGCCCCAATGGGCTCAAATCAAGAGCTTAATGTATATTAGAAATTTTTAGAACATTAATTGGATAACCAAATGACATCAAAAAAAAGCATGCTTATAGTCGAATCAAGCGGCTCGACGAGATGAATCCAATGAGCCCAAGATCACTTAATTTGGATATCATTAATGCAATTAAATGATAAATGAATTGCTCTATAATCAAGGGAATCAATATGGGAAAATAATGAAGTACTCTGAATTTGCACTAATTAAATCTCCTCCATATTTATAGAGCATGTCACTCTCAAAATTTATAAATAGACCCTCACTCTCTATATGAGGAAGACCATTGTCTTGAGATTTGAGAGGGCTCTGAGGCTTCGAGGATCTAAAGTTCCACCCAAGCGGCCGAGCGCAACCGTAGACAGACTTTGCCAAACCGCCGCCTTGTCGCTGAAATCTACCAAACCTCCGCTGGCCTCTGACTGACCCTGGACCTCTGCCCAGCCATCGCCCGACCTCCTCCTAGTCGCCAACTATCGCAGGGACTCCACCCTTCATCGACTTCCTCTTAACCTCTATCTAACCACAAACTGCAGACCACTATCAAACCTCTTCCCGACCTCTAACAGACAATGAACCTCTGCCTGACCTTTAACTGAATACATATATTATGAGACCTCGTTCCCTTACTGTTTCTCTCTGAATTGGATTTTCCTCCCAGGATCGGCCAGGACGATGTTGAGATCGTCCATCTGATTTTCTGATCCGAGAAAAAGAGAAAAAGAAGAAAAAGGAAAAGTTGATTTCGGGAAGCCGCGGATCCGTTTTCGTTCGACGAGACTGTTGAGGATTTTGTTGTACGCAAGGTAAGGCACAATCCGACTTTCTCAATTTTCAGAACCGTCGCTGTTGGCGGTATTTTCTGTCCGGATTTTGTTTTTGTTAACGAATTTCGTCCGTATTTTCCGGCTGGTTTAGTTTTTACCGCATAACTTTCTGTATATTGTTGCTGTGCCGGGTGTGCACATTTTGAGTATATTTTGGAGATTTTTGTCCGGACTGTTTTGATTTGGCGACGTTTTATTTCGCCTGTATTTTTCTGTGTGAATATTAAATGTTGTAGCAATAGAATAAATGTTCTGAAATGTTGTTATCTACATTCTGTACGAATTTGGTGTTTTGTGATTTTCAGGAAAAATTGTGTAAATTTCATACACTGCCGTTATGCTGCCCGATTTTTGGGTAATTTCTGATTTGTCCGGAATTCTTCTAATTTGATATGCTATCTGTATATGATATATAAAGGGAGTTATAAGGAGCCTAGATCCTATGAGATTCAGTTAGTGTCTGGGAAATCTGAAATGAGCTCAATATGAAATCTGATATCTATTCTGTTCCGGATCCGAGGAAATCTGTTTAGGTGCTATAAGCACTATATATGTATTCTGGTGCGATAAGCACATTTGTTCTGGTGCCGTGAGCACAAAGGGAGGTATAACGGGCCTGGATCCTATGAGATTCAGTCAGTGTCAGGGAATTTAGCTATTAATTAGATATCTGATATATGTTTATTCCGATCTGTTCAGTTCTGATCTGATTCTGATTTGATATGTCCGTATCTGTTCTGATTTGATATATTTTGTTATGAACTGTCCAATTCTGATTTCCGTACAAGATTCTGATAACTGTCCGATTCTGATTTCCGTACAAGATTCCGATAAATGTCCGATTCTGTTCTGATTTCTGATTGGATTTGGGTCTGATGTGTTTGGTTTTGGATTCTGAAAGTTTAGATTGGAGGTTTGTCGTTTTGCTGAGCTGTTGAGCTCACCCTTGCTTTCTGGTGATTTTCAGGTTCTGGGAAAGGGAATGAGGTCTTGGACTAGAGTTCAGAGTCCGATCTGTAGGTATTGGTTTCTCCTTTTGCTTTTTGTACGGACATGGCTCTTCTGCACTGTTTCTTTCTGTCTGAGCTATAGTCTTTAGTTGTAGATGATTGTTTTGAGGAAAAGAAAAGAAAAAGATAAATCTTTTGTTCCGCTGCATTTGATGTTTTTAGTAGCTCTGTGTGTTTGTCTGTTTTGTTTAAAATGTTTGGAAGAATCCGTTCTGAAGCAAATTCCAAAGCCAGATCCTGGTTAGATTTCATGTCGCGGCCCGGTGCGAACGGGATCCGTCTCGGGTCAGGTCGGGTCGTGACATATATGAAGTTAGTCCAACTATCTAAACTATGATAATTTGACCATCTCCAAATTTGAAGGACGGGTCAACATGTGCAACTCACTTAAGTATAGTGAAATTTCTTTTTCTTGGCAAGGCCTGTGGATTTTCTCTTTCTAGTGTTTCACCTAAAAAATTTTGTGTTTCCTTGATTTATCTCTTAACCTTTGAATGGTGTTTTGGATATAAGATGAAAAACTATTTCACTTTAAAAGCATGCAATAATAATAATTAAAAAAGAGTAGTTACTTAATTTAAACTTATAATTTATATTAACTAAGAATAGAATGTAAAATGATATATAATTTATAGTAGATAATAAATTGATTAATTGAATGTGTCTTTTTGTGACATCAAAATATTAAGAAGTCTCAAAATGTTGAGAGGATGAGTTTATAAACATAATTCACCAGGAATGAATGTGTCTTTTTTTTTTTAATTCAAATAAACATAATATTATAATTATTTATTAAAGGAGATTGTAATTACAGATTTAATATTTAAAGTGTTATATTTGTTTATATATTTTAATATCAAAATTATAATAAAGTACAATTAAGTAAATGTATTTTAATTTTAAATAAATTAGTATTAAAAATATTTTAAATGTAAATAATTTTTAAATATTATAAATTAAATACATAAAAATAATATAATATTCTTGTAAATAGAAAAAAAAACTTTGAACTTTTGTACTAGTTAAACTAATTAGTTCTAAATAATATTAACCACTAAACAATCATTAAGACACATGCCCTCATGCTCGTCATCGCTTTCTCCGCCATACACTTGTCCTCCTCCTTCAAGATTTTTTTTTTTTTTTTTTCACTATAAATGTACCTCACCATTACCATTACCACACAACATCAAGAACTCCTCATTCCTCAAGCTCTTTCACAGTATCCTTCTAAGATAATTCTCATGCATGGATCAGATCTCAAATGAGGATTTTGTTAATTCCATAGGTGCTTATTCGTTGAATTATTTGCCTGTCTGTAGAAGGAAAGACCAACCTGTTTTTATATATTTCCTTCCTTTTCAAGTAAATTTACCTGACCTTCTGTTGTTTTGGTGCAGAAGAGAAGAGTCAGAGTTTAAAGCCTGAGTTCTCAGAGCAGGAAGTGGATCTCATTTCCAGGATGTATAAGCTGGTTGGAGAGAAGTTTGTAGCCTTTCTCCTGCTTTTCTTCTACTGATTACTGCAGAAAATTTCAATTTTTTTTTGTTGAACATATATTTCAGATGGTCTCTGATTGCTGGTAGAATTCCAGGAAGAACAGCTGAGGAGATTGAGAAGTACTGGAAGCTGAAAGAACATCGTAACAGTAGTCGTAGCTGAGGAGATAATTAGGATAAAATGATTAGACAATAACATCTAATATGTCATTTATGACGTATGTGAAAACTGAGTACTGTTACATCAATGATTTAGAAATTCCAAAGTGTATTGAATGCTGTGTTTGAAGGAAGCTCATCTTCATCTGTTGTTGGTAGGAAGTTTTTGCTATCAACCACAATTTTGATCATTCCAATATGTCAATAACAGAAACACTACGGTGGGTCGGCTACATGAATCTTTTTTTTTTTCAATATTATATTTTGTTAGAAGTCAAATTATCGTTTATTAGATATCATTTCTAATCTTTTCTAGCCAAAATTTTTTAGGTCTATCTCTACTTTTTTAATATAAGTCAAATCTGATATCTCTAATTTCTTAATCGGGTCATCAGAATGCCGCCATCTAAGAAGACTCTAAAATTATCATCCAAGGAGCTACTCCAACCTTTTCACGATCATTCCTTAAAAGTGAGAAATTTCTTATAAGAATTTTGTTTGATTTTTAATTTCCGACGAGATATAAGACTTCGCTTTCTATTTATAAGAATCATTTGCAGATCAGAAAGAAATATCTTACCTCTCTGATTCCAAATTTTTCCATGCATGCCATGGTATCTTTATGAGCCAAAACGTTCCCTATTTCTTTATCATCTGCAGGCGTTTTCAGTTTGTTTACGTGAATTGCTATTGATATCATGAAAGAACCTGTGAGAAAGCAGAGAATAACAGAGAAGAAGAGAGAATAGGAAGAACAGCAGAGAAAGATTCTTTTTACTGTAATTACTTTTTTTTTTTTTTGGGAAATTATTTTTTTTTTTTACTGTAATTACTGTTTCATTGATTTCTAAGTATTCAAATACATTAATGTGTATAAATAGAGCTATGTAAGGATCGACAGTTTGTTATAGAGAGAAAATGCTGAGCTGCTGGTGGCAGACTGCAAGGGCGGACTGAGTGGAGCAGGTCCAGTGGCATGGAGGTGGTCCTCGTTGGCGTGTGGCTCATGATATGCTAACAATATTTTGAGAAAATATAGCAGTGGTGATTTTTGCTTTTGGAAATGGTGACAGCCGTAGTTCAATCTAATTGAAAAAAATCATAAAGTTTAAATTTGATGTCTGATTTGTTTGTTATTGATATGTCACAAAAAATTGGAGCTCGGACGAGAATCTTGAGGCAAACATGAATGAGAAACTTTCAAAATTAAATTTGAATTCATTCAAATTTTAATTTCAACATACTTATAGTCAAATTGAACATCTCATGGAGACAAAACCAACGGTACCAAATTCGGTCCAATCGGAGCTCAAATGGGCCCAAATCAAAGGTTCAAAATTTATTTGAGAGCTTCAAAGCATTAATTGGATGATCAAATGATATCCAAATATGACATGTTTATAGCCGAATCTAGCGGCTCAACGAGACGAATCCAAGAAGCCCAAGATTGTTTGATTATGATATCATTAAGGCAATTAAATGATGAACAAATACTCTAAGATTACGGGAATCAGTATGGGATGTCCGATGAAACACTCCGAGTTTGCCCAAGTATGCTCCATATTTATGGGATGTGTCACTTTCAAAATCTATAAATAGATATTTACTCTCTACATGAGAAAGTGGGAAGACTTCGACTATGGGCTAGAGATTTAAGAAAACTTTGAGAATTGAAGAATCTCAGAGATCCACCCAACAACATTATCTCGGCCACTATTGTTGTCGAACCTCCATCTGGTTGTCACCATCGGCTCTCCACCTGACCACCGCTACTTATTAATTGTGGTCCTTTTTATCACTATCGTCTACCGACTATAGTCCTTTCGACCTCCATCACTTGACACATTTAGGCCACGATCCCTCTAACAATCATCATCCTACTATAATCCATCTGACCTTCGTCACCTGTCAACTACGATCCTTCCGACCTTCTTCTATCGATTACTATCCTTCCAACCTCCGTCAAGTGCAAACCACGATCCCATTGACCACTGTTGCCTGACTACGGCCCTTCCCATCACCTTTGTACGCCAGCTACGATGCCTCCGACCACTATTGACCCCTGTTGCCTACCAACCACGATCTCTTTGACCTTTGTCGCCCACCATCTATAGTCTCTCAGCCACTGCCACTCGCCGACTACGATCTCTCCAACCTGCAAAGTTCGACTACGATCCTTTCAACCTCTGTTTCCCGTAACCTATGATCCCTCTGATCACCATCATTCGACTATGATTTTTCCTAACCCCCATCGCCCTCTGTCTGCAATCCCTCTAACATCTGTCGCTCCAATACAAGACTACTGACTAAACGAACAAGCCAACACTCACTTGAGAATAGCTCTAGTGTCATTGGATTCTTCCTACTATAACTATATAATGTGTTATATGCAATGTATATTTTCTACATTGAACCAACCTCCTCCATGGATGAAGGGTATCATTTGCATGTAATCAACAATCTAACACTAGTAGAATCATTTTATTGAGCTAGACCCCAAGATTTTTCCCCTTTTCAAAATTTTTCACATAAAATTATTGATGTCTCTTATGACTCTAACACCCTTCTCTCTTGTATATATGCGTGTATGTTGGATCTTCGTACAAAACTAGGACGCTAATACTCCATCCCTCAAACATCTTGAATGTTTCGACACGCAATAGTTATAATGAATAATATCCTTTAGAGTTCATGAACTTGCTCTTTAAGAACTTGCAACTTGTAATTCTAGTTAAACTATTTGTTAATTTATGTAGTTGTTAGTTAAATTAAAATGCTATTTTTAAGCTCAATATACTGCTCATTAATCGGCTTCACAAACTTAGTTACCGAATAACCAACTTGATAGTGTTGCTCACACTACAGGAAAATCACCCATTTCTGGCCGCCTTTTCCGGCAGAAATTGAACCTTTTCCGGCTGTTTTGTAGTGTTCCGGAGGTTAATTTTCCGCCGGTAAAAATGGCGTCGGAAAATAAATTCCGGCAGTTTTTTCCAATGGCCAATTATTCCGGCGGCTTTCCGGTGGTCTTAAAATGTCGTTCAAATTTAAAAAAAGAAAAAAAAAAAAAAAACCTCACCGCGACCCCCCCCCCGGGTACCTCGGATCACTCCCCTATTTTACTTCACTCTGGATCTGTTAATTCCATTTCTGGAAGGTTTCAGTTTAAGGATTATTGGACTAATATGGAGGGGTATAGGTCGGATCTTATTACTGCTTTTTTTGTGCACTTTGGTGGTAGTCCTATTTGCAACCTTTATGGGAAATTGAGACTTTTGAAATACTTTTTAAAGAAAAAAGAGTGGGCTGGTTCCTCTTTTATTAAATATAAAATTTCTGCTGTGGAGCAAAGGCAATCCCATCTATTATGCCTTATCAATGGTAATCCCCTTGACCCTATTTTAAATGCTAAACTCAAAGATATTAACGGGGAACTCCATAATTTGAATTCTGCCTGGTCTTCTTGGATTATTCAGAGGGCCAAAGCCAGATGGCTTTCCAATGGGGAGGATAATCTAGGGTTTTTGTATGCTCGCATTAAGTCTAGAGGAAATCATAACCGTATTTCTGAGCTCACTACTTCTGAAGGCACATTCTCTACTCACCAGGATATTGTCATTGCCGCGATTTCTCACTTTAAAAATCTATATAATACCCCTAAACCCTGCAACCCGCCTCTCTCTAGTTTCCCTGCAGGTGCTACTATCCCTTCTCATTTGATCTTACCTCTCATTGCCCCGGTCACCAATGAGGAGATCAAAGATGTTGTTTTTTCTGGGCCAAATTCTTCCTCACCTGGACCTGATGGATTCACCTTCTCCTTCTACAAGAAGTCTTGGGAGGTAATTGGGTTATATGTTTGCAATGCTCTTAAGCATTTCTTCTCTACGGGTAACCTGCCTTCTGCTGCTAAAGCCATGGCTATTGCGTTAATTCTCAAGCATTCTCATGCCTCAAATATCTCTGATTACCGTCCTATTTCTCTTTGCAATGTTCTTTATAAGATCATTGGAAAGATTATGGCTAATATGCTTAAAGAGGTTTTGCCCTACATTATTCATAAGAGCCAGTCTGGCTTCATTTCCAATAGAATTGCTTCCGATAATATTGTGCTGGCTGCGGATATTTTGAGGACCTTTAATGTTGTTAAAGTTATAAAAAAAAAATTGTGCAAAATTAGATATTAAGAAAGCTTTTGACACGGTCTCTAGGGAATTTCTTATTCAAAGGCTTTCTATGAAGGGGTTTCCTGAGCTATTTATCAATTGGATCAAGGGTTGTATTTTGGATATTCCCTTTTATGTTAATATCAATGGGTCTTTGGAGGGTTTCTTTAAATCCTCTTCAGGTCTTCATCAAGGGTGCCCGCTATCTCCCCTTCTTTTCACTATGGTGATGGATGCTTTCTCTTGCATGTTGGATGAGGGTGAATTCAAAGGTATTTCTTGTGGCAATATGGACTTCAATCATCTACTTTATGCAGATGACGTTCTGGTGTTTGGTGAGGCCTCTTTACTTAATGCCAAGGCACTTTAAGATGTTCTTAATAGCTTTGCTGCTTCTTCTGGTCTTTGCATCAACGACTCAAAAAGCTCGGTCCTCTTCTCCACTAATACCACAAATGCCAAGGATATTTCTACTCTGCTTGGGTTCTCCTTAACTGACCATTCCTTCAATTATTTGGGGCTCCCTATATCTATTAAAAATCTTACTACTACTCACTTCCAACCACTCCTGAGTAAACTGTCTACTCTACTTGCTGGTTGGAAAGTTAAATTCTTGTCTTTTGCAGGAAGAATCCAGTATTTGAAGTTCACCATCGCTAACACTATCGCTTTGGATTAGAGGAGCTATTTTATCTAAGAGCTGTTGCAAAGTTATTGATAGGCTATGTTCTAGGTTTCTCTTTCATGGTTCCTCCACTGAAAAGAAACTACATTTAATCTCTTGGAAGAAAACTTGTCTCTCTACTGAGCTTGGTGGGCTAGGGATACCAGACATTCAATCACTCTCTTTTTGTTTTAGTTTCTCCTTCATCTGGAGATTTTACTCCCAAAATTCTCTCACTGTGGATTGGTTTAGACAGAAGTATTTATCCCCTCTTAAGCCCTCCTCTCTTAAAGCTTCTAAGTTTTGGTGTTTTACCTGTACTACTGCTACCAAACTTAAACCGTTCTTAAAATTTGTCGTCACTCGGGATAACTGTTATCTGGATGCTTTATGGGATCCCTGGATTAATGGCTTAGCCGCGTCTGAGCTTTTACAGTATTCTAATGCTAAGTTCATTGTTGTTCAGAATTTTGTGTGTGATGGCCATTGGAAACTTCCTGGTTCTATGCTTTCGGGTATTTCTCATTACATCCATTCCATCCCTATTCTTCAACACATTTCGGGCTGTGTTGAATGGGTTGGTAGTGGTAAGCCTTCTTTCAAAACCTTAAGGAAGTTATTTTTTGTGGAGTTTGAAGAGGTTAACTGGGCCTCTTTCATTTGGCATAAGAGGTTTGCTCTTAGATATTCTTCGTATGGTTGGCTTGCGGTTTGTGATGGTTTAAAAACTGCATATATTTTGAGAATTCGTAATATTCATACCGGTAGTACATGCCATCTTTGTGGAAAGGAGGACGAATTCATATTGCACATGTTTTTCCTTTGTGAATTTTCTTTTGGGGTTCTTTCTGCTCTTCTTCCCTCTCTCGGCTGTTTCCTTTTTAGGCCTTCTTTACTTCAAAGTTTTGAATTTTTTGAAGATATGCAACACTTAGATAGGCAAGATAAGAATTTTTGTTTTTTGGTCATTTGTTGCTCTGTCTACTTTCTTTGGAGAGAAAGAAATGTTAGATGTTTTGAGGGGATTTCGGAGGACATTAGCTCCATCTGTTTTAAGATTTCTCAAGCTATCAAGGCTAAGACGAAGTGCTGGAAATCATTTGAAAGGCTGAATACCAAGTTTCCACATTGCTTCTTGCTGCAACACCACTCTATTTCTGATGGAATACCAGGGCAATGATGATCGGGTCCGGTTCCTACCCCATATGCCCCTGGATGGCCTGGGCCTTACTTGTCCCTTCTCTGGCATTGTGAATGGCACTTCGTGCAACCTGCCCTCCGTCAGTTTTGCGATCTCTGGCAACTGGGGCTTGTCCGTTTAGATAGATTTGTGGGTTTTGATTTGGCTAGCTTCATGTTGATTCGTTCTGTTTGGTCCGGCCGGGTCCCTTATAACTGAGCCCGTTTTTGGTTATCCATCTTTTTTTCCTTAGTTTTTGTGGGTTGGGATTTGATCTTTAGCTATGGAAAGATTGTAATTTTTGGGTTTTACAAGTTTTGTGCTTAATTTTGTAACCATTTCTCAATTTTAATATACGGGCTTTGCCCCAATTTTCCAAAAAAAAAAAAGAACTTAGCATACACAGAGGCATGGGCAGATTTAAGGGGGGGCCTAGGCCCCCCCAACCCCCCACCCAATGCTCATTGGCTCTCACTCTCTCTTTCCATCTCTCTTTTACATATTCTCTCGCTAGTCTCTCTCTCTCTTCATGATGTGTGCGACTATTTTTCTCTCTCTATCTTTACGTTGCTAGTTTTTTTTTAATTAAAAATTTCATCAATTTTTTATTATTTTAAAAACTTTAAATTCTACTTTACAGAAGATTTATATAATTAATGCCAGCAAATTATATTAGAGGAGAATTACAATATTTAAATTTAAATCAAATTGCTTAAAATATGTTTATTATAAATGTTTATATATTTTGAATATACTTTTATAATAATAAGATGCAATTTTTTTATATATTTATTGCTAGTAAAATATTTTTCAATTATATTTTTATTTAAATTAGATATGAAAATATATGATAGAAAGAAGAGTAGTTGAAATAGATTAGTATGATAATATAAAATTTTAATAAATTTGTGTTGAAATTAATTTAAATGAGCATGACAGTAAGTTTTTTTTAATTATTATTATTGCGGGCTAGAATATACGCGGTGATACAGTTATAATACTACGTCTTAGCGTTGCACGGATATCCAGCTCACATACAGAGAACACAAGATTTTTACGTGGAAAATCCTGAAAAAAGGGAAAAACCTCGGGGTCTAACCTAGTTTAAAGTGATTCAACTAGAACTTGAGTTGGTTACAATTGGTTGACTTGCCTCCAAGGGTGATCAGATTACAAGTAACAACTGTATGACAAAAGTCCGGGTGTCAGGTAATGGTCCGGCAGAACTTCAGGCTTTAGGTGGTGCTCTGGAAGAACTCTGGGCCATAGATGGTGGTCTAGCGAAGGTCAGGGCCTCAGGTGGTGGTCTGGCGAAGGCGATGGCCTCAAGTGGTGATCCGGCAAAGGTGAGGGCCTCAGGTGGTGGTCCGACCAAGTTCTGGTGGTGGTCCGGCGAAACTCCGGCGGTGGTCAAGGAGGAGCTTCTTTCTTCTCTTCTCTTATTCTCTTCTTACTTGGATCCTTTTTCAAGAGAAATGAAGGGTCTATTTAAAGATTTCTGGAATGAAACGACCCATAAATAGGTGAGAGATCAAGGGTAAATAGGGAGTGGTTGGATGGACGGCTGATGTTGAATCCTTTGGTCATAGACCGTTTGATGGACATTTGAATGTCTTAGTGATGTCTAATTTTGGTGATCTTGGGCTCGTTGGATTTGTCTCGTCGAGCCGCTCGATTCGATTATAAGCACGTTATGTTTGGAAATCGTTTGACAATCCAAATTGTGGTTCGAACCTTCCAACAGTGCTTCTAAACCTTGATTTGGACCCGTTTGGGCTCGGATTTAGTTGATTTTGGTGTTGTTGGGTTCATATCTCCGAGACGCTCAGTTTGACTATATGTTTGCTGAAATCGAAGTTAGGATGGCCCCAATTTTAATATCGAAAGTTTCAAATTTGATTTTGCCTCAAGATTCGTGCCCGATCTAAATAATTTTTTGATGACGTATCAATCATAAAATTTATCTTATTATAATTAAAAATAATAATAATAATAAAATTAAAACTATAATGTCAATTTCAAGATAACACGAAAAATTTTGAGGGCATTTTTAAAGTCAAAATTTGTGCATATGTAGATAAAAAATTTTAACTCCGCCACTACAGAGAGGACATTTTTCGTTTGCTTCCATCTTTTGAGTTTGATGGCAACAAAAAATCTAATCATTTGCAGCAAAAGAATAGGAGTGAAGGCTTTCGAAGGGTAAATCATTCTATTCTTTTTTCCTTTCAAATATTTAGAAACAATAACCCCAAAGATATAAAAAGATCATTGCAACGAACACATTTTTGAAGAGCTATATATTCTCCAAAACTTGCAGCAACGAAGAAGTTTCTCATGGCGAGGGAGTTCCTAAGCTTGTAACTTATGCTCAGATTGCATAACATACCGATCATATTTGCATGAATCCTGCATGCTAGTAGCCAAAATGTCTTTGTTTTGAGATTCTGTCTGTGTCATGGAAGGGATGCATAAGGGGCTAGAATCCTTTGAGATTCTGTCTGGGTCAGGGATACGTGATTTGAAATGTGCTTTGAAATCTGATTTAAAATGTGGTATGAAATATGATTTGAATGATTCTGTGATACGAATTTGATTCAGTTTTTATGTATTTGTTATTTGATTTTGTATGATTATCTGTTCTGTACGAATATATGAATTCTATCTGATTATCTGATTTCTGTACGATTGTCTGAATTATGTTTGTATATCTGGATTTCTGATGAATATTTGATTAAACTATTTTTGTAGTTTCTGGGAATTATTTTGGAATGTGAGAATCTGAAAATTTAGATCGACTAGTATAGTATTGCTGAGCTGTTAGCTCACTGTGGTTATCTTCATGGTTTTCATGTTCTGGGAAAAGAAAGGAGGTTTTGGACTAGTCATTCTGTATTTGATCTGAGATTAGGTATTTTGTACTTTTGATTTTTTACAGTCATGACTTTTTCTATTATGTTCTGTTCTTCCTGTTTATAATCATGTATTGTAATGTATATGATTACTTTGAAGAATGAGAAGAAAGAAATACTTTTATGAATGAGTTTTCTATGCAATTTGGAAGTTCGTAGTAGCTCTGTGTTTCTATTTTCTTTTATATATTGGAAGAAAGTCTGAAAACAAATTTCAAAGCTACATCCTGGATTCATCCATCGCGACTCAACGCGATGGGATTCGTTGCGGTCGGGTTGGGTTGTGACAAATGGCTCATAAATAGATGAGAGATCAGGGGCAAATATGGAGTGGTTCGGATGAACGGCCGATATTGAATCCTTTTTTCGTAAACAGTTCGTCAGATATTTGAAGATCTTAATGACTTTAGAATTTGGCGATCTTGGGCTCGTTGGATTCGTCTCTAAAATTGAATGTTTGCTCAAAATTGATTATAGATGCCCCGTTGAGCTCCAAAAGTATCAAAATTGAGTCCGAAACGTCGAAAACATATCTGGGGACCCCAAAAACGTCTGATTTGGACCATCCAAGCCGAAAATTGGAGCTCGGACTCGTTTAGACGGTCAAACCGGCCGGCCGGCAAGCCGGCCACCGCCCGCCGCCGCCGCTGCAGGGGAGCGCGCCCCTCCTGGGCGCGCTGTTTGGCCGGCGGTTATTTGGATTTTTTTTTGTGTGGGGCCCGCGACATTTTACATTTTGGCTTCGAAGGGTAAATCATTCTATTCTTTTTCCTTTCAAATATTTAGAAACAGTAACCCCAATGATACAGAAAGATCATTGCAACGAACACATTTTTGAAGAGCTATTCTCCAGAACTTGCAGCAAAGAAGAAGTTTCTCATGGCGAGGGAGTTCCTAAGCTTGTGACTTATTGCTCGGATTGCATAACATACAGATCATATTTGCATGAATCCTGCATGCTAGTAGCCAAAATGTCTTTGTTTTTCGAGCCAGTAATATAAGCATCTATAAATAAACAAAATATCATAGAGCCATTCCTTTAAACCAAAAAATTTTTGGCCATTTACACTTAGCCACAAAAAAATAAAGAAAGTTGTTTGTCATCATTAGAAGGAACAACGATTGATTGTGAGAGATTAAAACAGGAGTTTTTACCTTGGGTGCACGATAGGAGATTGAAGATTCTATCAGTAACTTTTTAAAATACATATTTAAGCTTCGTTTGGGATGATATTTTAATTTACTACTTCTTAAAGTAGTTATTTATTACAAAAATTAAAATTTTTATACTAGAAATTCTTTTTCTATTTTAAGAAGCAGTAAAAAATCATCTCAAACAAAAGCTTAGAAATAATTACGGATTTGAATCAATAAGAGAGAGAGCCCTGAAGAGTATTTCAATTCCCTCAGATGCAGCAGCTGTGAAACCTGCATAAATGATTAGAGAAAACAGGGAAAACAGAAAACGCAAATGACCGAGAGAGCTCTTGTTGTATTGCATGAGACTTTAGCTACAGTGCACTCTCTTAATATAGGGAAGATGATAGAGTTCGTTATATCAGGACGGCTAAGATAAAAGCAGTAGCAGAGGATCAACGGTGTAGATGATTAGCCTAGGAATTTGTGCCAGTAGCACAGTGTGTATTGGATAGATGAGCCGGCTGATCAGATAAGGGCAAGCCATTATCATGTGCTTTAACAAGCCCTATATATATGATCTAATTAATTGGAATCTCCCAACACAAAACAATTACTTTTTCTTTCACCTAAAAAGCCTCATATTGAGCTTATCAAATATATATATATATATATATATATATATATATATATATATATATATATATATATATATAGACTATCAGCCTTTAACAAAATATCTCATTGGTGATAAACGAATTTCAATATACTTTTAAAGAAGAGGCCATGTGAATCAGGCCCGCACACAACTCTCCTTGGTCTATTGGTTGAGAGCTTAGGCTTCCAACAAGAGGTTCAGGGTTCGAGTCTATGTGTATGCGTTGTGTGTGTGAATTTGCCTTAAATGACCTAAATATCCCAAAAAAAAAAAAAAAAAAAGAATCAGGCCCGCCCGCCAACTCTGCCTCGTTATATTATATGTGATTCGAACCCTGCTCACTTCAAACACCAAAAGGCAAAACACCTCTATCCAATGAGTTGTTCTGCATATTACTTAATAATTATTTTTAATGCTTAATATGTTTATATTATTTAATATATTTAACAATATCGATTAGATTACTTAAATAATTTATTTTAATTAAGTAAATTATAATAATAACTATTTTTAAAACTTTTTTTTATTAATTTAGTTTAATAATATTTAGTTTAATTAATTTAATTTAACACAACGGTCTTTCAGACCCCGGTCTCCTACCGACTACGATCCTCCTGACCTCCGTCGCCTACTATGGTCACTACGACATCCATCACCAGACAACGGTCACTCAGACCCCGATCTCCTACCGACTACGGTCCTCCCGACCTTCGTCGCCTACTATGGCCACTCCGACCTCCATCACCAGACAACGGTCACTCAGACCCCGGTCTCCTGCCGACTACGGTCCTCCCGACCTCTGTCGCCTACTATGGTCCTTCCGACCTCCATCACCAGACAACGGTCTTTCCGACCTCCATCCTATCGACTAAGGTCGTGCTGACAAAACAAATACATCTATTGTAACTCCCACCATGTAATACACTCTATATGATGTACATTTGTGACATCAAGCCAAGGCCTTCTCCCTAAGAAGGCCTTATTTGTAATCGACTACAAACACTAGTGGATTCATTCAAACTGGGTCAGGCCCCGTGGTTTTTCCCCCTTTTCAGGAGTTTTCCACGTAAAAACTCTGGTGTCTCTTATGAACGCTACACCCTCTCACTTATCTGATTGTGTGCTGGATCTTCGTACAATACGAAGACGCTAAACTATATATTTCTCTACCGCCGCGAATACTCCAGGACGCAACAACAATAATTCTCAATAAGGCTAGAGAAAACATCTTTTTGATAAGAATTGTAATATATTTAGAGAAAGAGAAAAAAGAGCAGTGTTCTTTAAGAAATAGTGAGATTTGAAGAAGAATTAACTTAAAGTAATTTTTACCATGTCATATCATCTTATCTTTTTAGTATACATCATAAAAATATATATTTTTTATTTTTAGGTGACTCAATATTTATAGGCATTAACATGTCTTGATATTATTCCTTTATTGTGATTTCTTTTTAGGGAGTTTGAGGTGAGCTATGACAGCTCTTTTAACCAAGGCCGAATTTTGATGCTAATGATAAACTTAAGTTGTTGTAATTCAATCAAACTAAATATACTATCAAATTAAATGAGGCATACAACCAACAGAATATCATTAAAATCTCATATATATGAAATTCGCATATTATGGTTACATATATATCTCATTAAGTGTAGTTATCAAAATGTATAATGCTAATAAGCTCTCAGGGTAAAGGAGGCATTCCTGAGAAAATTTGTGGAGTGGTTAGGTATAAGAATCTTCCAATGGAGAATCAAGAGTTTCATAACTAGAAGTTTCTCTTGAGAAGGTTTGATGAGGATATCCTTAGGGTGCACCCCATTCTTGTCAAAGAAAAGTAGGGGTGTCAATTTCGGGTCACAGGTTGGGTTCGGATCGAATCCGAAATTGACCCAGCACTATTCGGGTCAACCCAAAACCGACCCATTTTTGCAAACAGGTCAGTTTTTTGGACCCGACCCACTTTGAGTCCGGGTCAACCCAACACGACCCGAATGACCCAGGACAGTGAAAAAATTACTAGTTTTCGGGTAAAAAATGGGTCAAAACTGGTCAATCTCAGGTTTTCGGGTCAAAAACAGGTTTTCTAGTAAAAAATAAGTCAATTTTGTGTCACTTTCGAGTCAAAGGGTTAACCAGAACCCGACCTGATTTTTAAAACGGGTCGAATTGTTGAACCCGAACCCGACCTGTTTTGGGTCTGGGTTGACCCTAACCCAGAATTTCCTGGTGGGATTCGAGTCGGATTTTCGGGTCATGTAAAATATTGACAGCCCTAAAGAAAAGTACATGCATATTAGAGTTATATATCTTCCATACGTAGAGTTGTGATTTATTTTGAGATTTGTTTAATTTTTTTAATAGTACACTATTTTTCTCATTTTGAAATGTTACAAATCAAAGTGATAGAGGATTTCACAATATAAATCATCTTCAATGTTCAAACTCTCTTTGTCTCTTGACCTTCCCACAAACAACCTTCTTTATTTCAAGCAATTTCATTAGTTTGTAGACCAAAGCGTAAGCTATTATTTCAACATTGAAGGAAGTGATTTAAAAGATTTAGGAGCAAACAAGCACAAACGCACACATCCAACCCACTAAAAAAACTTCACATGCACTCTGATAAGGTACAACATCAAAAACATCAAGCTTTTATCCCATTTTGTAGAGTTGGCTACATGAATCTTTTCGCCATTGTGTCTTATTAAGGGTCAAATTCTCATTTAAATCTAATAAAAATATTGTTTCTAACATTTTTTTTTATCAAGTGCCTCTGCCTTTTTTAAAATATGTCACATTTAATATATATATTCTCCTAATTGGGTTATTGGAAGGCGGCATTTTATGTGACCAAACGATCTAAGACAACTCTCTATATTATACTCATGTAAAAGCACATCTAATATCATTAAATTCAATCATTATTATTTTCTTAGAATATTCTAATACAAATTAAGTTTTCACCATATTATCAACTTTGTCTTAAATTTAATACCAAATTTTTTATTGTTATTTTATTAAAATATTAAACTCATTTGTTTTAAATTAGGAATATAATTTTTGTTTCAATTACTTGTAATGATAAAAAGAATTTATAACATCTCTTTATAAAAATTTTGAATTAACTAAATAATATTTGCAATTTTGTAATATTACTTAATTATTTAAATGTTATGAATGTTCATTTATGCACGTGCAATTATATATATATATATATATATATATATATATATATATATATATATATATATATTTGTATGAAAAAATAAATAAAGAAAAAACTATCTCAAATAAATCTTTTTTTTATTATTAGAAATTTAGAAAGTATGCCATTGATTTTCCAATAACAACTTTTTAAAGTCAAATGTTTGAAAAATTAGTGACTTACCACATAAATAGTCTGGAAAGCTAAGCTGTTCCAAACACAATCTATATTTCTCATATAAGGGCTCATTAGGTTGCATGTAAAGAAAAAATATATTTTTTTTAATTCATAATTTAATTTTTACTAACTTTAATTTTATTGACAAAATAAAGCTATTACTTTTTTAAACTTTTTTAGAAGAATTATGGAACTTAAAATTAATATTAGTTTTTCTAAGTACAGTCAACAAATTGATGATATAATAAATTTAATTATTTTATTTCTAATTTCAGGCAATCAATTCAATCCTAAGCGTCCATTTGATTGCTTAATGTTTTTTTTTTTTTTAACTATAAAAACAAATTCCAAATATTTTATTAATTAAAAATAAGGCACAATCAAGGTTTTAAAAAATGTACTGGGCCGGTTGTTTCAACCGGTTGAACTACGAACCGATCAGACCAGTTCGGTTGGGTTCTTTGACAGAAACGGTTTCGCACATAATCGGATATAACCAGCTCTAACTAAGAATGCGCAGAAGAAACTCCTAAAATTGCTCTCTTCCCCCAGCTCCCTCTCGGTTTACACAGATAACCAGGGAAATTAAAAAATGAAGATGCCCTCTTTCATCCCATGCTATGCAAAAATAATGATTTTTCTAAAATTATTTAATATATATATATATATATATACTTATTCATATTTTATGCTTAATAATTGTTCAATTTGTTGTCACATATTTGATATGATTATGTTATTATTATATCAATTGTATTATTTTTAAAGGAAATTAATATTTCTTACGCCATCCGATTGAACATCCGGGACAAACCATCAAACAGTTAATCTCTCCTTCTTTCAGTTCATTATACGATCCGATTTTTCTAACTTTGTGCACAGTACTTAAAACTAACCACAATTTTAAAAATAATTTTCCAACGACTTTTTACAGTCAAATGTTTGAAAAAATAGTGATTGGACACCATAAATAGTCGAAAAACAAAGCTGTTCCAAACTCCAAAGGCAACCTATATTTCTTATATAACTAACTTTAATTTGATACGAAATAAAGCTATTATTTTTTTAAACATTTTGAGAAGAATTAAAGAACTTAAAAGAAATATTAGTTTCTAATTACATTCAACAAATTGATGATATAATAAATTTAATTATTTTTATTTATAACTTCAGCAATCAAATCAAAGACAAATTTAAAAAACTATCATTGTACTTAATTTAATTAGCTTAAACATACTTAAAAAAAAAAAAAAAGTAAAATCAGGTATAGCCGCTGGGTAGGCCAGCGACTAACCAGTGCATGTCTAATTATTATGTTCGGATGTCGAACGACGTCTAGATACCAACCAGAATGCACCACGTCACTCCCGCTCGGTATCCATGTTCGGTACAGCACTCGGTACCGTGCTCGGTACTGCTGATCTGACGCATTTTAGTTGATCTCCAGATGGTAAACTACGTTCTAAGCCTGTTTAAGCTAATTAAATTAAGTACAACAGTGGTTTTTAAATTTGTCCTCAAACGAATCCTAGACATCCATTTGATTGATTAGAGTTTTTTTAAAGGATAAAAACAAACTCCAAATATTTTCTTGATTAAAACTAAGGCACAATACTTAAAACTAATTACTCACTTTCAAACCCTAATCTCAATTCTAAAAACCTTGAATCATATGGTGTGAGCTTAAGCTCTTTAGTTGTTTTCATGAAGTTAGAACTAATATTTCGAAATTAATTAATTATTCTATTTCATTATTTAGCTTGATGTTAGTTAGAAATCAATATTATTTCTAAACTCTAGACTATAAGATTACTCTTGTGAATATTTAATTTAAAAGATACCACATAATAAGGCTTCGTTTGGGACAATTTTTTTATTGCTTCTTAAAACAATTTTTTAGTAAAAATTTAAAATTTATGTACTACAAAACTACTTTTAAAACAGTAATAAAGTCATCCCAAACAAACCTTAAATTTGAACTTGAGACAACTGACTGTCAAGAAGGCATGCAAAACTAATGAATTGATGCAGTTCTTACATGATAAACACATTTCTATTTGGCTGTTATTTTTTGGTTGTTTTAGAAAAACGATAATTATACTAAAAATGAGATAACGCTAAGCAAATTCATTATCTAAGGGAATAAGAACATAAAAAAGGGGGCATTTTTAAGGCGAGTCAAGCAGCCCAAGTAAAATAATTACATAGAGAAGCATTCACAATCATTGAATCACTCTACGATCATTAATGGAAGCACTAAACGAAGCTACCAGGCTTGACAACTCACAGGATTAGAGGCCAACTTCATACATTGCTTTGCTTATAGAACTTCGTATCTAGCACCTGCTTCCCACACATGGCACATACACCTGCACCAAGAACAAAATCAAAATAGATTCAGAAAGGAAATATAGAGCCCAAGGCATCTGGTGATTTTTAGAATTCATAATCAAGTCACAGATTTATAATTGAATCGAATTATTTTTATTGAGATATAATTGGTAAAGAAATGATTAATGTGTTCAGTGTTTATGCTCTTGAGTTAGGTTTAGTAGTTAGCCTAAAAATAATAATTTTAACAAGGGATGGATAAACTATTATAATGTACATCCATCGAAGAAAGGATATATAACAAGTATAAGAAAACTAGAAGTACTGCAAAGAGAATAGCAAGTAAAACAAAAGCTACAGGTTTTGATAATTTATAAGTAGGCTTAGTACTAAAGAAAAAAAAAAGATATACATAAAATAGCTAAGGTAAAGAAAAAAAAAAAGATCAACAAATCTTGAGCAAGTAAGATGCATTACGGTGATAATAATAAGATCATTGATAAAGAAGATGATATCAATGAAAGATAAACATTCCTATAAGAAATTACTATATAAGAGATCTAAAAAATTAACTATGTTAGAAGAGCATACCAAATAATAAAATGCAATAGATTGATCCAAGAAAATAAATTGGAATTAGCTTTGAAAAAGATGAATAAATGCCATGCTTTAGGCCCAAACGAGAACCCTCTTCAGCTTGGGAGATTTATACAGGATTTTGCAATTATTTAAATATTTAATTGACAAATTATTTCAATAGGATTTTGAAACCTAAGAGAATATAAGATGATTGAAGAAAAAATGATTTAATGTTAATATTTAATAACAAAGGAAATATTAAAAATTATACAAACTATAGAGAAATCAAACTTATAAGCTATACAATTAAGTTATTAGTTAGAGTAATATACTAATATAACATAGGAAAAATTAAATTGTTTTTGAAGAATCACTTTAATTTCATACTAGAATGATATGTTATGGATTCAATTTTTGTGTTCAGATAATTAATAAACTATAAAAACGAGCAAAAGAATCCTCACATGATTTTTACTGATATCGAAGAAACATGATGAAGAATCTCATGAATTGATGTTGCGTTCATTAAGGCAAAAAGGTGGGCGAAAATTATGTTGATGTTATTAAGAATATGTATAATGAAGTAGTAACTAGTATTAAATGTATTGTAGACTAACCAAAGCGTATTCAATTATCATAGATTTACATCAAAAAACAATGTGTATATATCTTTTTGTATTGATTATGTAATTGCTTATTAAGGATGATCAAAGTAATGTGCATTAGCGAATGCTTTTTGCATATGATATAGCTATATTTGATGAGAAATCCATTGAAATAAGTAAAAAAAATTAGAATATTAAAGGAACTATTTAAAAGTTAAAATCTTTGAGAATTTGTAGAGTTAATAGACTAAAGACTTTGTATATGACTTATAATTTTAGTTGATCTTATGTTAATAATTATGATTTAATATTACTAGAAGAAAAGGTAATACATTGATGTTATAGGTTTCAATATATTATATCTATTACATAGAAGAATAAAAATATGAATGAGGGTAAATTTTCTAGAATTGAAGTTAAATGGTTAAAAAAGAGGAGTGTATATGGAGTTGTGTACTATGAGGATATCATGGAGACATGGAATCTTAAAGATAAATTGTATAAAGCCATAATTAGGTCAACAATGTTGCATAAATCTGAATTTCGGTTGTTAAAACGTTATTAAAAAGAATTTAAGTGCGGTGAAAATGAGTGTTAATATAAATGTGGGTCAGAAATAAGATAGATAAATTAAAGAATAATTGTATTAGAGAAGATATTGAAGAGAACTTTATTGAAAATAAGATGACTAAAAAATAGAATTAAGCGATTTAGACATATGTAACAAAAAATAAAAATGTGCTTGTCATATTAGTAAATAAACTTAGCGTAATAATATTAAGAATGAATAGGGTTAACCAATGTTATATGGAAAGAGTTTGCTAAAATGATTAGCGAAGAATATATTTAACACATCAAATAACACTCAATCATGGTTTAAAATTGTGCAATATGAGGCCCGCCTTTGCGCAATTCCAATAAAAAACGCCTCGAGTTTTTCTTTTTTGTGAGGCTTGCGCCTCAACTTGGTTGAGGCCCACCTTGAGGCCCGCCTAGCCTCACTGGCATGAGGCTTACGCCTCACGCTATATATATTAAAACTTACATAAATCTTGAGGCAATTGTCCGACATTGGACTCTATGGGAGAGGAAGAAAGGGAGAGAGCAATTCATCATAATGATGATTCAAATGAAGAACCCTTTAGTGATGACAGTGCTGATGACTTATGAGTTCTTATGTGATATGTCATTGCTATTTATTTTTGGACATTGGAATTATATGTTAATGAAAAGTATACTGGGATTTGGGAAGATAGAATTTTGAGTTGAACTATATTTCATGTTGTTTTATTATTGAGATATTTTGATTTCACTTCATATCTTATGCTTTTTTATATTTTATATTATTCATTCATTAGTATATAAAAAATTTATCATTGTATGTTTACGCAATCTTTTGATTTTGAGGCTTATGCCTCAAAACGCCTTGAGGCTTACACCTCGCCTCACGAATGAAAAACGCATCAATACTCGAATACGCATTTTTAAACATTGCACTCAATAGGAATTAATGAAAAATAAGGAGTCATATCATCAAACCCAGATAGTTGGGAGAAGGCTAACAAAAATTATAACGAAGCTGATGATGCTACCACTCCAACCTTCACCCATATAATCCTCACTCAATTTATCATGCGCAATTTTTCCATACATATATCTTAACTTTCTTATTTCCCTTTGCTCAACCTATTTATTAGTAACATTTTATGTCCATTACTAAGATCAATATAGCATTCAAGTCTCCATAATATTCTCTTATTGCATAATACTCTTAAGGACACTTTTCTATTTTATCCAAGGTATATGTTTTCTTCATATTTATCTTTCTCTACGTTCTTCTATAGAATAGATTCAGGATAATAAATGATACTCAAAAGTCACAATACAAGGTCATTGACTTGGTAGTCACGCAGCCAGGGAACCCTAACTATAAGATATGACTTGCAAGTGAAGAGATAGGAGAGGCGTCTTGATATAGGTATTATTGAGGCGTGGATTTCTCAGACTATAGGCCTTGGAAATCGAAGCATTTTTTTTTTCTCTCTATCTTAAGGAGAGGTAGTGCAATGGACCAATGGTGTTACAAGGGACATATGTCCCTTCCTCGTATGATTGCGGTCTTCCTCTCATGCTGACGATACTTGGTGCCTGGGATTTAGCAGAAAACTCCAAGAAGTCAATCTCATAGTGCTCAGCTTCTTCAGCTTTATAAGAAAAAAACAGTACGGTGGAGTCAACAAGTTTCAAACTCTAAGAATTCTATTGATGAGCTTGATAAGACGGGCAGTAGACAATCCCCATCCTTTATTGAAGCCTTGTTGAGTTAAAAGGTTGTAAGCAGTTCTATCATACCCTATGATGCACCGACACTTCTCCTCAAATAGGAGTGCAGTGTCCGACATCGTACCCGACACGACACTTGTTCGACACTCCGACACATGTTGGACACGCCGAAAACATGTCCGATTAAAAAATATTAAATACAAATTGGACATGCGTGTCCGACATGCGTATCTTAAATATTTTATGAATTTTTTTAAATATAACTTCTTGTATTTGGTGGGATTTAAACTAAATTTCTTATTTCATATCCACAACACCAAATCAACGCCCGCACTTAATACCCAATCATCGAATATTCTCATTTTCTTTTCTTTTTGGCTGTGAATGTATTTTCATCTCCTCTCTCGGTGACTGATAAACGACATCGACGCCTAACTCTCGACTTCCTAATACTAATCATTTTAAGCAAAAATTCTAGTTAAATGACTTATTATTTTTAAAATTATACTTATTTAATTTTTATATACTATTTTTTAAATATAAAAGCTATAATACCGTGTCCAACCCGTGTCCGTGTTCTATATTTTCAATAACTGACGTGTCATGTGTCCCGTGTCGTATCCGTGTCGCCGTGTCCGTGTCTGTGCATCATAGATCATACCACCAATGTATTAGTATAATCGACAGGCATTATATGTTTCAAATAACACTAGTGTTATTACTGAAGGAATAGGTAGCTTGATACTGATAATTGGCATCTTTCAACTCTCTTCTCTGATTTAAAATCTCTATATGGCCTCTATCAGGACAAATTTAGCACTAAGTACATTTTAGATAGTACAAAGATAAGTCAATAGATGTTTCAAAATGATAGAGTAGAACTTCTTGCCTTCTCCATTATCTTCACAAGAAAAAGCATCAGCCGAGCAAATTTGTTGGCAAGCCTGTAAACTAAATTAGACTGTTACTTCTTTCTAGCCTATAATGATGCTATCAAACCTTGTTTTCTAAATTGTGTCTTCATTTGCTACTCCTGAAGAAAGGGAGTACTTAACAATAATTCCCGCTATTTGTTAAATCAAATCTATAGTTAAATAAAATCAATTCAAGATCTCTGATAAAACACTGTAACAACCCCTATTATGTCCTTCTGGGACGGTTCCTAACTGGTTACGATGTGTCACATTTTAGTCATTTTCCCATAGTGGAGAGAAGAATAACTCAACACTACATTGCTAACAACATTGATTAAGGGAATCACATCGCCCAGCTTAAGGAAAAATATCAAGGCTACAAAATCTAACAGTTCATCCATTAGCACTCTAGAACTAATCCATCTGATCAGTAATCCAACTTTTCGAAACAAAAAGAATAAAGCGTAGAGGTTCATAAATAACTAAAAGCGCAGGTGACTTGCCTTTTGAGTAAGCACAGGTATGGCAGTATTTGGCATCTTGGTGGACTTGTTGTTTACAGATCATGCATTTTGCATTTCCGTAAGGTGTCCATCTGAAAATAAATCCAGGGCGGAAGAATGAGAACTAGAGCACCAGAGGATGTACCAACAAAAATTAGTAAAATATATGCTAACAGAAATTGGCCAAAAAAAGCATTCCATTAATTCAATAGACTACATGCATATCCAACAACCAGCTAAATCATTGTAAATGGAAGAGAATCAGATTCCACCCATATATTATACAGCAGGCCCTTGGAATTAAGTTGTCAGTAAAAATGAGGCATGTAGAATGAGAGAAAAAAATATGACCAACTATTCTTAGTGCATAAAGGCAGGACTACTCGTGTCTCACATCCACAAAGATCGCTAATTTTTTTCTTCATCAAACTTTATGTTATCTTGTATCTTTGTTGCACATTTTTAATGTATTATTAATCTAAGATTGTTTGTGGGGTACCTTTTAACTTTGGTCATCATAAGGTGACTAATTAGGCCGTAGGGCGGATCATATTATTTGATATTTAATTTGGTGATTATGGTGTGTCCTAGATTGATTAGGATATCAACCTTTACGCCTCAAAGTGCGTGTTTAATATTAATTCGGTTTCACTTCTTATAAAACTTTCGCTTGATCCAAGCATGCAACCCACAACCGAATTTGAATTAATTTTGTGCCAACAGCGGTAAATAATTGTTATTTATTTTCATATAAACGTGCTCTTCTTTGTTAGGAGCGTTACCCTTGTTATTTGTGTAAGGTTCCTAGTGTTGACTGCTAAAATATTTCTATCAAGCAAAGATAAGGATGCCAAATGACATTGATGATCGATTAACGAGGCATAGCACAAGAACTGAGAATACTTGAAACTCGCGAATGACCTCCGATCGTAAAAAAATCACATCATTGCAACTAAAATATCGAAATTACTCAAATGAGACCTCCCGCAAGAAAAACGAGTGAATGCAGTCGAAAACATCAAGTCAAGTGTGCGACGATACACAAGGTTGCCCAAACAATCTCCCGTCAAAAAATGAACTACACTAGTGCGTCTGAAACATCCCAAAACATAAGAAAAGACACCCATATTACCAGGTTGTCGGCATGAGAAAATCAATGAAAGTTCTACCTTGACAGACTACACGAGGCGAATTTTGGCGTGCTAACGTAAAAAAAGAAAAATCAACGAGCAAATTGACATTAACATATATATATATATATATATATATATATAATATTTGTTGAAACATACTTGTTAGAAAAAAATCTAATATCTATGCAAGAACACATATCAAGAGCTAATGCAATGAACACAAAATAATAACAAAGATAACAAACATCATAAAAGTATCGAGATTTATACAATTCGACTAAAAGATTAGCCTATCTCTCGAAAAGAGGATCTAATCCACTATAGAGAAGAAACAAGGGTGTTAATTAAAAGGGTTAAAAGATAGCCCTCTTCCCTAAACTCAAATAAAACGATATCACTGATAAAGACAAACAAAATAGAGAGTGACAAAAAAGATAATAAAAATTATTTAACTAATGCCATAAATCAGTAATTTAAAAGTTCCTCATAAGGGTAAATTTTTAGGTATTCATGGAATCAACACAAAAAATTTGACATATCAATGCTTTCACAGCATCAAGATAGTACAATACATTGCTTTCACTGCATCAGATAGTACAATACATTGCCAAAGAAAAAATCTTCGTCTTTAAATTTTCTTTCCCCCTCTACTTCTGCTAACTCCTCCCTTTTCACTAAAATATCAATGACCTCAGTTTCTTTAGCTCATTAGCAGACCCTTTCATTATCTCATTGCTTACCCTTAGCACACCATCCTCTTAGGCAGCTCACACCCATCTTACACACACCACCCCATGACCGTATGACAACCATCTATTAATAGAAGCTCGAGGGTTGATTTTCAATCTAACCAACTTAAATTGTAATTTAATTTTTTTTTAAATAACAATTTCTACAACAAATATTTAAAACCTCATCTTATTGAAAAACATAAGAAAATGTGTTTATCCTAACAAATATTTTCATGACTCAATAATATAGAAATAGATCTTCAATCTCGTTTATGAATCCTTCAAGGCGAGCTCCTCAAGCTCCTAAAATCCAAAAGAGAGCATTGTGCAACCTCAACAAGTGAAAAATGTGCCAAAATGAAACACGTGTGAAACCCCTACAACACATTTGTTGTATATTAAATTGCATCCACTTACATTAAAAATGCACTTGCCACTAAATGAGAATGTCTCAAAGTAGTTGCCTCCTCACTGTGAATGAAATAATAGTATTAACTAACACTAAGAATGTGAATCACGAGATCAATCTACGTAATCATTTCCAATCATATTCCCATCATAATGTGGCTTCTTTTCTTCTAGAACTTGACCTACTAACAAAAAGCTAACTATTTTATGCTTCCTAAAATCACATAACAAAGATGATGATGAAACTAAATTAGTTCCAATCTCAAAACTTCAACTCTCTCGGCCTTCACAATAACCAATGTACTCATTTGGAAATTACATCATTATTGGGACCATTTAAAACCTTAAGGATTTTAGAACCTATATCCTACATTATTGGGAGCATTTAAAGATAAGATTCTTCCTAAGGGCTATTATATGCCTCACTCATATCAATGACCTAATCATTCAATCACACATCCTTAATCACCATGTTAAAAGCAGCCATCTTACCATCAAATTGTTTCACATATGAATATAACCACTAGCACACGACTTCTAAGTGGAGAACAATTCCTTATAAGCATCGCAAACAATTAAAATCCATAATCCATTGTCCATTGTATCTACCTCTAACAAGCACCAAAAGAGCGCCATCTAATCCTATACAAAACCAATCAACAACAATACTAACATTTGTTGACATATATTTCTTTTGGCTGTCCTTGGCATGTTGATCCTTCGAAGCAAGACAATATTTCATGATGTATCTTTTCTTTTTGAAATGGAAGCAAGCCACATCCTTATACCTTCCAATATATTTCATCTATTATTAGAGTTATACCCCTTCTCACAAGATAATCCCAGAACATAATTCCTAAGCCAACTTTTTATATCTAACACACTCCTATTTAGCAATTACATCATTAAAAATATGTGAATTTTTTACATGTGCCAAGTTAATGATATCTTTAACATACAACAAAATGTCACAAAAACATGTATAAGGGAAAGATAAAGAGCACAAAAGCAATAAAACATGATCTACATCATCAACCATTACATAAATATCACTCAAAACCCTAACAATAATACTAAACTCATTAAAATGTGATTTAATTAACATAACTTCTAGCACGTGAAGCAAATACAATCTATTCTATTGATAAAGATTGTTGGAGAGACTATCGTCATATATGAAGATTCCAACTTGAGCAACATTTTTTCCATGATTGTTTCTTCCAAGACCATATCAACCAAACATAATTGAATATCCAAGAGAGATTTTTCATCTAGTTCTCCTTATCATTTTCACTAATAATATCAAGTATATATTAAAATGTCATATGAGTGATTTTGCAACCTGATGTTGGATTAACACACCCTGCATCTTGGTTCTCCAAAGCCAAAACTTGTTGAGCCAACAAACTTTCTTATGTCATATTTAAGGCCCTCCAATCTCTAATAAAGCCTAGCGAGAGTACAAATACAAGAGACAGAATGAAGCAATAAACCCTAAACCCGAATACACTCAATCGCACTAAAAAAGAGAAGCCATCAATCTCTCAAAATAAGCACAAAAAGATAAAGTATAAGGCAAATAATAAAAAAAAATTATTTAACTAATAAGAGAAAATCTCCTCGCATCTTTATGAAATTGTTGCAAAATTCCTAGTGCAAACATGCTTCATTGATTCAAAATAGTACCCTACCATCATAGCAAATCTTTTTTATTCTTTTCTTTTATTAAAAATAGATCCCATCACAAAACTATGGCTCTCATTGACACATCCTTGGATCACATCAGTGTGGTTCCCAGTTGTTCCAAACTCCCCTTCCCCTTCACACGCCACTGGATATTGCCAATGCTTCTCCCATTCTCCTTCACACAATGTTAGATCTAGTCGATGTTAGTTCCTAGTCGACACGGACTTCCCATCCCCTCCACATGTTGTCGGATTCCAACAATTCCTACCACCCTACCACTACCCATCACAAAAACCTCTTTTCTTCACACACAATCAAATCCCATCAATAAAATAAAAAGGAGCAATCAGCCACACAATATTCTCGAACGAAATTACACGCAATGGGTGATAATACCTTTATTTTTGCAGACTATTTTTTGAAGTCAAAATATCTAAAATTGTTTCAAACTTATTTGAATTCGAATATGATTTTAAACCAACCTCGAAATTGATTAAATCTCATTCAAACCTTGGTTTGAACATATTCACATGAGCAATCCTAACACAAACTTTAATACTTCTTCACACACTACTAGATCTCATCAAAGTCGGTTCCCAAATATCATGATCTCCCCTTCTACTTCGCATGCTACTAAATTCTGTTGATGCCACCACTCTTCTCCAATACACCTCGTTGGATCCCATCAAAAACTCTAGCTCTCCTTCACACACCATTGGATCCTATCACTATTGGTTCCCAGTTGGCACAAACTCCCCTTCCACTTCACATGTCGTTGGATCCTGTCAATACTAGTTCTTAGTCGACAAGAACTTCCCATCCCCTTCACATGTTGCCAGATTCCATTGATGCCTACCCACTGTTGATGCAGTAAAGGTAGGGGCTGATTTGGAGGGGTTTCAGTCTTTTTTGTCTTCACATGTGGCCTTCCAATGTATCTTTCTTCTCGAAGCTTTGATTAGTCGTAAGGTTTTGTTGTGTCCCTTTTTTGAAGTTGTAAGTTGTTGTGTCCTTTTATTTGAAGTTGTAAGGTGTTGTTGTGTTTGTTTAAGCTATTGTGGGATATAATAGTTTTGTTTTGTTCTACTTGTATTTATCTATGTTTTAAGGAAAGGAAGTCTTTAGTTTGTAATTTTTAGTGTTTTCTCGATTGCATCAACTACCCATCACAAACACATCTTTTACTTCAAACAAAATCAGATCCCATTAATAAACCTCCCTGCCTCCCCTGCATGCGCGCTTCACAAACTATCAAACTCAAACGAACAAACTCTATGACATTTGAAACAAGTTGAGAACGTGGCCCATCGTAAACTCTGCAAGGCTTGAATTTGAAAAAGTTCAAATCAGTTTCAAATGTCTCAACTTCAATAAGTAATCTACGAACAAAAAGGTTATCCCTCATTAGGGGTAGTTTCATCCTAAAAAAAAATTCAGGAATATTTCTCCAAAAAAACAGCAAGAATACTTGGTCAATTATGTATATTATGATGCATACAAAATAAAACTCCACAAAAGAATTTGAGTTAAAAACTTAAAAATACTAACCAAAGCTCAAGTTAATATTAATTTAATAAAAGAATAAAAGCTTATTTCCTCCCAATCTCACACTATCTATGTTTCTTTCTTTCTACAAGGATCAAATTATTTATAACATTTTTTCAACACTCAATTAAGAAAAACAAACGCGATGAACAATTTCCTTTTTATCTCTTAATACTCCCCTTCAAAATAAACAAGATTTATCTTTACTTTCTCTCCACAAATTCTTTTAAAAATATCTACTGGAATGTTCGCGTCTTTCGAAATAGTGTCAAAACTTCTCCTTCAAAGAACATTCGAACTTCTTTTAAAAGCCCTAACTCTATAATTCATCCGGCTACAATAAGGCACCCCATGTCCAGGAAATCCAAATATCTACTAAAGACTAGGAAATACAGAAAAAATAACTAACAAATCAATAGGCGTTCTGTATCCTTTCTACAAGGGACAGTGAGCAAAACCTGTTCTTTTTGGACAAAAGCTTGTTCTCGTTGATCTTCCTTCCCCCGCCTTCAGTTGTATTGCTCGCCCCCTCTTTCCACTTATCGGGCACGATCACCTTCGACAGCTTCTTCTCGCCTGAATTCGAACATAGGTTATAAAGAAACGCTAATGCTCAAGGATTCTCTATTGGAAAAATAATTAAAAAATCGAAGCTTACATTTCTCGCAAACCATCTCTCTGCTTCTTCTGTGCCTTCTACGAGATTGGACTTTGGAGAGATCGAAAGAAAGGGCAAGCGGTGATGCGGCGTTGCTGAGCTGGAAATTTTATATTTATTTTTTTAATTTATTTGCAAAATTTAACAATTTTGATTCTAAAATTCAAAAATAATAATAATAAATAAATCGAACCAAATTTTAATTCGATTCAATTATAAATGAACCAAAATATGATTAAAATTAATTTAAATAATATATATCAATAAGAATGATAAGAAATCTTTCCTCAAATATATATAATTTTAACATTTATAATAAATAATATTCATATGAATCTTTTTTTTCTCAATTGTTTATTTAAAATTCAAAAAAAAAAATTAATATTTAAAAAAGTTAGTCTTATTTAATTTTTAATTTCATCAATTAAAAGAACAAATATCAGAAATCAAAGCAAAGTTAAAATTTACTTTGTTAATATCATTTATTTATCTATTATTATCTTAAGAAATTGATCAAAAAAAATTTCTTTGTTAGATGGTTTGAAATATTCATTGATTGAGAACATTGGCAAATATTATTTTATATTGTAAATTTTGCAATATAAATAAAAATTAGTACAATACATTTTAGGAAATTTGTCTTTATATGCCTCATGAAAGTGTCATTTGAACATATGTCCCTACAATATTTTACGTCGAAGAAATGTGACTAAAAGTTTATTTTAGACGTCAATATCTGTATCATTGGAATATGACCAAAAAATATTAATCGTAACTCTTAGCACTTGTAGTCAAAGGTACAAATAAGAAAGTTACCCAAACTTCAACTCGAGTTTTTCTCTTCCAAACATCTTCTCTGTCTCTAGTGGTCTCAACTTGTAATTGATCTATCATTATGCTTCCCAATGAAGACCTCTGCCTTAAAAAAAATCTTCTATTCAAGATTAATGATGATGCACTTCGCTTTATTAAGATTTGAATGTAGTAATCTTTCGTTCCAATGCCAACAGCCTTGGATTAGAATAGAAAGAAGAATGAAAGGAGAATCTAATGTTCAAAATCAAATAAGATTCAACTACTATATTTAGTGTTTGAATCATCATTGATGTAGTTTTGATTATCTATTTCTAACCTAGGGTTCAAAGAAGGATCAAAATAGGTGCTAATTTACAATTAGAATTTTGAACTATATTCAAATCTTGTTCATATACTAAATCTTAAACCCCATTAGCCGAGACACTTGTTCGAGCATACAATAAATAAGTTTTGGAACTCATAGTACCTTCTTCAATCATTATTTGAACCATTTAAAAGTTTATTTCAAATCTAAGAACCCTATTCAAACAAGTTTTAAACTCTTTTCAAATAAGATTTTAATAAGTTTAAAACTATGCGCACCTTTTCATTATGTGTTATAAGAAATTGATTAATTTGAATTTCTTTGCTATCTATACAAATATTCCAACCAATCATTTAGGTGGAAAGCGTAATCTATGTCATCTAAAATTAAAGTAATTATTTGCTAATTATTATAATTTTGAATGAATTAGTAGTTGTGAGTGTTATTGTGTCAAATGGAATAGATAGTGACTGAGGAATTGGGCTAAGAAAGTGAAATCCAAAATTTGGAGATTTTTTTTTTTTCCCTTGCGAGCGTAGCGGCGTTGGGAATAGGGTGCCCCGACATGGGTGTTCTGGGAAGAAAATTTAGTTTTTAGGGAGCACTGAGGCACCAGGTAGCGCCACCATTGTGTTAAGGACGGGATCTAAAAGATTCTCTATGGGGACAGCGACGCTAGCAATCAGGACACTGCAATGCTAGGCCGATTTGGTGCTTTTTAAATAAAAAATATCTAAATCCAATAGCTATAACCCACTTCATTTTAGCTTGCCAAGGAAGAAAGGAAAAGGGAAGGAGAGAGAAAGAAACGGAGAGGTTTTAGAGTCCGAAAGCTAGAAATCTTTTGTTCAGTTAATTGAAAAAATTATCATGATCGAGGTAGGCAACCCGTACCTTATTTCTAATTTTAATTCCAAAGTGTATAATGAAAAATGTGTTTTTAAAACTATTTTTCTTAAACTTTAGAAAGGTTTCATTGTGTAACTTTTAATATATTGTTTTACTCTCCATTCTAGATAATTTAGCTGTAAGAAAGCAAAGTTTCACCGATTGGTTTTATCTGTATGAATTTTTTATGATTCTGAAAAATGATGGCATTTATGAGCATCACTATATTAGTAAACTATATTAATTTAGCATTTTGCACTATCTCTATAAATTTGATAAAATTTTGAGCACTTTGTGTAGGCAACTGAAATGCAGAGGTTTTTATAAAAGTTATCATATAGTTTCTATTTACTTTAAAGCTTTCAATTACATGTTACATTTTACATTTGCATTATCATGCATTGCATGACATTCTTGAGTTCTATTGTGGAAGGAAGTATGCTATGAAATTCTCTGTTTGGGCCCAAGTTAAAAATGTTTCTATTTTGGATTACACTATTCTAGCTCTGAATTGGCTTTGTATTAGACCATGCCCTACTATGTGTTGGCTATGCTTTGAACCTGTGTTCAGTAGGTGGGAAATGAAATTTGGGAGTTATAAGGGGCTTTAATACATATACATTTCTACATGTATTTTCACATGTGAACTAGTGTACTTATAACTATAAGTTAAATTGAACTTTTATGATTTTATTTCAAATGCATTTTACTTATGAATTGAACTCTATTATAGGACAAGAGGTTGGCCTAGTGAGTTTTATACTCACCTCGTTGTTTAAAATGTTTCATGCAAGGGTAAGAGTTTTGCATAGTAGACTGAGTCTCATAAGCAGAAGGAAACTTGATTTTGAAAGGTACTTATGATTTTTTAGTTCATATTGTATTTTAATTTTGCAAAAAGTAGTATAATATGAACGGTTGTAATTTAATTATTTTGAGAAGACGTTTCTGGTTTGTGCACTCTAAATATCTATTCTATATTATTTTAAATGATTAGCTGGCTCTAATAAATAATAAAATAAGTAAGAATAAACAAGTATATAAGAAGAAGTAAGTTTAAATCCCTCCATTAGGTCTTGGGGTGTTACAGAAAGAAATCTACCTCTAAGCATCTTTTCATTTGCAGAAGATTAATGGTTTTCTAAGGTCAAAACACATCAATTTCACACAAGTGTCTATGAGCCCTCTTAATTTAATAGTGATGTATATTTCTTATATAGTAGTTGATACAACAACTAAGCCTAGCAAATATTAAAATCAATATCTATTGATAATATGTTCATAATGCTTTTTTGAGGGTTGATCCAAATAGTTGTCATGTAAATCATTATCAAAGACCCAACACATTAGTCTATAATGGTATCAATCTTGTGCAAATTTTTTGCACAAGTAAACTACTGTAGAAACTTGCATAAGAATGGGACCACAATCTGATATTTTGATATGTAATAATGATTTTCATAATAGCTACTTGAGCATCATGACACTCAAAATGACTATCCTCTTGAAACTTGCTAACCAATTTGTAATAGCTCTTAATTTTAATATTTATTAAACCTGATAGCTATATCATTCATCATATAGAAGTACAAATCACTATTAAATTAAGACTAACAAGCACACCTTTGTGAAGTTATATATCATAGTTTTGAAGCATTTTATAGCATAGTATTTTGTATATTTGTTTTTTAAATTTTTCGTTAAAGATGTAGCATCACAAACTCTCAACCATCGAAATATTGTCCACTTTGGCTTAATGGCATCACCGTTTTGTTTCGTTGGTGTAATTTTTCGAGATGTCGTCCATCTTAGGAGTACTTGACCTCTCATGTACGAGCATGTTTAAATTTGAAATTTCTATGAAAGTTCAATCATTACATCAAAAAAATGGTTCGATATTTAAGATTTTTAACTTTATTTTCTTAGGGGGTTTCATGATATCCCCCACTTAGATAATTAAAATCCTCATTAAGTATCTTAGCATAAAATCATCCACCATGCAAATAGGATTTTACATATAGAGTTCTCATATTATACTCATGTATTGTTCTGATACCATTTGTAACATCCAAACTCTTAATTATTAGATATTGATCGCTTTGGCCTCATGACCCTTAAATAAAATAAAACCAATTTCCTAAATATCGAGACGTCTTTTAGTGTATTGATTAAAGTTTCATTAAAAGTTTTTAATTTTTAAAGGCTTAAAGTTACGCAACCTCGTATTAAAGAACTTCTAGGACGGTTAACCTCCTAGGAAGTTTCACTAACAACATAAAATTATAAGATCATTAGGCCAAAATAGATAATATTTCAATATTTAAAAATTTGGAATGTTCCAAAAGAGACCTCCATAAATATCCACTAAATTATGAGAGATGTATATTTATTAACCTTAAATACATTTAATGTTGTAAGATATATCATCAACTATTTTACAATGGGCATTAAACGTATAGTGTGATGTACTCTAAGTTTTTTTATCACAATGACAAGCATTAATATAACAATTTATCACAATGCCACAATAATTAATAACACTTAATTATATTACTCCAAAATTAATTTAACAACTAGCTAGTTATAGTACTACAAGAATTAATTAACATTTATATACATTTCTTCAAATTAATTACATTAAATAGAATTGATCTTTAACATTATATTGAATAGGGATACTTGATAGATATTACAAACTCAAAGGCAAGTCTTTTATAATACTAAATAAAATTACATCAAACAAAATAACAAGTATGACAAAATACTATTAATGTTCATATTTTTATAGCATATAAGTTTGAATGTGGCTAATTGTCACTTCTAATGGAGTTTCATTAGAAACTTTCAATTAAGCTTGCTCATACTGGAGCACTTCTAGAATGGAACACCTCTTGAAAAGTTATAAATACTTTGAAATATGAGAATGTACAGGGGATGCGAGGATAACTCTCAGGTCTCTCCTTCAATACGAGAGATTATTCTGTGTGAACATCGGACAAAACTTATCGCCCAGAGACGAATCAGGTGCAACCAAATCATCCAGTACCGAGTCGCAATACCAGTACCGAGTCACGATACCGAGTAGGGGGTAACATGACACATTTCTATTGGGCTCTGGACGGCATTCAATGTCTGCACAGAATAATTCATCCTTCAATACTGGCTCGGTGATCCACACGTTTCAAGCAACCATATTTAGTAAAGAGCTTCATGAACTTCTACTAGTTACATATGCAAAGTCACCATGAATTCAACAAATCATCTCAAAACTACTATTTCTTGAACAAAAGTAATTATCTATTGAACCAGAGAATACAAACGTTTTAAAATGCTGTGCGTAAAAAGATCAAATGGTAACTAAAAGTTTTTCAAACTATAAAATACATTACCCAATCTACCCCACAGGAAGTCACTGAATGGCCATATAAAGACAATTCAGAAAAAAATTTCAAGTGATGGATAAACCCAAGTTCAAATTTTGAATAAATTGTTTAGTCCAGGATGCAACGTTACATTTTCTGTTTGAGGACCTGGCGAAGCTGGAGCTTCTGACTTCGAATCCTTGCTTCCAAGAGCTTTGCCTTCAAGCTTTGCTTCTTAGAGGCCCAGGGCCAATCTAGACGACCTTTCATCCCTTCTGTGTTGTTAGATTTCAGCAAATCTGGAGAGCTCCAATTACCCACACTAGACGAGCTCAGACCTGTTTCCCCAGACTTCCTTGCAGGTGATACGGTGGCATTAGATAATCTACCGTTACAAAGCCTGCCACTGGTTAACTCAAAAGAAATCTTCTTTAAATCCTCAACATTATTTGCTCGCGATGACTTCCAAAGCCTAGATATGGAGGAACCTTTCTTTCTTGACTGCTTTGTGGTTACAGAGAAAACCTCATTGATTTCACCATTTTGTTTCTCATCATCTCCAAGTTCATCCCAATCTGTCCCACTAATCGATGCTTGACTCTCTAAATATACTCCATTAACAGAGGGTTCGCTTCCATTAGGTGACTTGCTTGAGTCCTGCTCTTCGACATGACTTACAGTTTCCCACCCACTATCATCTTCTTCATCAAAATTTCCATCAAGCACCAAGCTATTGCACCCATTAATGGGTTTCTCTAGAAGACCATTAGGTTCAAGGGTCACAGATCCATTACATTGTTCAATCTCCCTTTCACGAACTTGTTCTCTTGGCTGGAGTTCTTCAAATATCGAATAAATGTCTTCTGAAGCAGGTGGGGGCTGGTAGGACAACTGTTTGATATCATGAGGTTTAATAGAACCAACTGTCTTTTTAAGAGCTTCTGCTTGTTTCAACTCAGAAACATCAAAGTTATTTCCACTTCTTGATCTCAAAAAGGTCTCTATCTCCTCCTGCAGAGCACTTAGTTGTGAGTACTTCTCCTCAAGAGTTAGCTTCGCATCAATTAACTTCATCTGCACCCTTTCTTCGCGCCAAACCTCCGCCATCTGTAACATTTTCCTTTCCTCTTCCACTTCTTCTCTAGTCTTCAATGACTCAATCTTCAGTGCCTCAACTTCGGCCTTATCATCCCCAATCTCCTTAGCTAGCTCATTGCAAACTTCTTCCAGAAGCTCACGGGTCTTACTCTCTTTCTCAAACTCTTGTAAGAACTGCTTTGCCGACAACTTAGTCTTGGTAAGCTCATTAACAAGCTTGGCATTCATAATTTCCAGCCTCTGCCGGTTCTTCCTCTCCCTACTCAAATCTTCTTTCATTGAATCAATTACAGATCGGATCTTCTCATGCTCTTTTCTCTTCCATGCAACTTTCTGATCTTCAATTTTCCTAACAAAGTGGCCAAGCTTTTTCTTCGCCGATTGCTGCTCCGCCTCAAGCTCACTCACTCTCAACCGAGCTTGCTCAAGCTCTGATTGGAGAAAGGAAACAATAGAAATCATGTCGGATTGCTGGTCTTCGAGAAGCTTCATACTACCATACAAGTCATACGCATCCTTCAATACGTTTGGACATTCAGAGTCCCATTTTGTTGCCCTCTCTTTTGAGAAATGTAGTAATGAAGCAGATGTATCAAGCTGAGAAATGCACTGAATCAATAAAGGGATGCAAAAATACAATTCAAAAGAAAGAATATTAAGGTTTCTTTTTTATTAAAAGACAAAAAAGTAAGTAGGCTTAACCTTGTGTGAAATGCCTCCCTTGCGATTTTTTATGGCAAGAGGGCTACTGGATTCATAATTATTATCAGGGTAGAGATTGATGCCATTGCCATGGGACGAATAGGGCAGGTGTCGCTGACCACCAGAGTTGAATGCAAAGAAAAACATATTATCACTTTATCAGAAAAAGAAAGACTAAAAAAATAGAAAGTACAAAGCAAATAATTAAGAGCCCAAACACCACATTTAAAATTGAAGACGTTTTTAGATTGTATTTTGCGAAAGCAGAGTTTTACCTATTGGGTGAGATCAACCACTCGGGTAAATAGTTCTTTAATATATACAGGTAATATGATAATGCTTTTCAAATTTTAGAATAGGCTCCCTGGTAGCATGTTAAGTTATAAGTGTAATTGGTTCAAGTCAGTTCACAATCAGCACTTGTTGAACCCAGCTCAAAGCCTTGATTGATCTAACCAGTCGAATACAACAACAACAACATCAAGCCTTTGTCCCACTACTTGGGGTCAGCTACATGAATCCTTTTTCGTCATTTTATCATGTTAAAAGTCAAGTTCTCATTTAAATCTAATAAAGAAAGATCATTTCTAATATTTTCTAACTAAATTTTTTAGGTCTATTGTGAGCTCCGAAAATTCGGCCTCGGCCTCCACTCGCTGCTTCTTCTTTTCTATTCGAGCGAGGGGAGTTTTAACACAATAAGTTCCGAGGTAAATTTTGGAAGGCAGATGGGTTTGTAGATAAGACACTACCTAGAGATTTCGCCCTCATTTTGTGAGGACTTTATGATCTGAGTTCTGGTTTCCTATAGGCGCAAGCCCCTATAGTTAATTACCCCTCCCGATCACGAGAGAGAACTTTCGATTAAGGCTAGTCATCAATCAGATATGTATAGAAATACATGTATCTGGCATATAGTAGCAACATGGGTTTGAGATTTGAAGAATTGGATTTTTTTGGATTTTAGGTTGGAAAATTTGATATTTAAATAGAAATTGCACCATCTTGCACTTAAAGCGGATGGTGGGGGAATGGATGATGGACCCGATCAAGATCCCATGGTTCCGTCGTCCCGGGCCATCGCGGTCCCTGGTCTACTTAGTCAGAGGAGGTAGTCGACCCAACCTAACAGAAGGATCCTTGTCGGCAGCCATGGGTTGCTTCGTCCAAGGGTACCTTGTAGACCAGGGTTGAATATTTGCCTAAGGGGACAAATTTGAATCCACCTTAGCTAACAGAGGGCTTTGTGCCCTATCGATCATATCCTATTGATTCATATCTCAAGGATTTGATGCCAATAAGGAACGTAATGGCGCTGGTCATAACCGGTATATCGTGGTGCCATTTGGCGGCAAAACCACTCGGTTCAGAGGGCCCCGGGTCGTCGTAACCGTTTATCCTGCGGTGCCATTTGGCGGCAAACCACCGGTTAGAGGACATGTACCACGTCCTTACTGGCAGGAGATTGTTTTGAGAATGGATCCTAGTGATATTCTCGACCAGGCATTAGCTCTTTGTGAGCTGAAGTAATTTTCAGATTTATCCACCTCGGCAAACTGTTGCGGAGGGTGGATGGATTTTGCTTTAAGTGATTGATGGATTTATTTCAAATTTAAATATCTTGGAATTTGGGCTTTTTGTGGAGCCTTGGATTTTGGGGATTTTTGGATTTTTGGATTTTTGTGGATATTTGGAATTTTGAGTGGAGCTTTGGAATATTTGAAATAAAACTTTAGATATTTGGGAGATATTTAAAAATATTTGGGGAACCCCTCCGGTTGAGATAAGCAATCAACACGGCCATCATTGGGGTGTTTGGGGTCATTTCCATTTGATTGAACCTTGTCGACCCTATCAACTTAACGATAGGGGATCGGGTTTCTCATAGGCTTCATGCCTTTGTTTGTGAATTTTCTTGATTGTAGACCTTGAAGGCCTAATACGAATGTATTGAAACAAATACACTGGTCGCCACAGCCGTGTATTCGTTTAAAGGTCCGAACCCTGTCGACTTCTATTGATCCGTATAGAAGGATCGGGTTCGAACTAGAATTCACTTATCGACCCGCGCAGCATCCCTATGTGTCACGTGTGTACCAATAACACGCTCGTCGGGGCCCATGCGGGTGATTTTTATATTGATTTAGACATTTGTAGACGCCTTCTGTCTGCTTGTACCAGTGTTGCAGATCCGGTGGCGTTGAGTTGTGGATTGTAGACGCCTTCTATCTGCTTGTATCAGTATTGCAGATCCAGTGGCGTGGCATTGTAGATTGTGGACGCCTTCTGTCTGCTTGTAGGAGTGTTGCAGATCCGGTGGCGTTGCGTTGTAGATTGTAGACGCCTTCTGTCTGCTAGTATGAGTGTTGCAGATCCGGTGGCATAGCGTTGTAGGTTGTAGACGCCTTCTGTCTGCTTGTATAAATGTTGCAGATCCGGTGGCGTAGCGTTTTTGATGTTGACTCCCCCTTTCTCATTCACCGGGGAGGGATTTTCTGGACTTTGGAGTTCGTTGCTTTGAAGAGAACCCCCTTTGAGGTTGTCAGTGTAGTGGACTTGTTATTTTCGGTGTTTGTAGATATCATAACTATTTTCTTTCTAAGGATGAGGCAATGAAGAAACTTTGGAACACCATGAAGTTTAGTTCTAATTTGTTTGAACTTTTCTCTCATTCTGTCAGGAGGTGTCCTTCTCCGTACATCGAGTTGCCCTTGTACCCGACATACTTGGAGATTTTGGTCACCGCTGTCGTAGGTGATATATGTACTTGTGTCCACAGTGATTCATTATACTTACAATACACTGTTGTTATCCACAAGTATCCATTTGCAGGGGACTGTTGCATCTACTACTATCTCCTGAAAACGTTTGTAGAAGACCCATTATTCTGCATCATATCCACCCTTTCACCAATCTCGGGTGGTTTGATTGTATTTGTTTGATCTCGTAGGGATCATCGTAGGAGATGTACTTGTGTCCACAGTAGTTCATTGTATTTGCAATATACACACTGTTGTTATCCACAAGTGGCTCGTGTTTGTTTGTAGGGATCCGTTGTATTTGCTACGACCTCCTAGAGATGTTCGTAGAAGACCCACTGTTCCCACATCATGCCCACCTATCATCAATCTCAGGTGGGTGACGATTGCTTTTGCTGTAGAGGCAGATCTTTGATTGCCGGTCTTCAATATTGTCATCTCAATCAACGGGCATTGTAGGGATTGTCGTAGGAATTCGTTGCATCGAGGTCTTGTAGTTTGAGTTTCCCGTGTGTGATTCAAATTTTGATCTTTGCATGTGTTTGGATCCAAATTCAGTTTCATTCAGACTTGAATTCATCAAGTTTATAAGTCCCCACTTGATGTCGTATAGTCTGAGTTCAAATATGAGCTCAAAGCACATATTCAAATTGATAGTTCATGTTCAAATTGTAGATTGAGTTTGAGTTTCAAGTCTCCTGAAGCCTTTAGAGATTCAAGTCTCTTGTATCCCAGTTGAGCTCAGGTTCTTTATTGTTCTCGTCAAGTTCGAGTTCCGATCTTTGTTCCAAGTCTTGTTCAAGTTCCATTTGATGTCATACAGTTCAAGTTCAATATCCGTCAGTTTGACTTAAATCATTTGCACTCGATGTCAACTCGTTTGAATTTAGCTTGATTCCTTAACTTAGTTTAAGTTCCAGTCATCTTGCTTATGATTCAGTCAAATTTAGACTCAACTTTAAGGTTCACAAGTTCGAGTCTGAGTTCAAGTACGAGTTCCCTGCGGTCCTTTGAGTTCAATTGCATATTCAATTTGGTTTGAGTTCAGTTCCAATTTGATTTCATTTGGATTTGATATTTAGAAATCATTTGAGTTTTGTTCTGATTCAGATCTACAATTCACTGTTCATTTGAATGCAGGCTCTTGTTCTTTTCTGTTCATACAAGTCCTCTGCTCATTTTAGTTCAAATTCTGTGCCTTTTTTTTTTTGTTCGAGTACAAGTCTTCTGCATTGTTGCCCAAGAAGGTCTTCAAATTGTTCAAGTCTTTGTACATTTCAGTGAAAATTTCGGCAGCAACCAGGCATATCCCCCGTTTGGGGGAAAATATGGGAGCTGGGCCTTCCCACCACGCTACTAGAGCGTGTATGGTAGGTGTCCTTGGACACCGCGGCCGTACAAAGTTTCATCCCACCACGCTACAAGAGCGTGTATGGGGCCTTCAGCAGTATCCGTACCAGAACAGCAGTGACTCTCCCCACCACGCTACAAGAGCATGTATAGGGCTCTCCCACCTCGTCGTATGCTTCGCATCGGGCTCCCTCCTACCGTGCTACAAGAGCGCGTATAGGTGGTTCCCCGGTCCGCTGCAAACGTCGAGAATGGAATTTGGAACATCATACCTCTGCGTAGCAATCGTCGGCGGTGTCGGTGTCGAGGTCGAGGACCGTCCCCACCACGCTACAAGAGCGTGTATAGGGCATACCCGCCTCGTCTTATGCTTCGCACCGGGCTCCCTCCTACCGTGCTACAAGAGCGCGTATAAGTGGTTCCCTGGTCCGCTGCAAACGTCGAGGACGGGATTGGAGTCAGAAATTTATACCTTGAAGACCCGGCGATGGAGGCTCCTGAACTGAGGCAAGGAGGGCACAGATATCGAGGCGGGAGGAGCAGGCATTCTAATTATTAGTAATTATAATTATCTTAAATAATTATGTTTATTTAAAATTATCTATAATTAATTAAAGTAATTAATTATAATTATTATAATTAATTAAAATAATTAATTATATTTAATTTCAATTAATTAAAACTAATTAATATTAATTAACCTTAATTAATTAATATTAATTAATCACAATTAATAATAAACAAGTTATAATATAATTAATTAATATTAATTTTAATTAAAGTAATTATAATTAATTAATTAATTATAATCATTTAATTAAAATTAATTATAATTAATTATAATAACTAAAATTAATTAGGATAAATATAATTACAATTAATTAAAATTAATTAAAATTAATTTTAATTAAAAGGTTAATCTCTCCCTCTCCTCCCTCTCTCTGGCTTTGGCAATTTCACAGGATTTGGCCGACAAAGCGCTCGATAGGGAGAATGTTACCTTCTCAAGCGGCGAGCTCCCGTGGTTGTTTCCGATCAGAATGTTATAACTTTCGGTCCAACAGAGAGGGGACGGCGTCGATCGAGCGAAGTCGGACAGTAAGGAGCCGGGGAGTCACGCGTGCAAGGGAGAAAGTTAACTTCACACCAGCGAGCTCCTGGTCCTTGCGTCCGATCAAAATGTCGTAACTTCCTTTTCGACAGGAGGAGAAAGTCGTCGATGGAGCGCGGTCGAACAGCCTAAGGAGCCGAAGAAGCGGCGCCTACAATCTCTACACCTCCTGTGAAGCACCGAAGCCGAACATCAACGAAGGAGGAGGAGCGAGAGTGAGAGCGTCGAGAGAGGAGGAACCAGCGCGAGGAAGAGTCGCGAACGAGAGCCCTTCGTGCTCATTTTAACAACGCGGCAGAGTCATGGGAGATGGGATGTCGATCGTGCGAGCGACGTGCGTAGGTCGTGGGATGGCAGCGAGGTACGCACGATTTTTTTTTCTTTTGTTTTCGGTACAGCAGACGGGTCAACATCTATCTCTACCAGTTGAATAAAATGTATGTTAGTTCTCCGATTTTCTTATCCCTTTTGAGAAGCCAAAAAAACAGTTGAATGAAAGTTCCAAAGACCCCAGTTCGGCCAAGTAAGACTCGATATGGAGAGTTGGCTCTAAAGAGTACTTGGATCTTCGACACATCAACAATGGTGCAAATAAATGCAAAGCTCATGGTTCATTTTGTAAATCAAGTTGCTACTTCTTCAAGCATCTTTTTTTTTTTTTCAAAGCTATCTTTGAGCTTTTGTCTCTTCCAAAGATGAAGAAGTTCTAGCATCTCTTAAGCCTTCTATAGCTGATGAACTCATAAAGTACTACGAAGCAGAAACTTACAGAGCTTCGCTACGTAGGGAAGAATGTTGTTATCGTTGTTGAAATCAGCACTGATCAGAAGAATGGGTTACTAACTTCAATTCAAGCAAAGTGCATCATAGCGAGGGAAAGTAGCTTGTTAAAAATGGGCTACAATTTGGCGAGAAGCTATAAGAGATTATATTCAAAATAAGCATCAAAAGTTTGATATTGCAAATAAAGAGAAGAAGGATAAAGTTACCTTTAGTAAGGAGCTGATTCTTTACAAAAGATTAAAGACAAATAGACGTCAGAGAGAATATAGTTAGAGGAAGCCTATAATATTCAAAAAATTTTGAGAAGCTAAAAATATCTAAATTTACCTAAAATAAGATATCCCATTTTTCAAACATTCCAAAATTCAAAAATAATGTTTTTATAAAATTCTATAATTTGTACTGATCATTTGGTATATATATATACATATAGGTAATCATAAGCTTATATAAATTTAATTAGATTTAAATTAATTCATCTAAATTAAAATTATAATTTTATTGTTAACTGGATTAATGTATTGTAGCAATTCAGTTTTTCTATTTTCTCAGGCATGCAGTGGCTGATGATATATCAGAGGGCTGTAATGAGGAGCTATTAAGGGTATCTTAGGAATAATATTATTAGCAAAATCTATTAAGTAAGCTAACCCATTAAATTAACTAAGCCCTAAAACGAAGCAGCAGCCATCCGATCCGTTTGAAGGCTCTCGCCCAAGGACGTGTAGCATAAAGCAGAGGGGAAAATTGCAGCTGGCCAACGGAAAGAAGGAAAGAAAGAAAAAGCTGAGATTTTGAGCTGAAATCCGATTTTTTGTGATTCCTTTCGCATAATTGATTACAAATAGAAGTTGGGGAACTTGAAATTTACATGCTAAGGGATTATTTTGAGACAAAAATGTTATTTTAAGGTTAAATTGAAATATAATTGAGTTAGAAGTTAAAATTTGTTTTTAATATAAAAATTCTATTCTTTAGATTGTTTACAAATGAAAGACGGAAAGAGGCATCGAGGTAGAAGTAATAAGCCAGTTTATCCGAGGGTAAATCATCAAGCTCCTCAATTAAGTAATATATGCAATTTTAATTCAAAAAGCAACTTTATTGAAATTCTAATTTTAGAAAGTAACTTTATTATAAACTAATATCATTACCTTCCTTTTATATGTAAGTTAAAACATCCAATATTAAAAAATTATTTTGTTTCATTTTAAAAGTACACAGGTATATATATAAAGTTATAAGATGAAAATGTGATATATGCATCTAGATATTTGAACAAAAAAATATAAGGAAATAAGCTTTAGAAAGATCATGTATATTGATAGATTAGTAATGTGACAATATGTACAAGTAGGAAGACAAAAGGGAACCCATCAGGAGATAAAAGGGTTCTCCAGTTAAGATATATATGATGACTTGTACAGGCACGGCAACAAAGGTGGGCCTGTATGGAGGCAAAAGGGTCTTTAGAACATAGCCTTAGAGCTTATGGTAGCTAAGAAACCACTTCCACTTACATATTACTAAAAGAATAATTGTATATGATATATGCAACAACAACAACATCAAGCTTTATCCCACTACGTGGGGTCGGCTACATGAATCCTTTTTCTCACACTTATGAAATACTGTTAATACCTGAAACTGCTTTACTTGAATTTTTTATTCCTATTAGGTATTTTGCTAACAATTACATAAGATGTTAATTTTGATATTTCATATGTCAGGATTTCAGGTAATATATTATTAGACTAATATAGAGCATAAATAAAATTTTATAATAATTACATTCTATCTTTAAATTATTTATTTTGCTGAGTTTTAGCTCATATAATATTATCTTAAATGTCATTATAGGTAAAAGAAAGGATAATGTAAAATTCGAATTAGGGTCATATTTTTATATTTTGATCTATGTTATCGTTTGAGCGTACAATTTTGTTGTAAGATAAAAGTTTTGGAAAGATATGTATATTGTGATTAAAAAAAAAAATCTTTTGTTGATACGCAAAAGAATCCTAATTTATTTTAGCAATTTTGTAGTTTAATAGATGAAAATTCTATTTTAGAAATACCTTTGCTCTAGCGACAGCAACAACAACACCACCAAGGCTTTATCCCACTATATGTGGTCGACTACATGAATCATTTATCTCCATTATATCATATTAAGAATCAAATTCTCATTTAAATCTAATAAAAAAATTATTTTGAATACTTTCTAATCAAGTATTTTTAGGTCTACATATACATTTTTACATAAGCCAGATCTAATACATCTACTCTCTTAATCGGGTCATCGTAATGCCAATGTTTTATTTAATCAAACCATCTAAGGCGACTCTCTCTAATCTTATTTGCCACTAGAGCTACTCCAACCTTTTCACGCATATATTGGTTTCACATTCTGTCTCAAAGTGTAAAGTCATTCATCCACCTGAGCATCATCATCTCTGCAACACTTAACTTAATTTTACAGTTCTCTTTTAATGGCCAACATTCTGCGTCATAGGCATTGCAAGTCCACCATCTTATAGAATTTTCCCTTCAAGTTTGATCACGCAACAAGCCCAATGCATTCCTCTAGTGAATTATGGAAATTTTCATTTCTTCCCATTTATTTTTTTATGTATACAGAATGGTTAGGAGGATTTATCTCTATTTGGCTCGTGCCAACCTAAATGGGTTGTTTTGGGGTGTGACAAAGTCATAGTGATTTTAAGGATGAATTATCCAAGGAGGCTTCCTTAGCAATGGCAGTCAATAAAATGAAGAATTTGTGAAGAGAGCTTGAGATAATACTAAAGACGACTATGATTTCGAGTTCTAAGATCCAACAACTTGCCAAGATAGATCAAATAGCTAATTTTAGAATTTTGAACACAAAAACATACTAAATAACTAAGAGTCGTCTTCATGAAGGTTGACTTGATCAAAAAGAATATATGTAGATGAATATCGGTTCTCAATAATATGAGAATGAAGCTTTAGAAAACAAGTTTCAAGCAAGAACACAAAGTTAAAGGCCAAGGTTGCTCAAGCAATTTTGTGAAGTCACGGCAATTCATGGAGTCAGTTTCAGAGAAATAAAAGGGAATTGACTTGTCTAAAGACTTTAATGAAACAATATATTACTGCATCAGTCTGAGCTGGCCTAAACTACTACTTAAAAACCATATAAGAAGATGATAATGAGGACAAGTAAACAAGTTGACGAGTAGATGAGTAAACAATTTAATAATGTACTTCAATTTTTTTTTTTTTTTTTTTTGTTGTAAGAAGTCTTGCAAGTTGAACTCCACAGGGAATTTGTAATGAAATATAAGATTTTATGAATTGTCGTGTGTGCCTCTCTGTGTACGTGGTTGCATCTTTATTTTTCCTAAGTTCTGATGCTTGTTCGATCATTTGCTAGGACCTGGCCGCCGATGGTTTGGTGTCGCCTCTTGACTCAATCAAAGGGTTTGATAATTCTTGCTTAGTGGGATCTTCAAGTGGAGGACTAGGTGTAGAGAGGGTCGATGGAGGTATAGCTGATCCGGGGAGAGGATTTATGTTTTCCTTCTTGAGGGAAGAACAAGTTAGGAAGAATAATTGCCCATAGAGGAGGGGATGTGGCCGGCCATATAGGGGGAGATAGGTGAGGTTTAATTTCGAATTTGGATGGTAGAATAAGGCATGGACAGCAATTTAGAAGGTCGGAATTTAATTCTAACAATTAACAAAATTCTAGAATTACTTTCTTGTCCAGGTGGCATGCAAATTAAGACAAGAATCAATTGGGATTTAATGGCTGCTTTAAGTGGGGGGGAGTGATTGGGGGGAATTTGAATTTTAATGACCCCAAAATAATGAGAGAGGGGAGGGGCAGCAAGCCTTGATGGAGGGGCTAATTGGGGAACTCAAAGTGGAAAGGTAATAATTGTGGGGAGAGGGGAAGGGGGTGACAAGGACAAGGGGAGGTGGAATAATTAGAGGATTTAAAGGAGTTTCCAATTTTAGAATACTAAATGAGGAAAGGACATTTATGACAAATCTCTATTCAAAATTCAAATTATCATAAATGGGGAACTTTCCTAACATAACTCATCTCATTTAAGAAATAAATTTCAGATTTAAGTAAATTAAAATCTCAATTTAAATCTTTCTAAATTTATAATGCGCTAAGTTTGGAAAGTATTGATTACTTGGTTTGAAATTTTGGAGGCAATGGGGAGAGGTGGGTGGCCTGCGGCTAGGAGGGGAAGGGGGCCGGTTGTTAGGGTGAGGAATCGGCCAATGGGAGAGAAGGGTGGCCAACGGTTTAGGAAGCGAAGGGGGCGGCAGTTTAGGGCGGTATTCAGCCAAGGGATGGCTTGTGGAGGGGCCAGCAGCTAGGGGAAAAATAGCAAGACGAATTGTAGGTGGAGATAAACCACGAGTCAGGATGCTTCATGCGGCTGATGGTTAGTGTTTTACCCTCACCAAGGGACTTCAAACTCTCACAACTCTCCAAGAAACAAAGTGCATAAATTTTTCATCATAATAATCATCATCCTCTCCAAAGAGGAGGAGATGTCTATAAATAGATGACTACAATAAAATATCCAATGACAGAAGTGCCCCCTGGGATCACATAAGCCTACTCCCTCAAGTGAGGGTAAAAACGAAAAAAAATACATAATAAAAAACAAATACATATAAATGCTAAAAAATAAAGTGGTACAGTCGTAGACGTAGATCTTCGGCCCCTTCTCTGATAAACTTTCCACGGTCGTATGTCCTCATCAATTAAGCTTATCATATTTACATTTTTCCTTGAATGAAATTCATTCTTTAAGCTAAGGCTATGCTACTTTGTCAAATGTAAATTGATTAGCTATCAATGAGCCGTACCTCACTTACAGAAGTAGCTATCCTGCCCTAAGTAGTGACTCAATAAGTTGCTTGTAAAAGTTGGTCCATCATTTGTTGAATGGTTGAGTATACATTCTACAAATAAATTTCTCCCATTTTGATCTCAATTATTAACATCTCAATCAAAATAGCTTAAAGTTTAGCTGACTTTAAGTAGAACATTAAGTGCTTAATTTATTATAGAACTTACCAATAGTTCCTCACGTATAATGAACTATTGAATTTGAATTTATGGAATATAGCTAATTCCTATCAAGATAAGTTTCACAAGTCTAATGAATAACAATTAACAAATTCCCTGCATAGTCAAGAAATTTTGATTCCCTTACAAATTATGAATTGATAAGTTCTAAAATATAGCAAATTCGAAAAAAAAAAAATCAGAGAATAAAAAGAACTTATGAATTATTTGAGTGAAGCAGATTATACATTTCCTTGGTGATGAGTTCCCCAAGTTTAAATTTTTTTTAGTTTATCATGCATAACAAATATGGCAAATTGACAATTTCCTAGAGACTAGTTTTCAATTTTTTTAGGACTAGTTACCTAAGTCAAACACGACATAAGAGATTTACTTAAAAACTAATGTTTCAATTTTGTTTGATCATATAGATTTATTCTATTTTGCAGAGATGAGGATGCTCAGGTGAATGAGTGGCTTTACTCTTAGAGACAGAATGTGAAACGAGCATATACGTGAAAAAGTTAGAGTAGCTCCAATGACAGACAAGATTAGAGGCAGTCGCCTTAGATGGTTTGGTCACATAAAACATCAGACTTCCGATGACCCCGTTAGGAGAGTAGATGTATTAGACTTGCATCGGACTTCCACTGACCCAGTTAGGAGAGTATAAATATTAGGCTTGGCTTATGTTAGGAAAGGTAAAGGTAGACCTAAGAAGAATTGGTTAGAAAATATTACAAATGACCTTTTTTAATAGATTTTGAACTCTTAACAAGACACAAAGAAGAAAAAGGATTCATGTAGCCGACCCCACATAGTGGAATAAAGTCTTGATGTTGTTGTATAAAGATTGCTTCTGTTAAAAAAAAAGAAGAAAAAAAAAAGAATCATGAGTTGACCTAACCTTCATTTCATTGATTGAAAATACAATTTACAAGATAGATAAAGGGCATTTTCCTTTCACGGATGGTAAATTTTCAAGAAATTATCAATCCAAGTATGAGACTTTCTTTACCTAATAAAGCTTGAAGTCGGTAGGCAATAGATTTAATTTGTTCATTAATTGTGATGGGTCCTTCCCACATTGTAGTTTGTCGAGAACAGATTGGCATGTCATTGTGTCAACCTTGTTAATGACAAAATCTTCAGAATGAAAGTATTTTTCTGAGACATTGGCACCATGTTATTTGTGACTTGTCTCCTAACTTATTCATATAGCGAACTCTTTAAGGAGGTCAAGGTAGGTTTTGAATCCTTTATTGGAGTCTCACCGATCATAGAGTTCTCCTTCAAAGTTTGAGGCAACGATTACTCTTTGACTATGTATATTACTCAATAAGCAAGAAGGACTCAGAGTCGAGAGAGGATAAAAAAATTTGCACAAACATTAAGGAAGACATTATCTGCAAAAAGCATGAAGGGGTGATGTAGACAAAGGGGGGGTCAACCCATGTCAAAAATAATTAGATTTTTGGCTTTCCTTGAGTCTACTAGCTCAATCAAAATTGAGCTGAAATTTTAGCTCATTTATGAGCTGGTCTTTAATTCACTTATTGAACTAAGGGTTAGCTCATTATTAGCTAAGTTTTAGCTCATATTTATCTTTTATTTAATGCACTTTTATTATAGTTTTTAATGTTTTAAATTATGGTGTCTCTTGGGTTCCAAAATGGGCTTTTGGAATCCCAAGATTGATGTTTTATTTTCCCATATGTGGCTCCTTGAATTCCACCATGGCTTTTAGTGCCTTTGCCCCTTGGGATTCCGGTCGGCTGCTGGTTTTCCGCGCCCGGGGTGTTTCCCGTGGCCGTGGCTCCTTGGTTCCGTGCGGTTTCCTCGTCTCCCGTGGCTGCCTCTTCGGTTCCTTGGCTTTGGATGTTTTTTAAGTATTTTAATATTTGTAATGTTTTAAAAAAGTGAATGATATGTTATTTTTGGAAAAGCTATAACCTGCGGGTTTGCTTAGGAAATCCTGCGGGCTATTTCCACCCTTCTTTCTCATCCCCTCCGGAAATCCTGCGGGCTCTTTCCAACCTTTCTTCTCAGGCTTCTAACCTCTTTCGTCTCTCCGAAAGTGCCACTCCACCTGTATCCTTCTTCTCTAAGTGAAGCAACTTTAGGGTGTCGTCAATTTTAGATTCGAGTTTGTTAGATCGTCGTTTGCAGTCTTTTGATTTCTAGTTTTTACATTTTATTTGAAATGTAAGAGTTTGTTCTTCCCCTTCTTTTTTTCGTCAGTAGAAGTCCAGTCTTTTTATTTGTGGGCGAAGGGTATAGACACACCTATATTTTTTTGCCCGCATCATTTGGTATCAGAGCAAGTTAGGAAGTCCTAGGTTGTGTTTGTCAAGTTGTAGTTTGTCAAATTTTATTTTAGTTTGTTAAGTTTGTCAAATCAAGTCTTGTCGAGAGTTTTGTGAGTCTTGTAAGTCTTGTCGTGAGTCTTATTGTGAGTCTTATAATTTTTTAGTCTTTTTTAAGTCTGTCAAAAAATGTAAAATACCAAAAATATGGCTACATTCAAGGAAGAAAGCAATCAAAATAATCCTGATGTCCCTCTCCTGTTGGACAGATGGATTCCTACAGAAGGTGATTCAACGGATCCGCTTCAAGATCGACTGTACAAGCTTCAGAATCACAAGTTCCTATGTGATCAAAAATTCGAGAAGTACAAAAGGTATCTACAACAACAGTTCGAAAAGGAACAGGAATAAATTTTGAAGAAATTTGGTGAGAAACTCAAAGAGCTAGATGAACAGTATGCACCTCCTCAAGGGAATCAACAACCAACTCATCAGGAGCTGAGTTCGCAAGAAGGGGAGTCTGATGTAGACAAATGGGGGGTCAACTATTGTCAAAAATAATTAGATTTTTTGCTTCACTTGAGTCTACTAGCTCAAACAAAATTGAGCTGAAATTTTAGCTCATTTATGAGCTGGTCTTTAGTTCACTTATTGAACTAAGGGTTAACTCATTATTAGCTAAGTTTTAGCTCATATTTATCTTTTATTTAATGCACTTTTATTATATTTTTTAATGTTTTAAATTATGGTGTCTCTTGGGTTCCAAAAGGGCTTTTGGAATCTCAAGATTGATGTTTTATTTTCCCATGTGTGGTTCCTTGAATTCCACCATGGCTTTTAGTGCCTTTGCCCCTTAGGATTTTGGCCGGCTGCTGGTTTTCCGCGCCCGGGGTGTTTCCTGTGGCCGTGGCTCCTTGGTTCCGTGCAGCTTCCTCGTCTCCTGTGGCTGCCTCTTCGGTTTCTTGGCTTGGGATGTTTTTTAGGTATTTTAATATTTGTAATGTTTTAAAAAAGTGAATGATATGTTATTTTTGGAAAAGCTATAACCTGCGGGTTTGCTTAGGAAATCCTGCGGGCTCTTTCCACTCTTCTTTCTCATCCCCTCCGGAAATCTGATAGGAAACACTTGGATTTCCAAGTGTTTCACACCAAAACCAAGTGGATCCAAGGGAAATCTGCTGTCCACAGCAGAAAACAGCCAAAATACAAGAAACTCTGAGAGGAAAACGTAGAAGAGCACGTAGGAAATGATGCAAACACTTTTATTTCGTTAACGGATGAAAAGCACTTGCAAGATACAACTTTCCTTCAATTCGAGAGGAAGGAAAAACTCTCCGACAATCTCCGGCAAAGCCAAGAGCCCAAACACACCAAACCCTAGATCTCCAGATAATTCAAATTCAAGATAATCTAAATCCCTCCCAAAACACCTAATTAAAGACAAAGGAATATTACAAATTACCTAAACACCCCTTAGTTCAAAATATTTCCCTCCTAATCTTGCATTGAGCCCATAATGGGCTCCACAAAGTTTCCGCCCAGGCTCTGGCTTCCGCTGGGTCTATTCCGTCGCCTGGAATAGACCCGGACCGGTCCCTCCTGGACCGGTCCAGCCGGCCCCTCCTGGGCCGGCGTAACATTACCGCCCTCCCAAAGAATCACCTTGTCCTCAAGGTGAAAATCAGGGAACTGTTGCTTCATCCTCCAGTATGGCTCTCACGTAGCCTCGTAGTCAGGAAGGTTCTTCCACTGGATCAACACTTCCTTAGTTTTATCTTCTTTCTGGCGCACCCCTTTGAGCTCCATAGGTTCTAGAATCACCTCTAAGTCCTCAGTCAGGGTTGCTGGTAGCTCAGAATTGGCAGTGCTCCCCAATGGCCTTTCTCAATTGTGACACGTGAAACACTGGATGTATAGTTGCCGATGGAGGTAGTTTCAATCTGTATGCTACTGCTCCAAACTTCTCCAGCACTTCATAGGGCCCAAAGTACCTTGGAGCCAGCTTTTCATTCACCTGTTGGCAACTGTCTTCTGTCTATATGGTCGGAGCTTCAGAAACACCCTCTCCCCTGCTGCAAACTGTATGTCCTTCCTATGCCCATCCGCCTGCTTCTTCATAATTTGTTGTGCTCTCAGTAGATGCCTCTTTAGCTCTTCAAGTACTCGGTCTCTCTCCTCTAAGTACTCATCTACTGACGAGACAGGAGTGCTGCTACTCCCAAAATGGACCAAGTGTGGGGGATCCCTTCCGTACAGCACTTTGAATTGCGTCATCTGTGAAGCAGAGTGAAAAGAGGTGTTGTACCAGTATTCTGCCCAAGGTAACCATTTGGCCCAAAGCTTAGGTGTCTCCGACACAAAACACCTCAAGTAGGTTTCCAAGCTCCTATTAACCACCTCCGTTTGGCCATCTGTTTGTGGGTGATAAGCGGTGCTCCTTTTCAAAACTGTTCCTTGTAACTTGAACAGCTCCCTCCAAAAGTGACTGAGAAACACCTTGTCTCTATCGGACACTATTGCCTCTGGTACCCCATGCAACCTGACAACCTCTCTGATGAATGCTGAAGCCACTGTTACTGCGGTGTAAGGATGTCGGAGGGGAATAAAATGAGCATACTTGCTCAGCCTATCCACCACCACCAGGATCACTGTGAAGCCTTCTGAACGGGGCAGCCCATCTATGAAGTCCATGGATATTTCCTCCCATACTCTTCCTGGTAACGCCAATGGCTGTAGTAGCCCCCCTGGTGACATAGCCATGTATTTGTTCCTCTGACAAATCTCACATCTGGCCACCATCTCCTCTACATCTCTATGTATTCCCTTCCAGTAAAGCTAAGCAGCAATCCTCCTGTAGGTCTTCTGCACCCCAGAATGACCCCCAACCGCGCTCCCATGAAATTATTGGAGTATGTTTGGGATGTGGATAGAAGTCCTGGGCATCACGAACCTCCCTTGATACAGCAATCTGTCCCCCTCTACTGAGTACCCTGGGTGGCTATCACCTTCCCTTAATAAATCAGCCCTGATCTTTCCCAACACCTCATCCTTCGAGCTCTCTACTTTGATTGCCTCCCAATCTAACATCAAAGGAACAGACACAACCACTGTCTGCAGTTCACCCAAACGTCTGGATAAAGCATCCGCAGCTTTGTTTTCCCCGCCTGGTCTGTACTGAATTTCAAAGTCATACCCCAGCAATTTTGAAAGCCATCGCTGATGCTCTTCAGTCACCATCCGCTGCTCCAACAAGTACTTCAGACTTCTCTGATCTGTTCTGACAATGAAATGCCTACCTAATAGGTAGGGTCGCCACTTCTGGATGGCTAAGACAATAGCCATTAATTCCCTCTCATAGACTAACTTCAACTTGGCTCTGGCTGCTAATACCTGGCTGAAGTAGGCAATGGGTCGACGATTTTGCATGAGCACTGCCCCCAATCTGTACCCTGAAGCATCAGTCTCCACTATGAAGGTCTGAGTGAAGTCCGGTAGAGCTAGGACTGGTATCGTGGTCATAGCCTTCTTGAGTGTCTCAAATGTTGCTGTGGCTGCCTCTCCCCATAGGAATCCATCTTTCTTTAGTTGTTCTGTTAGTGGCCAAGCTATAGTATTGTACCCTTTAACAAATCTCCTATAGTATCCTGTCAGCCCTAAGAATCCTCTCAATTCCTTCAGATTCTTAGGCAATGGCCATCTCAACATCGCCTCCACCTTTGACTGATCAGCTGCCACCTCTTCCTTGGATACTACATGGCCCAAGTATTCCACCCTAGATTGGCCAAAACAACACTTCTTCAGATTGGCTCTCAACTGATGCTCCTGTAGAACTTTCAATACCAACTTCAAATGCTTCATATGCTCCTCCTCAGTTCTACTGTATACCAAGATGTCATCAAAAAACACAAGCACAAACTTCCTGAGATACGGTCTGAACACCCTATTCATCAGTGATTGGAAAGTCGCAGGGGCATTGGTAAGTCCAAACGGCATAACCAGAAACTCATAATGCCCCTCATGTGTTCTGAACGCCGTCTTAGAGATGTCTTCCTCCCTCATCCGGATCTGATGGTATCCTGACTTCAAATCCAGTTTGGAGAATATCACTGCTCCATACAATTCATCCAGAAGTTCATCAATCACAGGAATGGGAAATTTATCTGGAATAGTCTCCTTATTCAAAGCCCTATAATCCACACAAAATCTCCAGCTTCCATCTTTCTTTTTGACCAGTAATACGGGGCTAGAGAAAGGACTCACACTAGGTCTGATGATTCTTGCCTCCAACATTTCACTAATCAACCTTTCAATTTCATCTTTCTGAATCTGGGGATAGCGGTAGGGTCGTACACTAATCGGTGACACCCCTTCCCTTAGTAGAATTGCATGCTCCTGTTCTCTGACCGGTGGTAACCCTTGAGGTGGCTGGAACACCTCGCTGAACTGTTGTATGACTGGTTGAACTACAAGAGAAATGTCTCCTTCTTTTCCCACACTAACTTTTTCCAATCGTTGCAGCTCCACCAAATAGCCACCCCCAACCTCCTGGATGGTTCGGATCATGGACTTGAGAGACACCCCCGTCCTAGACAGGCCGACATCTCCCTATATCACCATTCTCCTTCCCCCCACTACTAGTTCCATCTGTAGTTCTCCCCAGTTCACCTTGGTTTCCCCCAAAGTTTGCAGTCACTTCATTCCAAAATTACATCTGTACTCCCCAATTCTAAGGGAAGAAAATCCTCCCTCACCTCTATTCCCTGGATGGTCAACACCACTCCCTTACAAACTCCTCTTCCCATCTCTACCTTCCCTGTGCCCATCATCAACCCATAGCCTCCTGTATCTACTAATTTCATTCCAAGTAACTCCACAAGCTGGGTGGAGATGAAATTGTGGGTTGCCCCACTATCTATCAGAACCACCACCTCATGGTCAGCTATCACCCCTTTCACTTTCATAGTGTGACTCGAAGTGAATCCCACTACAGAGTTCAGGGAGACTTCTGCCACATACAGGTGCAACTTCTCCTCCTCCTCCACTTCTGACCTGCTCCCACCTTCCTCTTCGTCTTCCTCGTCTTCGCAAACAAGGAGAACCTAAAGAGTCCGGTCCTTACACCTATGTCCCGGCATGTACTTTTCATCACATCTAAAGCACAATCCCTTGGTCCTCTTCTCCTGCATCTCCTTATCAGTAAGCTTTTTAAAATTTCCCCCAGGCCCTCCTCCTCCAGACCTCTCCTTTGGTACTTCTCGTGTACCCCCCGGTGCCGCTCCCTTGGAAGCTAAAAACATGGTCGTCATCCTGTGGGATCCCCCAGAGCTGCTGCCTCGAGTCCCCCTCTCCAGATGCTTCTGGTCCTCGACCAACTGTGCCAACTCCATGGCCTCCACCAGGTCGTGTGGTCTCATCACTCTAACGGCGGCTCTGATTTCTGGTCTGAGCCCCTTCATGAAGTTCCCCTCAAGCACGGTATCAGAAAGACGATCCAACCTGCTAGCTAGGTACTCAAACCGGTCCCGGAACTCTGCTACTGTCCCTTCCTGTGTCAGCGCAAAGAACTGCTCGTAGAAATCCCCTCCGCTGCTGGTTCGGAAACGCTCTAGCAGGCAATCCTTGAACTCCCTCCAGCTTCGAATAGGTCGCCTCATGTCCCGCCACTGGTACCATGCCAGTGCCTTACCTTCCAAACACAGTCCTGCCGCTGTCAGTTTCTCCTCCTCTGTCAATCTGTTGACTGCAAAATACCGTTCCACCTTGTAGATCCAGCCATTGCCATCTTCCCCCTCAAAGATGGGCATCTTCAACTTCCTCACCTTCGGATCCCTCCCGTTACCTCGGTACTCTCCATAACCTCCCATTCCTCGAAGATGAGGTGCTCCCCAAGTGTCCCGGTCCTCCCTCCGACGTTGGTATCCGAGTCCATCATCATATTCCCCTCTTCCCCTTTCAAAATCAGCACCTCGACGCTGAAATTCAGCACCTCGACGCTGATATTCTTCTCCTCTATTGCCAAAATCTGCACTTCTCTCATAATCCCCCCTCGGGCCCCTCCTGCCTTCAAAATCAACACCTTGACGCTGAAAATCAGCACCTCAACGTTGATTTTCCATGCTCATCTCCTCTCTAGAAAGTGGCTCTAGAGGTGGCATGTCGTCGTCTCCCTCCAGGATCTCTACATCTTGATTCCTCCTCCTCCCACGCGGGTTCGGATTTCCTCCTATGATGTGGTCTCCGGTAGTCTCCCTTGCTTCCGACGTCGTCGGATTTGTCTTCATCTACAATAATTTCTTCATCATTTCTTTCATGGTCGTGAATTTTCCCTCCAACCTTTCGTTGTTGGTGGTGATTTGATTTTGAAAATCAAAAAATCTTTCCTTCAAATCGGTTTTTAATTGACCGACTTCGCCTTCCAAGACATCCACCTTCTTTCCGGCCATTGTTCTTCTAACGGATCCACATAAATCTTCTTCCGGAGACAAGGAACTTGCTGAAATTTCAGAATTTCAGCCGCCGGTGGCCCTGAATCGCGGCTCTGATACCAATTTGATAGGAAACACTTGGATTTCCAAGTGTTTCACACCAAAACCAAGTGGATCCAAGGGAAATCTGCTGTCCACAGCAGAAAAACAGCCAAAATACAAGAAACTCTGAGAGGAAAACGTAGAAGAGCACGTAGGAAATGATGCAAACACTTTTATTTCGTTAACGGATGAAAAGCACTTGCAAGATACAACTTTCCTTCAATTCGAGAGGAAGGAAAAACTCTTCGACAATCTCCGGCAAAGCTAAGAGCCCAAACACACCAAACCCTAGATCTCCAGATAATTCAAATTTAAGATAATCTAAATCCCTCCCAAAACACCTAATTAAAGACAAAGAAATATTACAAATTACCTAAACACCCCTTAGTTCAAAATATTTCCCTCCTAATCTTGCATTGAGCCCATAATGGGCTCCACAAAGTTTCCGCCCAGGCTCTGGCTTCCGCTGGGTCTATTCCGTCGCCTGGAATAGACCCGGACCGGTCCCTCCTGGACCAGTCCAGCCGGCCCCTCCTGGGCCGGCGTAACAAAATCTTGCGGGCTCTTTTCAACCTTTCTTCTCGGGCTTCTAACCTCTTTCGTCTCTCCGCAAGTGCCACTCCACCTATATCCTTCTTCTCTAAGTGAAGCAACTTTAGGTGTCGTCAATTTTCGATTCAAGTTTGTTAGATCGTCGTTTGCAGACTTTTGATTTCTAGTTTTTACATTTTATTTGAAATGTAAGAGTTTGTTCTTCCCCTTCTTTTTTTCGTCGGTAGAAGTTCAATTTTTTTATTTGTGGGCGAAGGGTATAGACACCCCTATATTTTTTGCCCGCATCAAGGGGTCACATCTTAACCCATTTTCCTTCACGCCTCGACATTTTTCTTAACAAAATTTAAATGACTTTGTTAGCCACCTCTACCAATTCATTAGTTTTGTGATGATGTACAAAATCAATTTTGAGGCAAATGCCTTGATTTTTGCTAAATTCTTTAATTTTCTTGTGAAACAATTATGGGTAGTTGTCATTAATAATCACTATTGACGAGCCTAATGATAGATGATGTAGGTACATAAAATTTGTTTTACTATAATGGAGGTCATATTAATAAGTGTTCAAACTTCAATTCATTTAGTAAAGTAGTTGAACATGATCAATAGGAATCTACGTAAACTACTCACTCGGGAAAATGAGCAGAGTAGGCCCATGTCTTAGACAACAAATGGTTAAGGGGTAGAAATTACCTCCCTATAATTGATCAATTTTTTTACATCAGATGTACCTTTTCAAAACTCTTCTACCTATTTTTGGAGAGCATGTCAAAAATAACTTTGTTGAAGGATTTTGTATGCAAATATTCTTCTTCCAAAGTGGCTTTCACAGTCACCCAAGATTTGTATGAGTAATAAATTTTCTAAATAAATGGCCCTCAAAGAACCGATATTGAGTCTCCTTAACCTTAAGCAGGTCAAATGGTATTCCTGACCAAAACTGAATATAAGGTCATTAGTCAAGCTTCTTGATCTTTCATGGACAAGGTTGTAAGCCCCTTGATAGGCATCTCCTCCAACTAGTAAAAAACAGTCCTACACAACCAATTATGACCTTAGATTATAAGATTTGGTAGAGTTTGACTTAGCGCTCATGTGAGCACTATAAGTCCATTCTAAGCATTCTCCGTTTTGTTAGTAAGGAGCTGTAAGTCTCCTCTTCCTATGGTTTTCTAAACAACAGGACAAGTACCCAAATAGTAGCATTGACCCCCACCTTCAGCTGGCTCCCCTAGAAGATTTAGGAGCACCATGTTCGTCTTCTTTTTCCAAGTTAGAAAACCTTAGCCTACATAATATTTCTGGCTTCTTTTCGCATGCACCCATCTTGCTGAGCCAAACCTACATGCCTTTATAGCTTTAATAACATGTTGGTCCTTACTAAATGATGATTTAATCCCTTGATATCCATTTTACTCCATGGAACTACCTCTAATAGAGGTTGTAAGTCTAGCTTATAAACCCTCTCAATACCAAGATGATAATTTTCTTAGTCAAAACTATGCATAGAATTCCTTATGATGTTTAGGCATTTACAAAAATCCTTTTTAAGGCCAAATTTGCCAATTCACCACGATGTTGGTTGAGCCTATTTTCATAAGGCTGTGAGCTTTAAAGGCACTCATGAGCTTGTTGTGTGGCTTGGTTCCTTCCATTCTTTTAGAGTTTCTGAAAAAGTCAATTCACATGAAGTTTGGAAGACAAATTAGGATAGGTTGATGGACCACCTGATTTTTTTGTGAGGGAATTAAGAAGTTTCCTAATCAAGAGGAAGTTATTTAGGAAGGTTATTAATCAAAGGGACTTAATAAGGAGATGTTTCCTAATTGAAAAATTGGGGGCTGATTTGGAGGAGATTAATTAAGAAATATTTTATAATTGAATAGGGCTAATTTGGAGGAGATTAATTAGGAAATACTTCCTAATTGAATAGGGTAGATTTGGGGGCTGATTTAGTGGCTAATTAGAGGGGATTAATTAAGAAATGTTTCCTAAATGAAGATGACAAATTTAGGGGCTGATTTGAGAGCTGATTTGGAAGGAAAATAATCAAGAAAACAGGAGAGAATTGGGGAGAGTTGTTTGGGTATTTGATGTTTATTGTTTGCTTTAAATATGTGATTTTCCTAGGATTAGGGCATCTTGAATTTGATTGAAATTTGAGATCTCTTAGGTTTAGGTTTTTGGGCTCTAGAGGCATCTAGAGATTTGGGAGAGATAGATCCTCCTCTCGAATAGAGGATCAATTATATCTTGGTATTTTCTTTCCGTTTAATTTGATTTCTTGCAATAAAATTACAGTTTTTATTTTTTTCTATTGGAGTTGTGGACTGTTTTGTTGTTTTTACCAATAGTGTTAGGTCTTACTTGAAATCTTCAAGTACTTCCTAATAAATTGGTATCATAACAACTTTTTAGGCTTAAATAGAAGTCTTCCTCACTGATTTATGCTGTGTTTTTCTCTATGATCTTGTTGTTTTTGCGGTTTGGAGGCCAAATTCGCATCAAACTTCTTGCTCTTTGCTATCGAAGCCTAAATCTAGGTTTCCATGACTGGAAGAAAAGTAGAAGTATTGGAAGGTAAGATTGGACAAATGAAATTTGAAATTTCAGATCTCCAAACTCAAGTCTCATATTTAAAAAAGGATATTTCAATCATCCATGATAAGATCAATTCGAAATTTTTCATCCTGGAGGAGATATTGAAGAAAGAGCTAAAGGGTCAAACCAAAATATCATTGTCGGAGGTGAGGGAAGGCGTAGACAACCAGGGAAGTAGCGTAAACCTTAATATAGGGACGATGAGGAAGGATCGGAAGGTAAAAGTTTTGGGGGAAGAAGAGGAGATGTCATCTTTGGAGCCACATCCAAAGAGGGGAAAGAGAGGAGTGGACATTTTGGTGGAGCTCAAAAGTTTGGAAGGAGAAGAATATGGAGAGAAGATAAAAGCACCAAATATGATTCTACCACCCCTACAACAGTATCAAGGGGTGTTCCAACAAGTTCAAGGGCTGAATCCTTCGCGGGAACTCGAGTATGTTATCATCTTGAAGGAAAGAGACCCACCTATCAATGTTTGTCTATATCGTCAGCCCCAAATCTAGAACTAAGAGATTGAGAGATTAATCAAGGATATGCTCGAGGCAGGGATCGTTCAACCTAGTGTCAGTTTATTTTTCTGTCCAGTGGTATTAGTCAAGTGCTTCAACAATAGTTTCATTCGTTCCACCTTAAGGACAAGGTGACACTTTGGGAGGGGAGTATTGATGGACCAGTTGATGTGACTGTGAGGGAATTAAGAAGTTTCCTAATCAAGATGGAGCTGTTTAGGAATGTTCTTAATCAAAGGAAATTAATTAGGAAATGTTTCCTAATTGAAAATTTGGGTCTAATTTGGGGCTGATTTAGAGAGGATTAATTAGGAAATGTTTCCTAATTGAATAGGGCTAATTTGGAGGAGGATAATTAGGTAATATTTTCAAAATTGGGGGCTTATTTGGTGGCTAATTTGGAGGGGACTAATCAAGAAATGTTTCCTAATTGAAGTTGTCAAATTTAGGGGCTGATTTGAGAGCTGATTTGGAAGGGAAATAATCAAGGAAATATGGGAGAATTGGGGGAGGTCTGTTTAGGTATTTTTTGTTTATTGTTTGCTTTAAATAGGTGATTTTCCTAGGGTTAGGACATCTTGAATTTGATTGAAATTTGAGATCTCTTAGGTTTAGGTTTTTGGGCTCTAGCGGCGTCTAGAGATTTAGAAGAGATATATCCTCCTCTCGAATAAAGGATCAATTGTATCTTGGTATTTTATTTCCGTTCTATTTGATTTCATGAAATAAAATTATTGGTTTTGTTGTTTTCCATTGGAGTTGTGGACTGCTTTTGTTGTTTTTACCAATAGTGTTAGGTTTTACTTGAAATCTTCAAGTACTTCCTAACACAGGTCTTATAAATTTTCCTCGGAAAAAACATAAAACTGATTGAGGTTTACTTTAATTATGGTGGATCATGATTTTCTATGGGAGGAAGTCCATATGATTAATTACATATCTACACATCCCCCCACCAAAAAAAACGCCAAATCACCACGATGTTGGCTGAGCCTATTTGCATAAGGTTGTGAGCTTCGAAAGGCACTCATAAGCTTATTGTGAGGCTTATTTCCTTCCATTCTTTTAGAGTTTCTAGAAAAGACAACTGACATGGAGTTTGGAAGACAAATTAAGATAAAGTTTTATAAATTTTCCTCAGCAAAATAACAAAACTGATCGAGGTTCACTTTAATTATGGTGGATCTTGATTTTCTATGGGAGAAAGTACTGAAGATTAATTGTATTTCTCAGCATGCCCAATCTAGACACCAAACTATAGCAATCTGAAGAAGGATCTAACCTTCTTAAGGTAGCATGCTCAAGAATGTAATAAATCTCCCAAAACATTGAGATTTCAACCTCTTTCAGGGATTTAACAACCACATGATATATCGATACAATCGCATTAAAAGTGTTCATAAGTGGATGACCAAATATGGTGTTGTTAGTCATTAACACACCGACTATCACGAAGTCGGACATAGAATTGTATTGTTCATTGCACCCATACTTTGATAGCATGATTTGGTCATTCGAGTCCCTTCACTCATCAAAAAAAGCATAAAGAGGCCCAGCATCAAGTGCCAACCTTAATGGATCTAAATGTATCAGATAAAAATACTTTTAAAATGAGATTAACATAGGTTCTGTCAATCTACTAATTAGCAATCAACGTCGTAATGACAATGGCATTATGGTGGGTATTTTAGGTTGTTAGTCATTCAGCATCAATAAAGGTTATTGGAACCTATCCAAAAGATAATGAAGGCTTGCACCTTATCTAACTGAAGTAAATGAAGGCTTTCCTGTCTAGACATTCCAGCCCAGCTAGCCTGAGAATTGCTAGAACAAACCTTGCTATATGTATGTTGGGATTGGCTCATTCTTATTTTTCTTTGATTGAAGCATTGTCAACACAGTATGGATGAATTCTTTAAATTTATTTACAGGAATGACCTCATCAAGCAAGCAACAAATATGATGGCAATCCTTTGTATTGTGATTGTGGTCCTTATAATTTTAGACTTTGTTGAATAAAGAGAAATTGGGCGTCATGCACATAAACAAAGGTTCATAAAAATATTTGTTGTCATATATGGCATCCACGATCTCCACCAATGACACTCAGAGAGAAGTGTAGGTTGGATACCTCAATTAAAGTAACGATCTTACCCTTTTACATATTATCACACGTTAATAAGCCCCTTTGTCACATGTGTGGGCAAAAAGCTCATTGTTGTTACTAGTGATGATGATGGTATGGTTCCTTAGCCGACTAGTCACGATTGTTTTGTGACTTACTCCATTGATCCCAAGGATGTTGTCGAAAGTCACCCATGGTCTTGAATGACATAGCTTGGAGATCAAAGTTGCAGTCATGTTGTTGTACTCCTTCATATTGATATGATTGTTGGTTAAATCCAGCAACTTGACCAATGTCATTACCAGTCGAACCTTGCGGAAGGTCCAAAGTAATTGTTACCTGAGCAACAACGTCCTCTAAGCCTTGAACATCATATAATTCTCATTGGAAGTGAGTCATGAAGTGACTGAGTGACTTGTCTAAGTTCTCATCTCATGTTTAGCATAGCATGAAAATTCTTCTACGGCCACTGAGCACCAACGAAGTGCATGATGAATTCACTTGAAGTCAACAAAGGAGGTAAGCTTCTTAAGAGAATGAGAAAATATCACTGCAATGACACCTCCTTCAAGGTAATGAAGAGATGAAACTTAACTGCATCGCAAATGATAGGAATCCAATACAAGCATCTTAAACTTTTGTAATGGTCAAGCCTTCGTAATCTCTAATAAAAAAATTAATTCATTGGTTGAGCTGATGCTTTGTTGGTCAACGATATATCTATTTCACTATCGTACTTTCCTTTGGGAGATAAGGCTCCTTGTCAAAAATGAGTTAGAGTAGCAGCTCTTGGGCTGTGACGGCATCAACAACTTAGAGAGATAGTTTATTCCCACTCTTGAGGAGAATGAATAAGAGGGCAACATCAGAAAAAACATTCAAAATCTCATGGATCATTATTGTGAGACAATCTTCCATAGTCTACAATTTCTACTAGGTGACATGACATTAGGATACTTGTTGTGCAAGGACCTTTCACAATTATCAAGGCATTCAATAGTTCATTGTCTTCAACATTTTGACACTCTTCGTACTTAATATGATGTTGCATCCAATGTTGTCCGTGAAAATATATCATAATCATACTGGTGATATATATTTAGCCCGATAAGTAAAAAGGAATAGAAAAAATAGTGGGTCTCAATGATTCTCCTTAATTGAATTGATCTACATAAGATATGGTTAAACCTCTTTAGATAGAGAAGGGTGAGTTAAACCGAATTATAAAGATGATTCAAATATAAAGAAGTTGATTCTTAAGAGAATCTAGGATAAAATCTGAGAGAGACTAGTGAGACAAATTTGGCTGAAAGTACAAGATCTCATCATCTCAATGCTTGATCTGTGACATCTTTTTTTTTTTATCTGTGTCATCATATTTTTAGTTAATGGCCAAGATTGAAGATAGAAAATTGGATATATGATACAATTACATAGAAAATAGACAATTTGGACTCAGCATACTTAGTTTTGTGGCAAGAGAGTCCTAGTCAATAAATTGGATGAATTTAAGATTCAAAGAGAGTACCATTGGGTAGTTCTTCAAGCTAGAACAGCTAGTCAACCAACGAGTAGTCAAGATCAAAAGAGAGTAGTCTTGGTGAATAAATGACTACCTGAGTCCCTAGGACAAGTTCAATAGCTCAATATTAAGGGCCTAGTAAGACTAATTGTTGGTTAAATTGGCGAGATCCAATCCTAGGCAACTCAAGGTTTTAGGTGACTTAGAGCACGGTGAATTCTAAGCTGAATGTGGTTCAAATCAGTTGAATATGGGCGTAAAGCAGGAGTTTGTAAATCCAAGATTTAGGCTACTAAATCCTACTTTTAGTTCAAATATCGTTTTAAAGTGCCTAAAAAAAAAGGGAATGCTGAATTTATCTTGCCCCCTAAATAAAAATCATTAAGTTAAGAAAGCTAGAAAAATCCAACTTTTAGCAAATCATTAGTTCACAGTTTAAATGCAGACAAAATTCATTATCACATAAAAAAAAACACGGCAAATTCAACTCGGAACGCCAATCGGCTGCCAAAATCCACAAACCGACTAATTAGAAACCCTAAATCGAAACATTTTACAAACCTCCAAACCCTGATTCATTCTCCGTCCACCACCACCTTCCGGCAGCCGAAGTTGCCAAATCCCAGCTGCGAGCCTCCTCGCTGAAAAGGCCGGCCGCGCCTCGCCCACCGCCTCTCTGTCTTTCAGGACATTCTCGCCGGAAAGATCGACTGTTTCGTTGAACTTCCATTGTAGAAGAGGAGTGGTTGGGGTTCTTCGTCTATTGCCTTCACCACCGGTAAATGCGGCACTCCGGATCCGCCGCCTGCGGCGGCGGAGTGAATTCCTGTCCGGCGAGATTCTGGAGCGGACCGAGGAAAGAGCACTCGGAGTTTGCGCCGGAGTACGGCCTCCGGCCGGAAGCTCAGTCATTAGCTTACGTCATTTGCCACGATCCCGTCGCCATCGGAGTGAAAGTCGGTAGAGAAAGAACAGGAAGAAGAGATCTGCTATTGGATCATATGGCCGAGGAGAGGAAATAAATAATTAGTTTTGCCATACTACAAAAACATTTAAATAATTAATGGATAATTGCACATATAACACTAGACTCTAACTATTTATAAATTTACCATCCTTCATACTTATTTTTAAAATTAACATGCAATGTCGAATCACCATCCAATAGTCATTATTGAACCACCACTAAACCGTCGTCATCCAACTATAATCCTCAAATCAAAGCTAGACTAATATTGTTGGACTGCTATTAAACTGTCACCATCCGAACATGATCCTATGATCATCTTGACCTGATTATAGTCTTCTGGCCACCATTGTCCAGCTACAACCCTCCGACCACTATCACCTGACTATAGTCCGCGTACCATAGTATCCCAATTGCAATCCTTTAACTTTATCCCCAGACTGCAATCCTCTGATAGTCATCGCCTAGCAAAGGTTCTTCGAGCACCATCATCGAAGTGAGGCCTTTTGGACTATCATTGTTTAACTACAATCCTTCGATCAACATCATTTGTCCATAATTAATCTTCTGACTACCTTCGCCTAACTACAGTTATCATACCAACATTGTCCAAATATAGTCATTTAACCTCAGTCAACCAACTACATTCTTCTAACTCTACAGTTGTTGTTTAACTATGATCATCTAATCTCGATAACCAGACTACAATCATCTAACACCGATTGTCAAATTACGATCATTTGGCATTGGTCACCCAACTATTGTCCTCCTACCACTAAAACTCTACTATGGCTCTCCAACCTATAGTCATTTGACTATTGTCATCTGATTACACGGAAGCTCGTTGAATCATCACAAACTATCATGAATAATGTCAATGCATGTTATCACTTATAAGATTGATGCACACTATTAAAATCAACTCTAACTCCTGGTATCAACATCAAGATTTATGTTGTGTGATTGCAATGGTGATCGGTGGTGACAGTCAGCTATTGTGGTGACAGCGGCGCCAACAACAATATTTACTTTTAAAAATACTTAAAACATTTAAAATTATTTTGAGTAATTTTAAAATAAACTTGATTTATTTTAATAAATAAAGTATAAATATTTAAATTTTATTAGATAAAAATATTTTTAAGATAAAAAATTAATAAAATAATCCCAAGCAAACTAATGTAATAATTGGTAAATATTTTAAATTTTCATAAAATCACGATTAATTCACAAACACGTGCAAACTTTTTGAAGAGCGTGTAGGATCCATCGCCGCTCAATTCGCGGTATACGAATCACGGTCATAAATAACTTTGTAAAACGCAATTTATAAGAAGCGCGTACCGATATTTGTGGGCCCGCAGTTGTGCAAGTTTCTGTCAATAAAGACGTTCAATTCACCGTTCCGTGATAAAAAAAGCTTCACATTTGACCGTTAGAGGAATCCTCTCCTTTAAACAAGGCTTGTGTGCCGTTAGGATGGGCGGTTCATAACGGTCGGAAATATCAGATCAGAAAATTGGGAGCAGAGCTCACTATGAATACAATACAATAACGGGCTTCTCTACTATGTTCTCTATTATCTTTACCCGTACAGTGCGTATTACTCTAACGATCTCTTCAGGGCTTTTATTCACTTTTCTCCAATTAAAAAAAAAAACAGTAATATCATCACAACAGTTATGTACAGACATAATAATGAATAAAATACATTTTAGATAAATCCAATCAATTATAGAGGTGTTAATAAATGGAGAAAGTGTTATGTGCGGAGTCCGGACTGGAAGAATCGTTCGGACATGTGAATGAACACATTGTATACAAATATGTAATAGTGTGTATCAATTTTTTGTACACGTTGTTTTTTACACAATGTGCACACTGACAGTCCATACGGTTTTTACCGTGTGGACTCCGCAAAGAAAAATTTATCCAATAAATTACTTGAAAAAAAATTTAAGATTGAATTGACATATTCAATAAATGGGGGTGATGTGACTCATCCTAGTCCAAGAGGCCATCATGCCTGCTCCTTAACGGATACCGCAATTCCCACTTAGTTTTTACCTTTCTGTTTTCTTTGCAGCTTTTTGTCAGAAGCACTTTTCCTAGTCAGCATTTTCTTCCTAGTATAGATAGAGAAGCAAAGGCATTATGAGCTTTTTAGTTTTTGCTGAATACAAAATTCCGAAAAGGATATCTCCTCCCCGTTTTCTCCTACCTCATTTTGAGTTATGTTCTCACCTGATTTCTCTTCTCTTCTTTTCTTTCTATTCTCTGTTTTGGGTTTCTTTTCTGTTTTCTGCAGGTTTTCACACCAGGGGGTGATCAGGTTTAGAATTTTGACTCGTTGATTAAACTGTTTAAACCTAGGTCCACCTGTGAATTCGATTTTAAATCAAAAATGGCCTTTTTTCAATTATTTCGCTTGTTAGTATGTTATTATAAAATATCAATTAGCATAAACTTTAAGTTATAACAAATTTTAAGTCTAGGTTGAGCCATTTAGATTGCTAGTGGATCAGTTTCAAGTCCACTTTTTTTGACCCATTTATTAAAGGGCCGGATTTGAGTTAAAGCAATTCAGGCCAAATCAATTTCAAGTCGAACCCAAAACTGCAATTAAATAAATTTTTATGCAAATAAAAATATTATCCACAAATCTAATTAACTGATTAATATTTATCAGATATATTATGATCTATTTTAATGATGAACATCTTAATGATATGCATATATAGAGAATGATTAGTACTTCTAAATCATTAAAAAAAAAATCTCTATTGTGTATGACTATGAGAAGCATCCATTTATGCTAAAATATTATTTTATTGAGGCTTATACTCTTCATGTGCTATATATACTTTTTTATATAAGTCAACTCACTTAATCAACGGTCAAGAATTTTTTATTTTTATATTTTCAGCATAAATATTTCATTTTACAACCTATTAAAATATATTAATCACCATAACATTTCTCATTTATTTATTAAAAAGGGCCTTTTTTTATTTCTCATCATTTTCATATTTAAATTAAAGTGACTTTTCTTGTGATTTCTCAACAAGCAAAGAAGAGTCATGCATGTCATGTGATTTATGTACAATGAAGGAAATTAAATTGAAAGGAAAAGGCATGCATGCATATTCTATGTACATTTGGTTATTATCAAGCATTGACCTAAATAGTGGTCCTATTTATTTCAACCATAAATATTGGACTCTATGTACAATTTTATCATCAATTGCCAGTCCACTATACCAACTTGGCTATGTCATAAAGTTTCATGTGCCATTCATGATTCATGACATAAGAAATTCAAAAAAAAAAAAAAAAAAAACTTATCATAATATAAATTATATAAAAAAAGAATTACAAAACTATTACATTAATTTGCTTTGAAATTAGTTCAATATAAATTTTTATATGAAATAAGTTTGATATGTCCTCAAAAATTATCTTGATCAAGCACGAATCTCGAGGCATATTCAAGTTGGAAACTTTTAATAAATTTGGGATTATCTGAATTTCAATTTCAGCAAACTTATAGTCAAATTGAACATCTCAAAGAGACAAACCAAACAACACCCAAATTGGTCCAACCCAAGCCCAAATGAGTCTGAATCAGGCGTCTCGACCATATTTGGAAGGGTCAAAGCATTATTTGGATGATAGAATGATTTCCAAATATGACATGCTTATAGTCAAACCGAGCGGCTCGGCGAGACGAATCCAACGAGCCAAAGATCTTTTAATTCTGACATCATTAAGGCATATAAACAGTTGAAAAACTCTCTATGATCGGGGGAATCAATATGAGCCATCCGATGGAGCACTCCGAACCAACCCCGGATCTTCTCTAAATTTACGGGTGTGCCACTCATGAAAATCTATAAATAGACCCCCACTCTCTACATGAGGAGGACCTTGGCTGGAGATTAGGGAGAGCTCTGAAGTTTCAAGAGCTCTAGCACCACCGCCTGGCCGCCAACGGCCTTCGCCGGACCACCGCTGGACCACCTCCCGGCCGCCTATAGCCGTTGGACTTCAACCCGACCTTCGTCGGACCACCGCCCGGCCGCCGACTGCCGCCGAACTTCAGCTTGGCCTACCGCCTTCGGACTTCAGCCTGACCTTCGTCAGACCATCGCCCGGCTGCCGACCGCCTCCAGACCATCTCCCGGCCGCCGACCACCGCCAGACTTCAGCCCGACCATCGCCGGACCATTGCCCGGCTGCCGATCGCCTCCGGACTTCAGCCTGACCTTCGTCAGACTACCGCCCGGCCGCCACCGGACTTCTGCCCGACATTCGTCGAACCACTGCCCGACCGCCGACCACTGCCGGACTTTTAGCCCGACCTTTGTCGGACCACCGTCGGACTACCGCCCGGCCGCCACCGGACCTCTGCCCAACCTTCATCGGACCATCGCCTAGCCGCCGACCATCGCCGAACCACCGCCCGGCTTCCACCAGACATCTGCTCGACCTTCGTCGGACCACTGCCCGACCTTTGTCGGACCACTGCCAGGCCGCCGACCGACTTTAGCCCGACCTTCGTCGGACCACCGCCGAACTACCGCCCGGCCGCCACCGGACTTCTGCCCGACCTTCGTCGGACCACCGTCCGGCCGCCGACCATTTCCGGACCACTGCCCGGCCGCCACCGGACTTCTGCCCGACCTTCGTCGGACCACTGCCCGGTCGCCGACCGCTGTCAGACTTTAGCCCGACCTTCGTCGGACCACCGCCCGGCTGCCGACCGCCACCAGACCATCGTTCGGTCGCTCACAGTCGTCGGACTTCAGCCCGGCCGCCTACCGCCGCCGGACTTCACCCTGACTTTCATCGGACCTCCGCCGAACTACCACCCGGCCGCCACCAGACTTCTGCCCGACCTTCGTCGGACCACCACCCGGCCGCCGACCATCGCCTAACCACCGTCCGGCCACCGAATGCAGGTTAACTTCAGCCCGACCATTGCCGGGCCACCGCCTGGCCGCCGTTCACCATTAGACCTTCATCGAATCGTTTCTTGTCAGCCAAACTTTTGCACAAAACCCGTCGAATTTTATCTGGCCGTCATCATCCTTTGACTAGCTCTTCAAATTACTATAATCTGACCACCTCTAAATCGATGGACGGGTCAACCCTTGTAATTCACTCAAGTTTAGAAGTTTAGTGGAATCTTTTCACTTGGGCGAGGCCCCGTGGTTTTTCCCTCTTCGGGTTTTCCACGTAAAAAAGATCGGGTGTCTTAATCTCTCTCTTTCTGCTTGCGTGATGGATCTTCGTACGATGCTAAGACGCTAAACATCATTTTTCTCTATCGCCGCGAATATTCTTAGACGCAACAATGTTTAATATTTTTAAGTCCATTTTAATAATTTTTTTAGTAGAATATTCGATCTTAATTTCTTTTGCTAAAGAGCTTTGCTATTATTTGATCCACATAATTGCAAAATTAAGATTCTTAAAAAAATTATTTTATTGTTGTATTTTCAAAAAAAAAAAAAAAAGTTTCCTTAAACTAGTGAACTTCAATCGATTGAAATAAGGGGTATACACAATTTTGAATTAATTATAAAACATATAAAAATAAAAAAATAAAAACTAGTGCATAGGAATATATATTGGCATCACATAAAACACCTTAAACATGATATTTTTTTAATTACCAACTAAAAACTTTCTCAATTTGCAGATAAAAAGATTGTTAGCAGTTAATGGGCCTTAACATATAACATAAGGTTGCCTAACTAGGAGCCCATCTTAACTGGGCCTGACTACCACATTAAAAGGTTGATTTTTGAGGACATGTGAAATATCTTCTTATTCCTAGTTGTATTTTTCAAACACAATTATAAACAAACATAAATACATAAATGTGATTTTTTGTTAACCAAAATTGATACCCATCATCATCTTTATCACTTGATGTTTTCGATCGTTTAACATCATCGACCATCATTGTTGTTATTTATATTAGGATTTAACATACATTGATATTATTCATAATCAAAACTTGATAAATAACCTACGGACCGGCATTGACATCCGCACTTTACCAACATTGATATTGAACATCGCCATTGTTACACCTATATGAACGAGTGACATCTAATGTCCATCTTCCCTCATAACAAGAGAATGATCAAGCCGAGTCTTCATTGTCACCAATTTTTTTCACTTTCTCCATCAAACGTCGTCCACAAACTACCACACAATTGACATTTAATGTCTGCTACCTCTAACATTCGATGCCCATCATCCTCGCCACCCTATCTCACTTTTATCAAGAGAGATATTTGCTAAGCTGATTGTTGGGGAAGTTGAGGAGTAAACCACAATGACGAAACAAGCGAGAAAGTAAAAGCTGTGGAAAAAAAAAGACACTAGGAAAAATCCAAATAGGGGAAAAAAATAACTGAGGCACACCACACCAAGAAATCAATTATGAAAATTAGGATAAACAAGTACTAATATCTCTTCTCTCTCACTCTCATTGATTTCTCTTCTCACATGCATTATTCTCAATGTCTGCACACTCAAAACAAGAGAAAGTCAAGTAAAATAACACAAAGGATGACACTTTTCAGAAAAACGAGAAAGAAAACCGTCAAGTTTGTCTCGCGGCGCTGCGGTGCTCAAGCATTATCTTGTACTGTTGCAGTGTTGTATCTATATCATCATGACGTTATGCTCTCTGTTGTTCAACGCTGGGACGTTCGAATACACAGCGCTTGAGCACTTGGGTACGCAACGAAGAGGCTCTCAGGTACGAAGCGTCGAGGCATTATACATAAAATTTTTCGTGTGCAAAGCACCCAAAGCCCAAGCAGATGGTGAACCTCCCATACCCCACAGCAAACACGACAAACTTTAAGGTATGAGACAACAAAACAATCATATTAAACAACACAATCGGATTCCACACATAACATCGATCAATCTCCCATTATATTCCAATTGAAAACCTCAAAACTCCTAATTCCACGATATATTATCTCTTCCATCATTCACATCCATTTAAAGATCTTGACAAATTCCCAACTTGTGAGAACCATATGACACCTCTTATAGTCAAGTCCAATCATACTTGCTAAAATACTTCAACAAGGATATTGCCTTCCAATTACCCCTTAAATATTTTCATATAAAAAAATCCTATGTCCCCACACCAACTCCACACAAATACATATTTCACACGCAACAATCATAATATAAAATATATATTGGGCATTTTTCAATTCATATAGCTGAAGTCTGCAATCAGCCTGATGAGCATCCAATCAGTACAAATTCCATGTGCCATAATTCAGTTGCTGGTCCTAAAATCATATTCAAATTTGTGGGTTGTAGTTGGCCAGACTTAAATGTCAAAGGCCATTAATAACCCAAGAGAAATATGAACTCCACCGCTAAGTCCTCAGCTAGCAGAATCTTCTTTATATTTTCTTCTTCATTTGACTATGCATGGCATGTAGGAATATTTGGCTATTTAAGCTCAAAGGGAGCTTAGGGATTTTTTATTTGTTTGCATTGCTTTATCTTTTAAACAAAAGAAGTAAAAAGGATAAATAAATTAACAACAACTTTCTTATAAATATTACACTCTAATAGAAATGATTATCGAAAGCTGCTTCTAATCATAATTCTTTTTTTAAATAATGCACAAGTCGATAGTGAAATAGATATTTGATAGCTATCAGAAAAAATAGTGAAAAAACTATCTCAAATTGAGGAGAGATTATCAGGTGCGGAGTGCGGACGGGGAGAATCGTCCGCACAAGTATTGTTGGGCGCTAGGTACCCGCACTCGGTACAGCTAGGTACTCAGTGCTTCTGTGAACGGGCGCACTCCGCACCTAATAATTTTTCCAAATTGAGCATAACTCGATAAATAGATTATGGATTTGTTTGAGATTGTTGCAATTTTTTGTAAAATTGATTGTCAAATTACTGTTGAGAAAGTAAAATTTTTAAACGTGTTGTAGAAAGTAGTCTCCTAGCACAAAAAATTTCTTAAAGCATCAAAAAATGGTGGTATAACGGAACCTGTAATTGTGATCTTAAATGCAAAGCAGTAAGAAAGTCATTCCAAAAAAGCCTATATAAGCCTTCATAAAACATATTTTTCTATAAACTGAGTTAATTATTAGTTCTCCTATTTGAAAATATTATAACAAAATTTAAATATTTTCTAAAGTTCTAGGCCAAACACTCTAAACTACAGAGGCCCTAATAAAGAGCTTAAAATTAGTTTTATATATAAACCAATATATACTCATTAAAAAAAATATTGATACGACATCAAAAAATTAGCTTGAGGGCACAATCTCGAGAAAAGCTGGAGAAACTTTAAAAATTAATTCTGGGAGCAATCCGATTTCAGCGAGCTCAGTCAAACTGAGCTCTCGGAAATACAAACCCAACGCACCAAGATCAACCCAATCCGAGCCCAAATAAGTCCAAATCAAGGCTCAAAGTGCTGTCGGAAGGTAAACAGAAATTTGAGTTACCAAACGGTCTCCGATTTTAACGAGCTTATACTAATCGAACGGCTCGACGAGAAGAATCCAACGAGCCCAAGATCGTTGATCATTAAGGCCTCCAAATTCCAACGAACGGTAGCATTAAGGGTTCGATCACTATCGGCCGTATTCGAACCATCCCTATTCGCCCTTGATTACACCTTTTACGGGCCAACACTCAGAGAATAAATAGAGCCCTCATTTCACAAGAGAGGGTCCAAGCAAGAAGAGAAGAGGAGAAGAGAATGAAGAGGAGGAAGAAGCTCCTTCACCACTGCCGGAACTTCGCCGGACCACCGCCGAAGCATGCCGGACCACCGCAAGAGCCTCCGGACCACCGCCGAAGCCTCGCCGGAGCCTCGCCGAACCACCGCCACAGTCGCCAACCACCATTCAAGGCTGAGTTTAGGCTGATTTTCGGCCCGAGTTCGAATCAATCAACCCTACGCTCAAGTTAGGTCCTGCTGAATGACCCGATAAAAGATCCTGCTTAAGGCCCGAAAGACCCTACATCCAGCTAAGACCGGACGTCCTGCTTAAGGCCCGACATTTAGACCCCGATTTGCCGATACGGTCTTCTCGACCTCCGTCGCCTATATGGTCATTCCGACCTCCATTAACAGACAACGGTCTTTCTGACCCCGGTCTCCTGCCGATAGTTTCCGACCAAACGAACATTATATGTAACTATGTATGCAATTATATGATGTACATTTGCTAAAATCCAAGGCCTTCTCCCAGAAGGGCCTATTTGTATCGACTACAAATTAGTTCTTCAAACTAGGCCTCGTGGTTTTTCCCCCTTTTAGGGGTTTTCCACGTAAAAACTTTTCTCTTAAATATTTCACCCCTTCACTTATCTGTTTGTGCTGGATCTTCGTAATTAAGACGTTAACAATTCACCGCCGCGAATATTCCAGGACGCAACAAGTATTTAATTTTTTTTTTAAAGGACATATATAAATAATGTATTTTTCTCATTTTGACAAACTATTTAAGAAAAATATAATCAAACCCTAATGTTTTTGTATATATAATATATAGTTCAGAGATGGCTGCAATTCTCTCTCTCTCTATTCGAGGTTGGCTTGATAAGTTTCTACTCTAATTTTATCATTTCTTTTAGCATTTTATTAAAATAATTATTCGCATAAATATTTTCTCTCTTTCAGAATTATCTTTGAGCGAGGGATCACAATTAATCTCAACCTCAAGCTCAAGTTAGGAATGACAAAAAGATAAAAATTCAATAAATATTTATATAATATAAAGTTGTTTAAATTATAATATATTTGAAATATATATTTTTTCAAAAATTAAATTCATTCATCTTTTATCATATATACATACCTCAAAGATCATCTAAATTCCACAATTCTCAAGATTTGGAAATATCAAAAATTAAATTCATGCAAACTTATCATCGAACTAAACATCTCAAAAAGACGAACCCAACGATACCAAATTCGACACAATCCGAGTCCAAATTGTTCAAAATTGAAGACCCGAAACACATTTAGAAGATTTAAATAACAAATTGAATGGTCAAATGACTTCCAAACATGACATGCTTATAGTTAAATCGAACAACTTGTCGAGACGAATCCAACGAGACTAAGATTATCGAATTTTGATGTCATTAAGACGCTCAAATACTCAATAAACAATCTCCAATCAAGGGAGTCCATATCAGCCGTCCATTTAAAACACTTCCAACATGTCATTGATCTTCTCCATATTTACCGGTCATGCCACTCCCAAAAAATAAGAAATTAATCCCTTATTCTTCATAGAAGGAGGCACGCGCAAGGAAGAGAAGTAAGAGAGAGAAATCAAAATTCTCTTGCCATCAGATTCATCCTTCTCGACTACCGCCCAGCCACCAACCGTCGTTGGACTATCGTCGGACTTCTACCTGGTCACCTATAGTCGTCGGACTTCCGCCCGACCACCAGGAGATGCCATATTTCCGCCCATCCACCAAGCGCTGTTAGACTTCCATCCGATCCATGTTCATCGTAATATTTCAACCTAACGGTTGACTATTGTAATATGATCGTCCTCAAGGACGAGCTAATCAATTGTAATATATTCAAATACTACTAGAATCATTTCAACTGAGCATGACCCCATGGTTTTTCCCTTTAAGATTTCCATCGTAAAAAAGTCGTGTTAATGTTCTTTCTCTGACTGTGAGCTGAATGCTCGCATAACGCTAAGATGTGAAATATGATATTCTACCACCATGAATATTCTACCCCGCAACAATAGTCATATCAATATAGTAATTCATCTCCTATCGAACTCCATTCCTAATGCAAAAAAAAAAAAAAAAAAAAAAAAAAAAAAAAAAAAAAAAAAAAAAAAAAAAACAATGTATATTCTTTTTTATCTCCATTTTTAACTTCTATTTCTCACATAAAAAATATGACGTCAATATTGTTATTTCTATTTTTCATTTGGATATATACACTCGCGAAAGTTGCGATGACGTTGGGTTGATCAGCCCTAATTCTTGAGTCATTATCTTGGGACGCACTGGAGGAATCTCCATAGGGCTCATTGGCTCATGACCAAACAAAGTATCCAATTTGAACTTATCTAAAGCACCACTTGGTTAGATATTTTACCTTTTTTTATATTTTATAATAATAAAATATAATATGTCGCATACATAAGAAATCGCGCACCATAAAAATATTAAAAAATATATTCCTCCACACAAATATTCTTAATAATAAGTTTTAATTAAAAAATATATTATATAAATAAATTTTGGGAAAATATATAAATAATTTAAGTTAAACTCTCTCCTTTGATTCACAAAAACGTATATATTATTTAAACAACTTATATTTATTAAAAAAATTTATCTTTTATTCGGCTTTATTTTCTCATAATTTTTTATGTATTTTCTTTATTTCTTAAAAATAATATATTCCCCTTCTCGTATCTTAAACAAACAACCTATAATATCATTGGATATTTCTTCTTCAATTGAGTTTAAAATGTTTAATCAATTTAAAAATGTTTTTATTTTATGTGTAAGCTCTTCGAATAATTTTTTTTTATGAATTTTAGAATTAATTTAAGGGTTGTTTATTTGCGAAAATTAAAAAAAAAAAATCAGATATTCTAGAGGGGCTTACAAATTTTCGTGTTTTATTTGACGAAAAAAGTTTGCTGATCACAATTTTTGTGAATTCTTTTTCACTACTTAGTATACTTTTTGATATATTTTAAGCTCTCCCGTTTTCACCCAACTTCAAATATAAACCACAAGCTCACTTCAACGTCAACGACAGTTGTTTGTTCTGCTAAAAAACTGCTTAAGAAACATTATTTCAAAAAGGAGATTTGAACATTTTACCCTTATTTGATTTAATAAAGAAGAAACGCAAAGTCATAAAGTTCAGTAGTTCAACTGAATTTAAAAATACATGGCAAGCTAATGTTGTTTAAATTTTAACTCTGTCAGGCCCGTGTTTTTCCCCTTCTCATATCTCGACGTGATTAGATTTCTGTCAAAAATTTTTTATAAAAATATGATTAAATTTCGTTTACTTCTTTTAATGCTATTTTTTTTGTGCAAAAATAAAAAAATATACAAAAAATAAAGAAGCAATAAAAATACCGTCACCAATAATCTAAGATGTATCGTGACAATGACATCATATATTTATATAAAAATAACAATAGTTTGACACATGCATGAGTCTTTTCCATTAGATTTTCCCCATACTATATGGTTGTTTCTACATAAAAATATTATCAAAAAGTCATGAAACTTTATTATGATTAATATTTTATATTAAATCAGTAAAAATGCACAAATTCCGAGGTGCATGCGCATGATGAATTATTTATATAAAGTAATGTTTTTTAAATAAGAATATATATTTCATGCGGTCATGCCATACTTAATTAATGAGGGTGGGACATACATTAACATGCAAGGATTACAAAAATATAGCTCATGAAACATGAATGTTCAGTAATGCATTATTAAACTATAATAATAAGATTTAATTATTTAATTAATCAATAATTAAGTAATCATCATATTAATTACTAATTAACATGCTAATTATTTCTCAATGAAGTATTTTTTTTTTTGGATATTTAGACCACACAAACATCATATATATATATATATATATATATATATATATATATATATATATATATATATATATATATTATATATATATATAATATATATATATATATATATATATATATATATATATATATATATATATATATATATATATAAGATTTAAATTCAATATCTCTTAGTTGGAAGTCAAAGTTACTAACTTATAGAACAAGATGCGCTGCATCAAAAAATAGAGAATTGAAGAATACAAACAAAATACACTGTAATGAAAACAATTATGATTAATCAGAAATTGTATCATTAATTACTTCAATTTACACTTGTTTAGAAATTAAGACATTTTACATATAAAAATTAATGAAAATTTATAAAAATGGTTTAGAAGAGACTTTTTGAGAAACCTTCTCAATATTAATAAGTTATAAGTCACTTCAAAATAGAATGCCTGCCGCCAGTTAGAAATTGAGTGGATCTTGCTAATTTCAAGTATATATTGTTATGTGTGGAATTTGATTTTGTTGATTAATCGAATTGTTGCATCAAATCTTAAGTTTTTTGTGCTTACTGGGGGGTGCGGGGGTTTATCCCTTATTTTTTTTATTTATTTACAAATCTCTGACGGCCCTATGATATGTACCCGAACGTCCTGACGTTATGTTATCGAAGCGGCCAACACTGTGTTCTTGAGCACCCCAACACTGATCGACAGAGAGAAGAGCGTCACAATGCTCTGAATTTGGCGCCAGCAACGCTGCGAGTTATGAGCGCAGCAGCACCTCAAATTGGCACTGCAGTGCTGCGAGACGCACTCGACAGTTTTCTTTCTCGTTTTTTGCGAATGTTGCATTCCTTGTTGGTTATAACTATCTTTCTCCTGTATTTTATAATTTTCTGTTATGGTAGACATTGAGAAAGGTGCATGTGAGAATAAAAACAAGAAAAGAGCGAGAGATAAGAGAAATATGTACTTTCCTTACTTATCCCAATTGTCATCGTGGATTTCTTGGTGTGGTGTGTCCGCGATTTTTTTCCCTAATTTGGATTTTTTTTACGTTAAATCTTAGTGTCCTTTTATTTCCATGCTTTACTTTCTTGCTTATTTAATCATTATGATGTTTACTCCTCTTTCATCCCCAACATCTATGACTTAAGCCACCTCGGCTCTAAGATCAGAGGCTTCTTACTATATAGAATAAGTTTTCCAAAAAAAAAACTATATGAATAAGCAACTTTAGAAAAAGATATTTTTAACTGTACAAGCTATTTATTGAAGTCAATCTTTGCAATTTCATGGTCATTCTTTAATGAAATTAAAGATGACAACAATATGAAAATTTCATGGATAACTCTTCAACATTTTTAAGTAGGTGGACTTCAAATAATTCACTTAGCGACTAGGAAGTCACATTACGAACATCATGAGAGTACTCTTGCAAAGTAATGTCAGCATTTCGATCATCCCAGTGATCTTCTTCAGCATATCGATAACTAAATTGATTGTATTTGAGGGAGCTCTTTGAATCTTTCTCTGCAGTAATTGTCAATTCACTAGAGAGAGATGCGGGAAGAGATAAAATATTTTTCATAAGAAGAGGTTTTTCAACAAGATTCAGGCAAAAGTTGATCAAAGTGGCAGTACTCTTAGCATCTTTTAGCTCTCTTGAAGCTGTGTGGCTGACTTTAGTTCTCAGTTCTTCATCATTGACTTTGGCCGACAATGACTCTTACTTCCTTTAGAGTCACTTGGTGAACATCAGCCCTTGCGTCTTCTGTAGGAGCCTGCTTAACATTATAAGCTCTAGGCGCGCTCTTCAAGTTTAGCTAGGCTCACCAGTAATCTTCTCACCAACATCAGTACTTGGTTCAAGATAGGTGAATTGGCCTGTTAGAATAATTAAATATAATAATTATGCGAGACTTCGTAATAATTATTTAAGTATTTAATTATATAAATCATTAAGTGGCCCATATACTTGAACCATTGAAGTTTAATTATTTATATTTAAATCTTATTGGTCAAACAGAGATAATTTGATCAGTCGTTTATGGACCGTTTGATTAAATAGTTCCTATGAGCGCGGTTATTATAACTAATCCGCATGAAATAACTACTGGTCATCTCTCTCTCTCTCTCATAATTAATTGGGTTAGTTTGTTCCATAGAGAATTAACTCATAAAGAAAGAAGAAAGTGAAAGGGAAAAAAGAGAGAAACCATAATTTAGAATTCAACAAATTCAACATGAATAAAGGTATGTTTTCTTTCGATTAAAATCTTGTGAAAATCATCTTATTTAAGATCTTGTGGATTTAAGATTTATGTAAATTCATGTTTTCATTTCGATTTCTTTTACATAATTTATAATAGGAGTTCTTGCAAGAGTTACAGAACTAATAATTCATGTTGCGAATTTTTATAAGAGTTAGGTAACTCATAATTCATGTTGCGAGTTCTTGTAAAAATTAGAGAACTTTTACATGTTTTGAATTCTTGTAAGAATTTAAGAAACTTAATCTTACATGGCCAACATTGAACTCTCCTCTCAATAGATCACTCATCAAGTAATGAACTGTAGAAAGTTCTCCTTTACATCTCCTGACTTCACTTTCTTTCCAACTTTCTTCTTCTCTTATTTTTTCACAATAATCTTTCAATGATATAAGAGAATTGATGAACTAAATGTGTAGCCAAATATATCAAAGTTTAATTAAAGTTCAGTCAACCCACTAGTTCAAGTTAAGTCGACCCGACTCAAGTTTATGATGAACTCATCATATTAAAATATAACTCATCTAAGTATGTGACTTTTTTCTGGTAAAGTAGATGATTTCTTAAAAAAAAAAGGGCAATTTTTCATAAAAAAATCGCCTATTTTATGATAAGTTATCGACTTCAAGAAAAATTGGCAAATTTTTCTAGTCAAGTCGTTGACTTCTCCTAACCAAGTTGATGACTTCCTTTAGTCAAGTATTGAACTTCCCTTAATCAAGAATAGACTTTCATTAGGATTTCAACTAAGCCAATAGCTCAATGCATAATTGACAAGTCAAATATAGCTAGGCAACACAAATATTTGTAATCTTTCTAATTAGTATAGCCTTATGTGTAACTATTCTTGCTTTGCTCAAGTCTCAACCTAAATTTATAAATAAAAGATCGAGGCGGATCTCAAATATGTGATACATACATAGTTATTTGTACTTGAGCTTATTTAATGAAATCACATAGCTTCCACCTTAATTAAAATCCTCTCTAAAATTTTTGTTTGATGATAAGATTTTGATATAATCACGAATAAATTTGAATTCAACAAACATATAATGAGATAATGTGATAAGCATACATGCAAAATGATAGATAATAATGCTATTTATACTAAATTATTGATCTGAAATATCGAAAAAGATTCATGATTGTAGAGTGTCATACTACATAATGAGCATATAATCATTTATGATCATACAATTAAGTTACTTTATTGGCTGGATATTTTTTATTGACGACTTTTAGGATGCCTTTAAATGGAGAAACTATTTTGTGCGGTGGTTGTACCTAGCTCTAAGTCTGCAGACCAACTATAATGCGACACGTTAGCGGTACCGAGCGAAAGGATGACGTGGCTTATTTTGGTTGGTCATGGATCACCATAAAGGTAGAATTTACATTCATAGCATAAAAAATGGATTTATACGGTGGCGGAAGGTATAAATGGGTTCATATGGCATTAGGAGGAAGCGACGTGCGACGAAGAAGAGAAAGTTGCACATGAGCTTGCTGGGAGAAGGATTAGATAGGCTCGATGAGATCCTTAACTTGCTCCACAGAGTGCTAGACATATAAATGATAAAGTTTATAGATTAAATATGCAAAATTTATATTTAAGTGCTATATATTTATATAAATGTAAATCACTTATAAATTATGAAGCAGCATTTGTGAGTAAGATGGATTTTTTTTTACCAAAATTAATAATAACAAAAACTAAGTCACATATTATCCAAGATTGATACATCACCAAAAATCATCTTGATCGGGCATGAATCTCGATGCAAATTTGAATTGAAAACTTCCAGAATTAAAATTGCGGGCATTCGGAATTTGATTTTAGCAAGCTTATAGTCAAATTGAACAACTAAAGGGGATGAAATCAATGACATCAAATTCAGCCCAATCCAAAAGCCAAACGAACCCAAATTCAATGATCAAAACATTCTTGAAAGCTTCAAAGCATCAATTGGATGACTAAATAATATTCAAATAAGACATGCTTATAGTCGAATCGAGCAACTCGAGGGGATGAATTCAACTAGCTTCAGATCACTGAATTTCGACATCAATAAGACACTTAAATGCTCAATAAATGTTTCATGATCAAGGGAATCAATATGTGTCGTCCAATGGAACACTCCAAAATTGCAATGCATTTTCTCCATATTTACTGATCATGCTACTCTAAAAAATTTATAAATAGATCCACATTCTTCGCTTGAAATGAGGAGGAAGGAGGAGAAAGAAGAGAGCTATCAGGCTTGAAGAATCCTGGAACTCCACTTTGGCAATACCGCCAACAAATCCACGCCACCAAGTCGTTGCTGTTGTCCCTCTGATCATCATCACCTGACTATAATCCTTTTGACCTTCATTGCTTGCCGACTATAGTTCCTCCAACTACTATCGCCTCCTTTTGATCTCCGTCGCTCACCGACTATGCTTCCTCAGACCACTGTCACATGACTACGGTACTTCCAACATCTGTCACCAACGGACTATAGTCCCTTGAACCACTCTCCAAACTACTATCATTCTGACCTCTGTTGCTTGCTAACCAATATCCCTATGATCATTAGGGGTGTCAATATTTGACACAACCTTAAAAACCAACTTGAACTCGACCCGAAAATTTCAGGTTAGGGCTGACCAATTTGGCGAGTTCAAGGATTCAACTCATTTGAAAAATTAGGTCGAGTTTGGGTCAACCCATTAACCTGATGTTGAAACGAATTTGATCCATCTTGTAACAGGCGCACAGTGACATAGGCGTTCTGCTCGAGTCTCCCGTCCCGCCCGAGTCAGCTTGCATCTTCGCAGGATCGCAACCGCAAGCCCTAACCGCTATGAGTCCAACCCATCCTGCCTGAGTTCGGTCATAGGACTCGCAAAGCTCACCCGCACGACTTCTCCCCAGCCACGAGTCCAACCTGCGAGGCCACACTTCTTGCATGGGATTTTGCCCGGGTGTCTGACAGCCTTCACGTCTCTGCCTCTGCCAACAAGTCCAACCCACGCGTTTAGCATCTTTCGCCTCTGCTTGCACGGCGAGTTGGGTCGGGTTGACCCGAGTTTTTTGCGGGTCGGGTCGAACAATTGCAAGTCAATGTTGGGTTCGACCTGAACCTGACCCGCAAGCTGTTTTTGACACACATATCGGCAATTATCATTCCACTACGATCATACCTACCAAATGAATAGGTTAACACTCTTTTGAGAACAACTGTCATGTCATTCTCCAATCATGTAGTGTGCTCTACATTAAGCCAACACCACCCTCCTCCGAGGATTGTTATTTGTAATCAACCATCAATACTTGTGAAATCATTTCACTTTGGAAAGACCCGTGATTTTTTTCTTTTTCAGAAATTTTTATGTGAAATTATTTGTCTTTTATAAATATTGTACCCAACTGTTTTATCTACAAGTGTACTAGATCTTCGTACAAAACAAAAATGCTAAATTTTATATCTCTCGACTGCTGAAAATGTTCCAAGATGCAGCAAAGCTAATTATTATTCCTGCCTAACAGACATAATAAAGAAGAACTTCTCGTCAAGGTTGACATGCCAATTGAAGAATTAAAGGATAAATTTTTAAACTTATTATCATTAGAACTTTAATTAGTTATTAAACCAACGAATTAGAAAAAAATTTCAAAGTCATTTGATTTAATAACTAATTAAAATTTAATGATAATTAGTTTAAAATTAACCAGTCCTATAAATTTTAGATGAAATACAGAGTTTTCTCAAGAATTATTGAGAGCTAATTAGCATCTTAAAATAAAGTTACAGCGTGAGATTTACCTGGCACTTGTCGTTACCGTGAGCAAGAGAGCAGTAGAGAGCGAGAGCGTGAGAGGCCGAGAGCCAGAGAGAGAAGATACAGAGAGAGTGCGCAGGGTCATTTGGGCAAAGAGAGGAGTTAGCGTTAGAATGCGAACGGGGGTTGGGCAAAAAACGGAGGAGTTAGTGTTCTCACCCCAAAGCCAGCTCTTTAGTCCCTACACTGGCCCCCCGGCATTCATGATTCATTGCCCTCTTTCTCTTTCTCTCTCTCTCTCTCTCTCTCCCACCAGTGCTTTTATTTCTGTGAGTGAAATGAGAGAAGGTTTGTGCCTTCAACTTCCCCACCTTTCGTACTAAATGATACACCCACCACCTCCCTTCCTCTGCAAAATAGCCATGCTGCTTGCGCTTAAGCCCTTGTTCTTCTTCTTCTTCTGAAGTCCGGGGTGGAATGGGAAGGCGCACACTTTTCCTTGTTTTCATTTTCCTGTGTGAGTATTATTTTGTTTATTTTTTTGTTCATGATCTGGTGTATCGTATTCTTTTTTTGGAAATTGTCCTGTAAGATGGGTTTTGGTTATGCAAGCTTGTTTCTTTTTAATATATTGAGTGGGTTTTGTGAGATGGAAGTGGAAATTATGTGGAGATTTGGGGTTTTGGTAGTGGGTGATTTATGGCGAGTGGCCGAGTGGGTTTTTGTGCTCTTATTCAGGAAAAAAGTAGTTTTTCTTGCAGAATGAGCTCTGAATTTGTCTTATGCTAGAATTTTCACTCTTTTGGTGTTTCCCTCATCGATTGAAGAGTAGGTGTCCGCTGTTCTGAATGGAATTTAGGGTTTAGTTCTTACTTGAATTTTCTACTTATAATGTTTTAAGATTCTGAAACCAAAGAAAATTGGTTTGGTTCCTTAATTGGAGTTTGCATCATTCTATTTGTCGAGCAGATTTGAGATTGGGACTTACATTAGTTGAGTTTTGAGAATTAATACGGATTTTACATATTAAATGCTCAAATTCTTCTATTTTGGAAAGAATGTTCTGTTGATTGCCCATTTGGTGAGATGTAAATACTTAATTTAGTGACTCAGTTATTTACTTTCTTGTTTCTTAATTATATTCTGAAATGAACATATTTTAGATGGTTCAAAGTGTTTGTGGAAATTATGAATCTGAGTTTTGTTTCAAACTTAGAAGTTTTAGGAGCTTATAGAGAAACGAATTTGACATTAGCACTGAAATGCCAAAAACGAACTTCATCTTTGATTGAACTCTGATAGGATATAAAAGTTTTATTGAGTGGGAATGTGTTTTGAAAAACTGCAAGGTGTCTCATTTCTTAACATCACCTGCTGTATGTATTATCGTGAATTACATTTTATGATTTCATCCTAAATGTAAGGAAATGTGGATGTTATATGGTATAAAATGACTTTTTTGTTTGTTTTGTGTTAGTGTGTTACTAGATTTTGTCATGTTTCTAAGCTATAGGTCCTCCTTTCAATTCTTGCCTTTCTTTGTTTTTGTTGTACCATATGGTTTAATGGGCATATGCTGTGTTTTGTTTGCTGCAAATTTGTTGTGTCTAGTTCATTGCTTGAGTATGTGTGTCGGTGTTAAATTTTAAAAAATAAATTTTGGTGTAAAGCATGTAGGTTTTAATTTGGCTTCCTATCATGATAATAACACTAGTATTAACATTGTTGTGAATCCATTGATAGGAAAGGAATAAATGGTGATTCTAGTTTATTGGCAACTCCCTTTGCTGGGGGGAGAGTGAAAGGTATAAAAACTCAGATTAGAAGAAGGTTAACCCATTCTCATTCATATTTTGCTGTCTCCAAATAAAAATTATTTATAGAAAAACAAGATTACTAAAGACTCAATAAGACATATTAAGTACTTGATAACATCATAACACAAACTCAATTCATATTCAACTCTAGCTATATTGTATAATTATTTAACTAATACCCATTAACCTTTTATGTATCCCTGAGTTTACCCAACCATTCAAATTGACCTTGCTTTCAAGGTCGAAGAAATATAAGAAAAAATAGATAGACGGATGTGGCTAGAGTTGGACAAAGGTGATGATGTGGATGAGAGGTTTAGGTGTGAGCAAAGTTAATGTTGAATATAGCCGGAAATGCGATAGTGAGATTTGGTACAACCGGAGGTCTTGAAGGATTTTGGGATCTGGATGTGGGAGTAGCAGATTGAATGAGATCCGTGATGCAACGATGATCAATTTTTGGATGAATGATGTTGGATCTTGCATTGGGATCTTAAGGTCTGATGGGTCGATTAATGATGGTGATTAGGTTTGAATTGAAGGTGAAGACATGCAGATTAAAGTTGGAGTTGTCTTGGAGAATGGGAGCTAGCAATGGAGATCTAGGATGGAGATGTATTTGGATGGTCCTAATTTTTCTTTTTTCTTTCAATGCTTGCTGGGGCAATTGGAGGCAGAGTGAGCAGCGATGTTGGTGGGAGAGCAAACAATTATGATAGATGGAGAGCAGTGATAAAGATTTATTTTTCTTTTTGTTTTTAGTAAAATCAAGGAGGAGAGCTTGTCATGAAGCGAATTTGGTGGGACGTGGAATCGAGGCGGCTGGGAACAGTGGCTAACTATCTAGTGGCAAGGCTCAATGAGCACACCATTTATTTGAACCCATTTCTAGGTGAGGGATAAAAGGTGATTCTAGTTCACCAGCAATACCAGAAATTGGGTGGGGGAGAGAGAAATGTATCATAACTGATGTTAAAAGATGCTCAACTCATTTTCATTCATGCCCTAATATCTCCAAATAGATGCTATTTATAGAAATGCAAGAACATTGAAGACTCTATAAACACATAATAAGTATCTAGCAACCTAAACTTAACTCATACTATATATTACAATTATTTACTAGAACTCAGGTTAGTAGAAGCTTACTCATTCTCATTCATACCCTAAAATCTCCAAATAGAGACTATTTATAAAAAAAATAAGACTACTAAAAACTCAAGAAGCCCCTATTAAGTGCCTAATAATCCAAACTCAACCCAAATTATCTATTATAATTTTGTAACTATTAACACACTAGCATATTATGGAGGTCCCTAAAAAACTTTTGCTCGAATGACTCATGATGAACTTAATTTCTATAATTGATGGGATATACATATTATTTAGCAGTTGAGGATTTGTAGTTGATGCATCTTTTTTAATGGTTGATATTTATGGTAATCTCATTCCTAGGTTTAGATAAAAGTAAGATCTGTGAAGGGCTTTTAGATTGAGCCGATAAGAACTTAAAATTAATGAGCAATTTTTGTTTCACTCTAGCAAGATATGATGCTTAATTTGAAATTGGGTGTTACAGTATAAACTTACCTAACTTTAGTTTATTGATTCCTTAAATTATGCTTTTTAAATACACAAAACAAACGTTTTAATTGTTTAATACAGCTATGAAACAGTGGATTCCATTTTATTCTTTTTGCAATGCTTTCTTCCTTCATAAATTCTGACTACCAAAAAGGTTGTCAGAAAGCCATGCATCGTATGGTCAATTTATTTGGGTGGGCTATGATTTTTTTCACATGAATTACTATTTAGTAGATTTGTTGATCGTGTTCTTTTAACAGACTCGACCATTGAATCATTTCCATAGATGAGAAGAGCAACATAAGATTTGTACAAACAGCAGTGTGTTAACTGGGTTGTCTCTTAAGCAGTCGGCATCAAATAATTAATGAATTTTATGGAATTTGGGTTCATTTTGCGAAGAAAACAAAGAATATAAGTTCAGCGGGTGAAATTTCACCTTTAGTTAATAGTATGGTTCATTATCAATGCATTGCAGAACAGAAAAGTTTATTTGAAGCTGATAGTGATCCGAAATGAAAGGAAGGTTGATGTTTTGGCCTTGGTCGGGGATTTGAAAGTTTAATTTATATATAGGTTTTAATGGAACTAGTGGCTCAAAATATGAAATATTTTTTGGCATTGCGGTAAAGTATTGAGACTTGGAAGGTGATTATTGAATTAAGAGCGAGACATCCTGCATAAGATAACATGCATTTAATTTTTGTTCTGCATCATAAAAGTCTAATACTATCCAAGAAAAAAGAAATTACCGAATAATTATATCAAGAAACTTCCAACAGTTAGAAGGTGAAGGAAGGTTCTCAGTGTTGATGGCTGAATATATCCCAAACAGCAAACTTCTTAACCAGCATTTTGTGTAGCATGATATGTTATCTTGAACTATATGTTTGACGTTCTTGTTTTATATTTTCCAAACATGAGTTTTCCAGTTTACTTTTCGTGCCATATTTTTTTTATATCTTTTGCACATTCTTTTTGATTAGAAATAGTATATATGATGTTACATTCCATGGTTTTGCTTAGGGGTTGTTTGTTTTGAATAAGAAGGGTGTAAATTATTCCATATGTAAGGATTTTGAAAATATTGATGTTTGGCTTGAAGTTAAAGAAATGCAGAGTATAGTTTTGAAGTATTTGGAAGTCACAGTCTATTTCAATTTTGGTGTATTTGAAAATTGTTAGATTTGACTAAGTTTCAAATACATTGTGATTTTTTTTGCCATTACTGCCGCCATTGCCAGTCGGCCCGCGCTAACTTCCATCACCAACATCACCTCTGCCGGCCACCGTGTGCTGTTAGTTGCCAACCAATGCCGCCATCTTCCACTCACACCACCTCCAGTGTTTGTGGCTGCGACCACTCTCTATTGTTTTCATCCTCCGACTAATGTCATCGACATTGCTGTCGGCCATCGACCACCACCATCGTTGTGCTTTACACTGCAATAATTTGACTTCAAGCCAAACATAGAAAAGTAATCACATACTTTTATTTTACACTCATCCAAAATTTAAACATTGATTTTTGGAGTTATTCAAGACTGTAGCAAAGTACATTATCTTTAATAGACACCATTCCGACCGTCCGTCTAATATAATAATTAAGAAATGATATTATTAGAGGGATTGTTGGAGTGAGGTCTATTGAAGATGATAGAATTGAAAATAGGCTTATGTGATTTAGATATATACAAAGAATGATAAAAAATGTACTGATGTTATAAGTAGATAAAACTTGTGTCAGGGGATTAGGGAAGAGAATGGACAGGCCTAACCACCTAAGGTTGCATGGATAAAAGTTGTTTAAAATGATTTACGAAGAATAGGTTTAGCACCCTAGGCATCACTTAGCATAAATAAGTAAAAAATGATGATTCATAAAGACGAACTTAATTGGTTTGAATGAGTCTAATGATCATGATGGAGTTGGTAAAGCTCGTTTTTTTAAAATAAAGATTATGTAGAAATGTTTAGAAAAGATGTTCAAATTCAAGTAACTTGATACATGCACTCCTTGGCCTTTTCTCCAACCCATTTAACTTTCTGAATATAAAGAATATTTATCTTTCTATGATTCATTAGTTCTATTAATTTGTCTATAAGAATACCTAGATTTCAATTTTCTATCCCATTTTTATAGATGTTAAGTTCTTGGATTCTTGTAACTAATTTTTTTAGATTTAGACAAATCATTACTTTTTTATCATATTTGAATTTCACGGATCTTTTTCCCATCTACAATAGGTTTAAGTTTACCATAATTAACAATGAGTTTCTTTAGACCTAAACTTAATTGAAAGGCCAATCACATCTATAAGTTTTCTTGCTTGAAATCCCATATCTAAAAGGATGCATATTTGTAGACCCATTGATTGATGAGTTAAATATAAACTCAGCCCCAATTAGTTGTATATATTGAACATAGTAATGGATCACTTAAACTTCTATCAACCCCTTTAGTTTGCCATTATTTTGGTGATGATAAGGAAATTTTTAATTGAATTATCATTTTTTCATAAAGCTTCCTTGGTAGAACTGATAAAATATCATCATAATTTTAGCTAATTCATGCCATTTAATTACCTCCTTCAAATATAACGGATAGTTTTTGATGTGAAACGTACATGTGATGGAGTTACTTTAGGAAATTATAGGGAGCAATTTGAACAAAGTAATCCAAATTAAAATTATCATTTGTAATAAAAGAGTGAAACTTAGAATTCTTAGTTTTAACTCGCTTAGGCAACGAAGAGCGACATTCGATTAACCAATCAATTCAAGAAAATGCAAAGAAAATTTGTACGCTACGACAATAAACAAGAATCCACGAATTAATAAAGAGAACTTTCACCTTTGGTGCCCATACGCTCAAATAATTTAGGCTTTAGCGGGAGAAGAGTCTCCACATTAGAATCGAGGTCGCTCCGAGGAAGAAGGAGCCTTGGATCGTCGTTCTTGGATAGGTGGCCGGAGTACAATATTCTGGCAGTTTCTAGGTGGAGGACAGCCAACACTTAAGTCTGGAATCCAATGGAAAGGCAAGACAGAGCTCTGATGCGAAGGTTTGGATGCTTGCAAGATGGCGGGCAGCAGCACACAACTCCTAGCTGTCTGTGGGCAGTAGTTTAGCAACTTCGGGTTGGAGGACAGCCATCCAACTTGATCTGGACTCCTTGGACAGCAATCTGATGTTTATGGACAGCAGTTTTTCTCCTTGGATAGCTGCAGATTGGCCACGTTGAAGAGATCTTTTGGACAGAATTCCAAATTAAATCAAGGAGGATTATGGGGGCGGTCAAGGGAGGGGATTGGGGGGAGATAGGGGTGGCGGCTTGGAGAGGGGAGAGGCTTTGGCCGTGGGTTTGAAAGAGGTGTGGGATTTGTGATTGGGGGAAAGATGGGTGAAGTGGTTGTTGCCTTGTGTGAGAAACAGAAAAATAAAACAGGTTCTCAAATCACGTCAGGATTTGCTTAGGTAATAAAGATTGCTTAGTAATTTCAAATCAGATTTTGAAATTAAAAGCTTGCTAAGCGGGAGAAAAAAAAAGTAACTGAAAAATTAGGCGGTGCTTAGGTGGCCATTAGGGAGGTAATTAAGAAACAAGGGGCCCACACAATTAAGTAACATATTTTAAATAAAAATCTGTAGTAAATTCGGATTTCAATAAAAGGAAAGTTTCCTTTTATGGGTGTACTGAATAAGCAAACTTTTGAAATTCCAATTGACATCAAATGTCAGTTATGATTTGCTTGAGATGGCTGGTTAAAGGAGCAATTAATCCAGCATTAATTGCTTGTTTTCCCACGGATTGGGCAAATCAGAGAGAAACGGCAGCAATGGGCTGCAGAGAAAATTATTTCTGTGAGCTGGGGCTCACGGGTTGGGGCTGCTCACGGTGGAGTGGAGGGACGGTGGAGGGGAAGAGGAAGTTGGCTGCTCGGGAGGGCTATGGGCCGACGGCCAAAAGCCTGGAGAGTGGCTGGCCAGCGGGAGGAGGAGCAGCCAAGGTGGCCGGCGACTTGAGCAGCTCAGGTTAGGCGGCGGCAAAAGCAAAGGGGAAGGGAGAGAGGGAAATTTTAAGGATTCGAGCGACTATAAAATTACTAACCTTAATTATCTTCACTTTGGATTTCCACAAGATAAGATGGTATGAAAACTAGAACTCACAAAGAGATCTAGTCTCCTCCAGCGAACTCACTAAGAGAACTCCGGCGAACTCACTAAGAGATCTTGGAGGGGGAACTCACAAAGAGAACACAAAATATTTTTCATTTCATCAAAACTGAAATTACAATGCATGAGGCCTCATATAAATAGGCCAAAATGAAATAATAAGTAATGACACAAATGCCCTTCCGGGCTACATAAGCGACTAAATGCCCATAAGGGCAAAAGTGGAAAAAACATCAAAATAAATACGCTACTACATAAAATGACAAAATACAAGTCATGCTCGTGGCCGTCGATCTCCGGCGTCGAAAATGCTGGCGATGTCCTCATCAGTTTTAAAAAAAAAAAAGAAATTATGTCATTTGATAAAATCAAGTTAGATGACAAGGGTAAAATTATAGTTCTTGAAATTAGTCGTAATCCTAGCATGAAATTTATCCTAATATTTTCCGAGTATTTATAAGAAATAGATAAGTGAGTATGAACTCCAATATTATTTATTTTAACCTTATCTAGTTGACAAGTTTTACATTCTGATACTGTTCTTGCTATACCTCTTTTTAAACTTTGTCAGTAATATCTTTTTAACTTTTTGTTTAGATAGTTTTACCACTATCAGAGCAAATGCAATTCTCGAATAATTTTATTTCTCAAGAAAAAAATCAGGAGCATACACCAATGAGTTTCCTGAAAATGGTAGTGCGCTCTATTTATTACATGCTTTATATTATTAGGTGCTTTCATTTATAGGTAGTGGTAGAGTTAGAAAAATTTCTTTAGTGGAGACTTAGAAATTACATTTTTACTATTAGAAACTTCAAATAGCTTATTTTTATTAATATATATTTATTATTTAATATGAATTTAAATTTATGCATGCCCCCTTATGCCCTCTCTTAAATCTGCCTTTGTTTATAGTGATGTTTATAGTGATGTGTTGTTCTTTTGTCATTTAACTGTATTTTGTTCTATTTTTTAGCTCTATGATGCTGGTTTCTTGCAGTTGTAATCAAGTATCTTATGCTTCATATACTGTAATATCTGGTATTCCTATCTGAACAGTAACATATTGAGTTCATTCAGGTTTACAAGATGTTTTCTGCATATTGGGTTATGTTTCTGATAATAGCTCGCCGCGGAAGCATGCCATTGTTTTGACGAATGCGAAGAAGGAGAATACACTTCTGCCTTATATTTCTCCCAATGGTTCTCCCCGGCCATTTATTCCACTGCTTGCACCTTCTCCTTTGGCACCATTTATGAACAGCACTACACCAAAACTGTCAGGTAACGCTGAAAGAAAATCATTTGTATTTTTGCAGATTATTTATTTTAATTGCTATTTCTTATGAAATTATATCAGGTTTGCTTAACTTCTGTAGGGCGATGCGGGCTAAACTTCAGTGCTATCAATGATTTGATGAAAACAACCGCAGTTGATTGCTTAACTTCATTCGCTCCTTTGTTGGCCAATGTGATTTGTTGCCCTCAGTTGCATGCTACCCTTGATATCCTTTTAGGCCAATCAAGCAAGCAAACGGGAATGCTTGCCCTTGATTCAAGGCATGCAAACTATTGCCTATCAGATGTTCTGCAGATTTTAGGAAGTCAGGGAGCCAGTTTAGAGCTTCAGCAAATTTGTTCAATTTATCCATCTAATCTTAGTGAAGGTTCTTGCCCTGTTAGTGATGTTAATGGGGTTGAAAGTGCTATTGATTCCTCTAAATTCCTTGCTGCATGCAAACAAGTTGACCCGGTTAATGAGTGCTGCAGCAAAGTATGTCAGAACGCTATTCTTGATGCTGCTGAGAAGATTTCCATGAGAGATGGAGCCTTAACGAGGATGGGAATAACAAAGAACTTGGCGGAGAAAGCATCAAGTGTTGATGATTGTAGAAGCATTGCCCTCAGATGGTTATCAAGTAGACTCGACACACTTTCTGCGACAAAAGTGCTTCGAAGGGTATCCAACTGTAATGTCAATGGAGGTAGGATTACATATAGTCCTGCTCTTTGGCATTTTTTCACAGCTGATTCATGATGCGATGAATTTATGGCCTAGTGCAAAATTTATTTTGTTTAATTGTGAAATTGATTTGATTGAGGTTTTATTTGGGACGACTTTCTTACTGTTTCTTAAAGCAGTTTTTTAGTAAAAAATTAAAATATTTTAATTAAAAAATTGCTTTAAGAAAGCTGTCCCAAACGAAACCTGAGTTGACAAAAATCTATAGATTGTGAACAATCTCTACCTCTTTCATCATTCTCACATCACTGCATATGGGTTTTATTTGTTATTTGCTAGTGTTTTTCTTTTTTTAACTTTGGGTATGTTGTTCAGATGATGTAAGATGTGCACGATACTCAACTTCTTAAAGTAACGCATTTATTTTATTTTCTTTGCCACAGTTTGTCCGCTTGTCTTTCCAGATACCAAAAATATTGCCAAAGAATGCGGAAATAAGATAAAAAACCATACTACATGCTGCCATGCTGTGAATAAATATGTAGCTCACTTGCAGAAACAAAGCTTCATAACTAATTTGCAAGCAGTGGATTGCGCTTCAAAACTGGCTCTGCATTTGCAAAATGCTAATGTTAGCACCGACGTTTACAGACTCTGTCAAATCACTCTGAAAGATTTTTCTCTCCAAGGTGGGTAAAATTGAACAGTTAAGGAAGATAATATACATGCTTGGACTCTTAGGAATTATAGCATACTCTCGGTGCAAGAGACTCTTAACTAAGGCTTCGTTTGGGGCAGTTTTTTTATTGCTTCTTAAAGTAGTTTTTTGATACAAAGAATAAAATTTTTGTACTAGAAAGCTGCGTTAAGAAGCAATAAGAAAATCATCCCAATCAAAGCCTAAGACAGGGTTGATTTATGCAACCTTTGTATTATAAATTTCCAAAGAACTTGTCATTATTGGAACCTGTGACCTTGGGGTTATAATGGAGCCATTAAACCGCTACTTTTAAGAACTGTTTTCATAATTTGTGAATTGTTTCTGTTTATATCGGCTAATTATTTTTTGCATCTTTTGACTCAAAAAGTTCAAGTGATTTGCTAATGATTTTTCTTCCTCTTTTCCTTTGCTCTGGATGGTTGATTGCTCAAATTACATGATTGAATGCAGTCGGATCTCAAGGTAAGATAATCATCTTAAGCTTAGTATCATTTGAAATTCTTTCTAGTGACAAACCATAACAAGTGGTTTGCTGGCACCTCAGTCCTTTTATATTTATTACTACAATACTACCACATCTAAAGATGCCTTGTTATAAATGACACAAAGCACTTCTATATGTATGATATCGTATTAACTTTTTTCATTTAGCTATTTCCATACCATTTATTGGAACCAATCAAACGGCCGTATAAAATAATCAGAACTACAGATGATGACCTGGTTGGATGCATAGACATGGAGTTTCTTAATATGCTTACACAATCTTTAATGAGTATTATCTTTTTTTCATCAGAAATTGCACGGTGGAGAATATTAAAGAGTACCTAATCACGTATGACACTATGCTGCTATGCGACTTATTGAATTTATTCATCATTTTAAGAATATGTATATAAAAAAAAAGCAGAGATAGGTCTTTGCATCATATGAATGAAACTACTGTTGTGTTGTGGTGTTGGAATTATCCATTTAAAAAAAAAAGAGGAAGCAACAGTGGCATGTGGAATTCCTACTTATGCTGATACCTGTCCCAATTTGAGGGCTTTGAGTTTCGGTGGTGGCATTCGAGTTTTTTGCTTTGCGCTTATCCTGTTACATACTGTGTGATTTGGAAGGAATTGCATAGGTAGGCGGCATGGGTTTGACGGAATTAGCTTGTATGATCTAGTCTGCTGCTATTCCATGGATTTGGCAATTCAAATTTAGTTTTGAATGATAAATTTCATATTACAATTGTGAATCGTTTGTGAAGAATTTATAAATAGTGGTTTTAAATTGAGAAAGATCCTATGCTAACCATATCTATTAATCTCGGTTACAAAGAGTCTATAAATAATGGTTTTAAACATATAACTTACAATTTTTGGCTTTTGAGTGCCTTAGATGGTTTGGTCACATAGAACAACGGCCTTCCAATGACCCAGTTAGGAAAGTAAATGTATTAGATTTAATTTATGTTAATAAAGATAGAGGTAGACCTAAAAAGACTTGATTAAAAAATATTAGAAATGATATTTCTTTATTAGATTTAAACAAGAATTTGACTTTTAATAGTACACGGTGGAAAAAAAAATTTCGTGTAGCTGACCACACATAGGTGGGACAAAGGCTTGATATTGTTGTTGAATCTTGTGAGTGCAAGTTGGATGCGTGGTTCTCTAAACTATGGTTCAAGTGAGACTACTTTATTATGGTGAAAGCCATCTTCTTGTACAGGTGTGAGGCCTAGTATTATATTTATTGGGTTATTTCTTTCTTTATCTATTTTTTATACATAATTTGTTATTGGCTAATTTAGTGTTTTGATTTTATTAAAAATCTAAATTTATCGAAATGAATTCATTTGCTTGCTGATTTTATTTATTTTCAAATTCTTGCTAATTTTTTTTATATTTACTATTATTTCACTATCAATTTGGCTTAAACTCTACTGTCACTTGCCTTCATTTAAAGAAAGAAAGTTGCCTGTATAATTAATAACTTGTGATATATGAATCCTCTTCTTTCCTTTATATGAAAGCATATTACATGTCATATTACTTACATCAGGAAGCCTAACCTTAATTCATCCTAGATTAAATTAGTACCAGAGCTTTAGTTTTTCATAATATCGCTTAAAAATAGGGCTGATCATTAGGGCATTTTAACATAGTTCGAAAGGCATGAAATTTTAACAGCTTTACAAATAAATTAGTTGAACCACTGTACAAGAAAAATCAAATATTTGATGACATTAATCCGTTTGAAATAAGAATTTGATAATTTGGAACCTAATCGAGTTCATTGATGTGAACTTGAAGTAGATTTCAATCACAGTGATGAAGCAATTCATTTGAATGTTAAATTTGATAGGAAGTAGTGTAATCAACTTCATTGACAATTCATGGTCTTTATTGATGATATTTATGAAATTATTTATGTAAAAATTTAGATATAGGTAATGACATAACAAAAAAATATTAAAGTGGAAGTGTCTAGCTATAATGCTAAAATTGATCCTAATGCTATTATTGATTAGTTATTAGATGTAAATAATTTCCTTGAATTCTAAATTATGTGTGATGAGTGATTAATGTGATTTGCAAAAATGAAATTAATTTTTAAAGCTAAAATTTAACGGATGAGTATAGAGAGGTTAGGAAGGGAACATATTATCACATGGTTTAAAATGAAATAATTATTAAAAGAATAATATTTTCCATTCATGCATGGATTGATTGCTTGATGAATTTGATTCATTAAAGAAATGCATTAAATACATAGACACTTTTGAAGAATTATTGTTGCTTTATGAGATCATTGAAGGTCCTAAAACAACACTGGGTTTATATCTAATTTGATAGTTGATATCAAGAAAAAATGATGCACCTGACCACATTTTATGGCCCAAACATATTTTTCAATTTGCATTATATTTTGAGTAAATTTAAAATTCACTGTTTCTAGGAGAGTTGATACATATTATGAGAGTGCATCATTTTGTTAAAAATAGTCAAGTTTAGTTGTTTGCTCTTACTGCATCCAAGAGAAGTAATATTATAGTCAATAAGGATATCAAAGTCTGAATATATCATGTCAAAACATATATTACACTGGACTTGATAGATAGTATAGAAAGAAATAGTAACGTAGCTATACCTCATATTAAAAAGAGGGTAACAAAGTAGTTTAACTGACCCTTGACCCCTTGGATAATAGAAGTTATGCTTGGCTAAAGGTCTCCGAGCAAGGTGTATTTTTAAATTCTGCTTCTGGCCGCCTAGCAATAAACAAGGTCGGCAATATTTTGCTAATCTTGTAATAAGTAATCATAAGTAGTATCACATTTTGCACAATTAGGCTAAAGAATCATTTGCATCTAAATTTGAGCCTCAGTTTTTATAAAGGCATGCTTTAGGTGTCATCAAATTAATAATTATGATAGCGAGTGTCCCATTAGGAACTCACATATAATTATAGAGGAAGCAGATAATGAGATCAATGATTTTGATGACTTTTATAAGTTTCATAGAGAGATTAGTTATTTTGAGCATACTTTAATTGATAGTTCTTTGAATATCATGCTTTGCATCATAGCTACTCCAATGGTTGATTATGATTGGACAACAACAACAACAACAACAACATCAAGCCTTTATCCCACTACGTGGGGTCGGCTACATGAATCATTTTTCTCCATTATGTCCTATTAAAAGTCAAATTCTCGTTTAAATCTAATAAAGAAAGATCATTTCTAATATTTTCTAACAAAGTCTTTTTAGGTCTGCCTCTACCTTTCTTAACATAAGTCAAATCTAGTACCTCTACTTTCCTAACCGGGTCATTGAAAGTCCGCCGTTTTATGTGACCAAACCATCTAAGGCGACTCTCTCTAATCTTATCTTCTACTGGAGCTACTACGACCTTTTCACGTATATGCTCATTTCGTATCATATCTCTAAGGGTAAAGCCACTCATCCACCTGAGCATTCTCATCTCTGTCACACTTAACTTAGTATTATGCTTCTCTTTTTAATGGCCAACATTCGGCACCATAAAACATTGCAGGCCTCACCACCATCTTATAGAATTTTCCCTTAAGTTTGAGGGGTACTTTTCTATAACACAACAAGCCCAATGCATTCCTCCACTTCAACCATCCAACTTGAATTCTGCTGATAATATCTCCATCTATTTCACCATCACTCTGAAAAATAGATCCAAGATATCTAAAACGTGTACTCTTATTAATGATTTGATCGCCCAAAGTCACAATCCCCTCACTAGGTCTATTCCTACTAAAATTACACTCCATATATTCCGTTTTAGATCTACTCAAGTGAAAACCTTTAGACTCTAAGGTTGACCTTCATAATTCAAGTTTACCTTCAACTCCCTCTCTAGTCTTATCAATAAGAAGAATATCATCAGCAAAAAGCATGCACCAAGGTACATCCTCTTGCAAAGGTCTAGTGAGAACATCCATGCCTAAAGCAAAAAGATATGGGCTTAAGGCTGATCCTTGATGTAACCCAATCGGAATAGGGAAATACTTGGTCAAACCACCTTGTGTTTGAACACAAGTGATAGCTCCTGCATACATATCTTTAATTATTTGAATATAAGTGGTATTAATTTCTTTCCTTTCAAGAACTCTCCATAGCACTTCTCTTCGAACTTTATCATACACTTTTTCTAAATCAATAAATATCATATGTAGATCCTATTTATTTTCTCTATATTTCTCCATCAAACCTCTTAATAAATGTATGGCTTCCATAGTCGACCTACCCGGCATGAATCCAAATATATTATAATTGGACTGAAGTTATAATTTTTCAAGCTTATTTCAAATATGGGTTGAAGCTTCGCAAACTTATAATTGATAGTGATAGTTATATGGATGTCTTAGTCTTCCCTAAAGCACGTGAATTTGAATCCAAAATTAGATCCATATAAGATATATTGGGCTTATAAAATTGTTATCTTGTTTCCCATAGGTGTTTAATTATGATTCAGTTTTCTAATTATAGTGATAGAATATAATCGGATGTGCTACCCATGGATGTTCATATTATTTTGAGTAGGCACTGGTTATATGATTTAGATGTTATTTATTTTGAGAGTTATGTTAATCTTGCTTTTAAGTATAATAAGAGAAGGGTAGTTTTTAAACTTACAAAGCCTATTGTTGATATTCATATCAATCCAAAAATTGATTTAGTCAGACACAACGAAAATGGTGAACAATGAACGTGACATCACACAAATCTACTAAACCATCATTCATTTCATGAAACTGACTGTGACGAAGCATTTGGAATGTTAAAAATACCTATAAGAGACCACTCACACCACCTATTTTCTATTTGATGAAACTACCTATAAGAGACCACTCACACCACCTAATTTCTATTTGATGAAACTATGCATAATAAATGCATAATCACACAAAATATTTCACAAAATGAATTGCGATAATGCATATGGAGCATCAAATTTATCAAGAAAGGAACTCTGGTGCTCAATTTGATTGGACGTGGTGAAGAAGATGTACAACAAATGCGATGTCGTGTATGAAAGTTTGTGAGGGTTGTTAAACATTTATGAATTAGACTGAGGCTAACCAAGAGGGGGTGAATTGATTATTAAAAAAATTTCTTAACGGAAAAAGGAAATCTTTTAGAATATTTTAAAACAACCACTTTATGCGGAGGTAACACTAATTTCACAATAATAAAAAAATCAGAGATTTCAACTATAGAACAAATCACTTAATAATGCGGAAATTAAATGGAGAAAATAAATAGAAAGAACACACCAGATTTATAGTGGTTTGGTCAACTTGATCTACGTTCACTCCCCGGAAATCTTCTTTCCAGGTATTACACTAAAAGTAGTCTCTCCTTTTGCCCCCACAACAAGGCGGATAAGTCCTTATAAAATTTTTCCACCGACCCGGTGAAGCTGAGTACCTTGAATCATTTTACTCCCTCTTAGAGTAGGCAGAGAACCTGGAAATCATTTTTCACCCTCCTGGTGAAGGCAGAGAACCCAGATCTTTTTTCACCCTCCCGATGAAGGCAGAGAACCTAAATTCTATTTTCATCATCCTGGTGATGGTCAGAGATCCATAATTCTATTTTCACTCTCTATGTGATTGTGAGAGAATCACGATCTTTGTTGAAGAACTTCTCCAAAGCCATAGAGAATCGAAGCAAATGTTTGTTGTTACTAGACAAGATTCTTGCTTGGAGCAACCTTGTGAATCCGCTCACAACTTCTCCCTCACAAAATCTCCCTCTCTTCTCTCACAAAGCTCTTATTCTTCTTTCCCTCAAGGCTCTCTCCCCAGACGACTAAACAACAAAAGATCTCTAATAAGAGTGTTTAGAAATCCTTAAATAGTGGGCTTAAAAAAATCCCAATTTTCAAGAGATCCGTCTTCTGTTCGTACAGCACGTATCGTACGGTACGATCAATTCAATTTAGACTCGTCCAGCAAGATCGTTCAGATGAACTGTTCAACTTTTATAAGACCTCGTATAATACGATGCAAACATCGTACAGTAAGATCTGTAGAAATTCCTTTTATTTGTTTGGGACGATCCTTGGGATGGCCAATTTCGTACACTAGTGATCATCCAGTGATGTGGACATCGTACGGTACGATCAACACAAAAATTATGAATTTTGTTTGGTACGATCTATGGGACGACCAATTTCGTGCACGGGTAATCGTACAGTACGAATTATATCGTACAATACAATCAGTCACAATAATTTTCCATAATTTAATCGCCAAATATTGCGGGATTAATTAAGAATGATTTTAATTAGGGCGTACAGTACGAACCAAATCATAATGTATGATCAGTACAAAATTATTATCTTTCTTAACCTCTGGCAGCTAGAGTTTTGACAGAGCACAACGCTTCGTACAATACAATTTAAAATTGCACAGTATGAATTACTTCGTACAGTACGAAACCAAGATCATACAATATGAATTACTTAATAAAAAAGACTCTCAAAAATATTTGTATCTCTCCCCATGTGTGTGCAAGGTTACTCAGTAATGATATTCACCTAATTACATGATACAACTCAAGAAATGAGAAAATACATAATAAAATAAAGATCGACTGTAACCCTAGTCTACCCATTCTTGAGTTGATCAGAATTGCAAGTGAACGGTGGAGTGAATTCCCAAAAAGTTAGTACACATAACAAAAACAAAATATTATAGAAATAATAGAAAGCAGTAACAAACATAATAATATTTATTATCATTAAAATCACAATGCTTGGATCAGATCTGCAACAGTGTGGTTCGGGTTTGAAATTTCGTGATTGCGATCAAAATCACTTTACATCTCTCATTCTTAAAATGGACTACAATGATGCATCTGGAATATCGAAATTATCTTGAAAAGATACTCATATTGGCTTATCCATTATTTGAAAGTGAAATGCAAAATTTGTTTAGTAAGAGGTGTTAACCACTAACCCACTACCCATGATCTCATAATCACCCCCATCATGTAACTCCCTTACATGGTAGTAGATGAAACTGAACTCCCTCCGACTTTTATAGTCGTACGCAGGAAAATTAGCGACCTTGCTCCCTCCCTCATGTCTTCCTCAGCCACATGCAGGAACCCGAACGGCCCAGCTCCCTCTTGTCTTCTTCAGCCACACGCAGGAATTGTTCCTGACCCATTCGACTCTCTGACATGCAAGGAAAGCCGAACCATTTGCTTGCAACCAAGTTCAAAGAACATCGTGTATAGGGGTGTCAATATTGGACCCGACCCAAAAAAATGACCTGAACCCGACCCAAAAATTTTGGGTTTGGGTTGACCCGAACCCGAAGCAGGTCGGGTTCGGCTCCGGAAAACCAGCCCGTTTCCAAAACCGGGTCGGGTTCGGGTTGACCCGAAAAAATCCTCCTGCTCGCTTGCCTCCGCTGCCTTGGCTGCATCAAGTCGCGTAGCCTGCCCGCCTGCCCCCGCTGCCCTTCCTGCCCGTTGTCGCGCCCGATCGCGTGGTCCACGTCTGCCCGAACGAGCATGACCCACTGCCCCGCCTGTCCGATCGCGCGTGACTGCGTGATTCCCTGCCCCACCTGCCCGAATGCCGTCTGCTGCTTGTGACCCGCTGGCCCACATTTGCCCGAACGCGTGTGGCACGCAGCTACTCCGCCTGCACGAACACAGGATTTGGCGAAATTTTTGATTAAAAGGCGGGATTTGGCTGAATAGAGGCGCAGAATTTGGCTGAAACAGGTCGGTTTGGGTTACCTGAACCTGAAGCGGGTCGGGTCCAGAAAATCAACTCGTTGCAAAAACGGGTCAGGTTAGGGTTGACCCGATTAATGTCGGGTCAGTTCCGGGTTCGACCTGACCCGTGACCCGAAATTGACACCCCTACTCGTGTATAGCCGCTTGCTTTCGTGCGACTCCCTCATCTATTCTGATTCCGCCCTACAACCCGTCTCCAAACACAACCGCTCACTCCCTCTCTCTTGATCACACGACACTTCATGCAAGGAACCCCAGCCGGACCCTCCCTCTCTATGCGTTCGCACAACCACGGCATCGCATGCGAGACCTCAGCCCGAACGCACACATGCCGCCTCCCGTGAATCGCTCCTCATGCTCGATTGATCTAGACACGACTCCGACCTAGCCCCCTCGTGATTCCGACTTCACCCGTGCGTCCAGCCTCCCACGCCAATGTCTAACTCAGTCTGTCTTTACTCAATCACTCAACTTGATCGATCATGTACCTGTCGCCACCGTAATCACTCTTTTTATACTAAAATGTATAAATTTCTTTCTTACATGCTTGAACAATAGGTACAAAAGAACCCCCATCCGTTGTATCTTTGATCCGTCCGGTAAAAGAGCAATAACTAAATAAGACTCCATGATCGTGGTATCTTTGATCCAGCTGGAAATAACATGAATTTTATGAAGACCTCGTGTCCATCTTATTTTTGATCCAACTAGGAAGAGCAAAAAACAAATGCCTACCCGACACCCCCTATAGGGGGGTGGGACACAGGAGGTTGCTGAATTTTAAATGACAAAGGACCCTCACATAATTAATTTAAAACAATAAATAATAATAAGAATGATAAAATCATATATATCTAATTCAATATTTTAACCAAATAAAAAATTTTATCATTCCAAATGATCATTTGGTTAACGCACCAAATGATATATACTCAAAAATTTTTTTTTTTTTTTATGGAAGTACCTTGCTATGGGGAAGCCAATTGCTAGCCAATAGTGTCATTGATGAGATGGGAGGGAAGAGAAGAGAAGGCACTTTTATCAATGTCTCTACTTCAAACCTAGCTAACATAGCATCCCATATGTTTATTTATGCTCATCTACTATCAATCGAGCATCTAATTGATATTACAATAGAGCAAGCAACACTTATCTATGTGATTTGCTAGTATATAATTTATATGAAACATAATTGTGTGTTCCATTTTCAAATGACATTAAATCACTCATTATTGATATCACTTATTATATTTCACCTCATGCACATAACCTCGATTGTATTTATGCTTGCATGTATTAGCACTTAAAAAAAGGAGAGCCTCTCACATATGACATTTAACTAATTGTACATGATAGAAAGGTTGCATATTTAATTTTGACCAATTAAAATGTGTTAAGCTTTATTATATTTGAAAATTTGGATTAGATTCATATTACACTTCATATGTACTCTTCACATAGGATCTTGTCTCACCTTCACAAAGGATCATATTATCACATTAAAATCATTGGATTATATTTTTAAACATTTGAAATGTTGAAATTCATGTTTGACAACACAATTAACTTATTTTAAACATGCACTTTTGAAATAAGGCAAAATGATTTGATTGCTTGAAAATAATCTAGTTTAAGTTGGAGTTGACTTGATATATGATGCATGCAAATCAGACCTTATATGCTGTTTGTATAAACACTTCTTTCAACCTAGAGAAAATTAATATACTAAAGAAAAAAGCTAGTATTAAATTCTCTAGAGAATTAATAGTTTCTTTGATTCATTAAAGAAGTTGCAAAATTGCTCAGGCCACTCTCAAAACATGAGTGACAGTGATTACATAAGCAAATCATATGCACCGTCAAACAGTTTTTAAATTTGAACATTACACTTAGCATATTACAATTATAAGATACATCATGCGAGTGTACTGCAAATCTATTGCAAGTGCAAAATATATTATGTAATTTTGTGCATGGTGTTCCAATCTTTATGTTAAACCTTTAAATACGAGATCTGAGGATACTCCTTGGATTTGCTAAAAGCGTTCAAATACCCAGATGATAGCTGTAATGTCAGGAATTTTTAGCTGGAGGGAGCTATTTAAATCAAAACATAAGATTAAAATCTTACTAAAAGTTTAAATTCTTCAAATGAAATCCATTTCTAAATAAAATAAAGCCAAAATCCATCCACATTTCACAACAGTTTGGCGAGGATGAGGAATTGAAGAATAACTTCAGCTCACAAAGAATAAATGTCTTGTTAAATGTATTATTAAAATTCATTCTCAATTGATTTTTTTGCCTGTAGAGATGTGACGCGTGCCCTCTAACCGGGTAGTTTTGTCGCAAACTAACACCGTTATATTACAATTACGACCAAAGCCCGTATTCCCTAATAGTTAAAAACCCATTTGAGCAATAAATTATAAGGTGCGCTCAATAAGATGTAAAGCTCTTTTCAGCTAAGGTTGCCTTAAATTCACCCCCTTAGACAAGCATCCACCCTAGGTCTACAATGTATCCTTGGATGACACAACCTATAGTTCTAACAAGGATCCTTCTGTCAGGTTGGGTCAACTATCTTCTCTAACTAAGTAGATTAGAGACCATGATAGCCCAAAACAACAGAATTATGGGATCTTGAGCATTCCCCCATCATTTACTTCAAGTATATGGTGATAAATTTTAAGTTATAAACTCCAAAATTCTTGAAATAATAATAGACTAGGAATTTGATCTTATGAAAATTAATATATTTTTTCCTTGATTTTATTTATTTCGATATTCTTCCGGATATTCTCTGATATTTATGATTATCTGATTATCCATTGGACTCAAACTCTACCAACGCTTATTTTCATTTAAAGAAAATAACTTCTTGATATAATTTATAACTTAATATGTGAATCCTCTTTTTTTTTTTTTAATTTATCTTGTAATATGTGAGTATTTTATTTTCTTTTGCATGATAGCATAATCCACATCATCTTAGTTACATTTATATACCACTTACTGAATTTTTTCTTATATATGGTGAATGCTATGCACATGGTTTACACGGAGTAAAGTTTTAAAAAAGGAGAACGCCGGGTTCTTTTCCGGTGCTAAGCTTCTTATTTCCGACCTTGAATTGTGTTTTGTAATTTTATCTTATAATTTCAAAAGAAGAATTTAAAACTCTTTATATAAACTACTTTATAAGCTTACTCACTATGACAAAATAACAAGCTTTCCAACACTTTTCAAATTTCTTAAGTGGCGCTCTTTCCAGATCTGACTAGGCTTTATCTATTTCTACAGAATCTGGATGTCTCCTGCCAAGTTTACCTTCAGATGCAACACTTGACCCTTCTACTGGGATCAGCTTCACTTGTGATCTGAATGACAATATCGCAGCTCCGTGGCCCTCTGCTTTTCAGTCTCCTTCAACTTCCTGCAATAAATGTATGCTTTTTTATTTGTTATTCAAGTTCTTAGTTTTACTAACCTTGTCTGGTTTGCAAAATTATAGAGCATCTGTACTGACCTTCATAACTCTGGAATCACTGAAGGAAAATAAGTGTCAGGACCTGCTACCTTGTTACCGATACGATGCTTAAATATAATTATATGTATACTGCATATATTTTTGTTAAAAAATCCTCTTTTAAGTATTTGAGTAAACAAAATCATTATTAGGCTAACATTTGAATCTTCAGACTGTTTTTTTTTTTTTTTTCTGAAAGTTAATTAGCCTAATCCAAATGATTGATATGGTGTTGCCTATGTTGATGATAAATTTCTGAATTAATATCTGAATAAAATTACTGGAACCGTAAATAGTGTTCTATGTATTCCTGTCATGATAATAAAATTCCTTTATGTCAAAAATTTTAATCTTGTGTTTGCTTCCATGATCATTACACATCACAGAATTCATGCTTGTGTAAATCCTGAGATGCTGGACATCATTGTTATACAAAGTCTACATTTCTATTATGCCTAGTGGAAGTTCTTCTTGTTCCTATAATGATGATGTTGTAGTGGGTTTTCTTGTAAATTTTGTTCTGGCCAGAATTAATGTAGCATAATGAAATTCAAACATTTTTGTGCAAAGATATCGTGTAAACCAGTCATTTAGGATGATCTTCTTGATAGATAGTGCCGCTACATCCACCACTAAACAGAGAAGAGATATGAGAAACCATCAAACCAGCATTTAATATAGAGATCTACTGGTAATAATCTGTTCATAAAATTCGAGCTTTCCCTGGACTGAATATGTGCTCTAAAAAATATCTGCCCATGTTAAGGTTAAAAGTTTTTATGCGTCTAATGCTCCATTGTTTCCTTATTATAGCGCTATAACTGAAAGTTTCTTATAGTATATATCAAGGTTTAAAATTGCACAATTGGTATTAAGACATTTTTTGTTTGTAAGGCGGGGCATAAACCTCAAGCAGTTTTGAGGTATAAGCCTTAAAATAAAAAAAATTGAGTAAAGTGAAAAGAAATGTTAAAAGCGATTTTTAATATAATACTCAAATAATATGTTGAAGGATGGTAATACTTTCTATTGAATTATGAAGTAACAAGTTGACATCTATATCAATCAAAAAATTGTACAAGTTGTAAAGTGACAAATGATAAATTGTGCGAAATAGAATTGAAAAGCACATATTAGAAGAGCAAAATAACATATAATATAAGAATTGCATAAAATCATTATACAACATCAAGTTCAACTCCAAATTCCTTTTTTCAAAGTCCCTACTCAACCATATTTAATTCTTCAAGAAAGTTGTGATAGTTCATCTGTATTGTTATCACTGATAGGGTTTTTATTTGAGGAGATGTCATAACAAATTGGTCTCTCCCCTGCCTCATTCTGTGAAGTCCAATGACTCATAATCTGCTTCTTCATTTATTTAAGTCATCTTCATCATTCATAACTATTTTTCATCAAAATAAAGTTGAGAGTAATACTCCAAAATATTTAGAGGAGGATGTGTGTAACTTTCAAGTGATCCCCGACGTCGATTACGATGGTGGTGGCTACGGTGAAGGAGGAGGGATGTAAATCGTGGTAGTCGATAGACAGTTGTTGCGGCTTGGGGATGCATGAAAGCGTGATTTGTTTGAGCTTTAGTTTAGGATTTAAGTATTCAAGTAAGTTTTTATATATATATATATATATATATATATATATATATATATATATATATATATATATATATATATATATATATATATATATATATATATATATATATATATATATATATATAGTGTGTGTGTGTGTGTGTGTGTGTGAGTGAGGCGAGGTGCGTCTCAAGGCGGACCTCAACCAAGCTGAGGCACAAGCTTCATAAAAAAGTTAGAGGCATAAGCCTCGAGACATTTTTCACTAGAATTGCGCCGAGTGGGGCCTCAAGGCGAGCCTTATATTGCACAATTTTCATTGGAGGTCGAGGCAATCGATTGAAAGTTGTTGCGGCTCGGGGGTGCACGAAGGCTTGAATTGTTTGGGGATTTAGTTTAGGATTTAACTATTTAAGTAAGTTATATATATAAGGCAGGCCTCACAAACTGAGGCGCTCATAAAAAAGCTCAAGGTGTAAACCTCGAGGCATTTTTCACTGGAATTGCATTGAGGCAGGCTCAAGGCAAGCCACATATTGCACAATTTTAAACAATGGTTTATATGGATATACCTAGAATGATCTACTTTTCCAAAAAAAAAGAAAAAAAGAATGATCTATAAAAACATGTTTATTTAGTGCATTTTTATATCATTTCATTTCTTGTTTTTAAAAATAAATGATCTACATCAGCAACACCTTTCCAATAAAACTATATATAGGAGAATTCCAGTTTGCTTAGGAAGGGTTTAATCTTAGTTCTAAAATTAAGATTTAGCATTTGTTTGATAGAAATTTGTATGGTAGGATGTGGATGACAATGTGTTCAAATTGTGAAGTAATGAAATTATTTTAATAGACAACTGTCTATGTATCACATTAGTATGAGCTAACATAGAAATATTAAAAGACTAATGTATAATTTGTTAATTAGTTATGCTCCTAATGATCAGCATCTTCAACATATTGCTCTTAGTGCATTGCCAAAAGCACCTTATTGTTCGACATACATATGAGTTTGATTTCATGATTTTGATGTGATTTTTTAATTGACAAGTGATCTTCCTTAGTTTTAAATTTTAGTAGTTGAACTTGTGGCTCTAGAGCACTAGCTATCAACATACATTCTTGATATGCGTATAAGAGGGGAGTTCTCATATTTGGGTAGCATTGCAAATCATGCAAAATAATTTATTAAGGCTAAAAAAAATGTTGTGTATCCTTTAGTTTATAGGCTTATTGTCTTGGCATTAATTTTGTTAGTTGTCACTGCTATAATGAAGAGAGTATTTTTTGCAATGAAAATTATTAAACATCAATTACGGAGTAAAATGCATGATGACTAGCTCATCGATTGTCTAGTGTTTTTTAACTTGATTTCAAATGAAGTTGTAATACAATATTATTAGCAAATGCAAAATAGAATGCTAAGCTTGTAATTTTTTTTATTTAATAATTATAATACAATATAAGATTTTATTTTGAATTTTGTCTCATATATATTTTTATATGCTCTCCCCCCCCCCTAAGAATTAAGGCCAGTTTCTACCATGAATAGCATACTAGTATTAATATATTTGGAGCAAATAAACTCCAAATTTCTATAAAATAATTGTACACCTACCAACATAAGATGTCCACAAAATTAGATTATTTAGATTCTTGAAAGTATTGATGACTTCTTATGCTGACCTACATTAAAAAAAATGAACTCTAAAGTCTTAGTAATAATCCGATAACATTTAGAAACCATTAATGATAGTGATCTAACTACCTAATTAATTATTATTATTTTCTTAAATTTTCAAAATTCATAGGAATTTTTTATAAATTTTTGAAATTCATCCCAAAGCATGAAATTACTCCTAATTCCTTAAATAATTAATGAATTTCATTTTCGTATATTATTCTGATAAAAATTAACAAATTTGTAAATGAATTAAGGAAAAACCTAATTCATTTCTAATCCTTTGAACTTGAGTCATAAATATTCAACTGGGATTTACGCATATTTGTAAGAATTATCGCATTATCCAATTAAAGATGATTGAAGGTAAATTAATTTACATACAATATTTCTTATTCTAAGCTGTTTGATTTTTGCACCATAATTCTTCTCAACTCTTAGTGATGGCACTGAACAACTTCTTTCATCAGTAACCACTTGATGCCCAAGCTCTCCACTATACTTTAGGGGGAGGGATGCGCGATCTCATAGCTAAATAAGACCAATTTTCTTTGGCCTGTTTCTTCTAAACTCCATGTATTTGAAGTCATTACACCTAAATTTTAGTTCGCCACAAATTTAAACTAGATATTGTGACATTTGACATGATGTGACTTAGGTGCAAATAAACTTAAGAGTATGGTTGTGTGCATGAACCTGAGTTGGTAACAAGAGGATTTGATCGCCGTAGTGATGTATGAGATCTCATACATAATCAAAGAAGGAAAGTAGAGAGAGCATTTGCTAAAAATTTTTATTTGGAAAATTCCAAAAGAGAAAACCATAGGGGCTTGCCTAATTGAAATATCTTTCACTAAGTTTTTTGGCATACGTTGTAGAGGATTGCCTTTCCTTGGACTTAGAGACGGTGCTATACAATAAAATACAATTAAAATTAAGTTTTTGTTGGTATTCTTTTGGTTAGAAATGTAATAAAATTGTTTAGGTGGAAGGAGGTGATCACATGTATCGTCTTCATAGGGGCGATGATAGTATGATCTTTAGGTGGAAGATTTGGGCAGCGTAAGAATGGAATGAAGGTTTTTAAAGATAGTTAGATTGATCTTCCCTTAGAGGTGGAGATGATACGATTTGAGATCGACAATAGACTTAGTTGAAATTTGTAGATTTTGCCATGAATAGTGGCAACGGACAGTTAGAATAATCGTTCTTTTACAATAATAGGGGATTGAATGTTTCACGGTCATCATATGATTGAAAAAGATCAGACATCTCCTTTCTTAAAGGGATGGAGGAGCCGAATGCTAGGAGACATCGAGTAATTGAAGGAGATTAGGACAACCCCTCACTTGTAAGGAAAAAGAGGAGATTGGGTAGTTGGAAATCAACGGGCAATAGAGGGTGTAGCCGATGCAATCATTCTCTAAAAAGGAGTGGAGACTAGGCAATTGAAAATAGGCGGGCAATGAAGTACAATCAGTGTAGTCTTTCTTTTGGGAGGGAAGAATTATGCGATCAGATGTCAGCAAGAGATAGACGAATGTTTGTATATTCATCTCCTGAAAGAGTGGGAGATTGGGACAGTGATAGTTTGCAGGTGATAAAGGGTAATCAGTGAAGTCATCTTCATAAAAGGCTGCATGACTGAAAAACAACAAATGCTATAAATGGTGGTTGAGGAAATTCTACTCTTAGGAGGGGGAATTAAAGAATTATTTAATGATAAATGGCGGAGGGTGGTTAGGATAATTCTTCTCTTGGAAAGAGGAATTGGATGATTGTTTGGCAGTGAACGGGATGGGGATGATCGAGGCAATTCCTTTTTTGAGTGGAGGAATTGGATGATCAATTGGCCATGAATAGTAATACAAGGAGGATCTAGAGAACATCAGCATGGTTATTTGGATTTGTAAAAGTTATCATAACACTAGAAGGTTCTACAATTCTATAGTTTAGAGTGTGAAAAAGTAGGAATCAAAAGTGCTTCTTCTTGATCTTGACACAAACCAAAGCCTAGAATTACATTGCCAAAATCTCTCACCATTTCTTTCATCATATAGATGCTCTAGCATTGAAATAATATGAGGAGAACATCCGGTAAGCAAAATTTCAATCATATTTCACTTGTGTAGACAAGGGTTGTTTTGGAATCACTCCAAGTGACAGATCATTGCACCAGCCCTTGGTTTTACTATAATGCTTAATGTATTATCAACATTTCATCATGGTACAACAACAACAACATTAAGCCTTTATCCCACTATGTGGGGTCGGCTACATGAATACTTTTTCTCCATTATGTCATATTAAGAGTCAAATTCTCATTTAAGTCTAATAAAAAAATGTAATTTTTATTATTTGCTAACCAAATCTTTCTACGTCTACCTCAACCTTTTTTAACATAAGCCAAATCTAATACATCTAATCTCCTAACCAGGTCATTGGAAGCTTGACATTTTATGTGATCAAATCATCTAAGGCGACTCTCTCTAATCTTATTTATCATTGGAGCAACCTTTTAAGCATTCCATCACAATCACACATAAAAATTAATGTGAATTTATAACTTCAAAATGCTAAGACGGCTATATCAAAAACTTCAAAAAAAATCGAGGACAAAATGGACTCCTTTGCATGCTAATGGTTGAAACAATCTTCTTGGCATAATGATTCCAATGACACCAATAAGACCTAAATCCAAGCTCAAACAAGCCGAACCAAGATTAATGGATTGAATCAAAGCCCACACACCCTTTCTCCCCTCCCTTTCACGTTATGCTTTGGAAGCTTTCCTTCCTTTTTTTTCTGCTTTTCTCTGGAAGTGTAGCTATATCTATGTCATATCCTGCTTCCAAAAGATTCTTTTGACATCTATGTTGATTTTGCTATAGTTGTTCTGAAGTGTCTAGAGATTATTGTTAACGTTGTGAGCTGTCATATATTTATGTATACATTAGGCAATTTAATCACCAGTTATGCTTGTTAGTTGAAGCCACCTGCTATACATTGATAAAAACTAGTTGAATTAGCTATGCTGAATAACATGTTTAGTAGATGTTTCTTATAATTCATGTTTCTTATCTTCACTTTTTCTGCCTCCGGGGTACTTCATGAACTTGTTTGTTGTTTCATTTTGTTTTCTGCAGCAACTAATTATCCAGAACTTCCAGCTGCAACATCTGCGCAGATGGGTAAGGATCTTATCATCTATCCCACTCCCAATTTTTTGTTATCCGCAGTAGAACTTCATTTGACATCTCAACGAATTTCATACGGAATTATATTCTTTTTTTATCATTTTTTTCTAATCATACTGTACATTATATGTTTAAAAACTAGATAAGATTTATATTAGCCAATCCCAAATAGTTGGATTAAATCTAATGATGAAAATGATAAAAATTATTAGAAAAAAACTACTTCTTTTATCTGATTTTTTATGTTTTATATGAGAGGTAGCAAGTCTCTATGTCCAAAAAGTGTACTTTTTAGTTGATCTTTCAAGTTTTATATAGTCGGGGATTTGTCTCTTAGCAATCTATTAACTAAATCAATGGTACTATTTTTAAAAATCCCAGCTTCATGCTGTGGGCTTAATATAGCTGAAGATCAAACTGCCAGTTGTTTCTTTATAAAGACCAACTCTTTTTATTCAATTTGTACTATGTGAGCATATGTTAGGTGTTATGTATTAGCGTAGGAAATATAAAATTAGGAAAGCACCTAATATTTGCTGAATAGTATATGCTTATTTAGTTGTTCCTTGGAATATTATACTTGTTCATCTTGTGGGCTCCGAAAATTCGGCCCCGGCCTCCGCTCGCTTTTCTTTCTTATTCGGCGAGGGAGTTTTAACGAACTAAGTTCCGAGGTAAATTTTGGAAGGCAGATGGGTTTGTAGATAAGACACTACCCAGAGATTTCGCCCTCATTTTGTGAGGACTTTATGATCTGAGTTCTGGTTTCCTATAGGCGCAAGCCCCTATAGTTAATTACCCCTCCCGATCACGAGAGAGAACTTTCGATTAAGGCTAGTCGTCAATCAGATACGTAGAATATACGTGTTATCTGGCATATAGTAGCAGCATAGGTTTGGGTATTGGTAGAAATTTGATTTGGAAATTGAGTTTGGATTTGGAAATTTGGAAAGCATTGAAAAGTTTGATATTTAAAATGTGAAATTTCACCACCTAACACTTAAAGCGGATGGTGGGGGAATGGATGATGGACCCGATCAAGATCCCATGGTTCCGTCGTCCCGGGCCATCGTGGTCCCTGGTCTACTTAGTCAGAGGAGGTAGTCGACCCAACCTGACAGAAGGATCCTTGTCGGCAGCCATGGGTTGCTTCGTCCAAGGGGACCTTGTAGACCGGGGTTGAATGTTTGTCTAAGGGGACAAATTTGAATCCACCTTAGCTAACAGAGGGCTTTGTGCCCTATCGATCATACCCTATTGATTCATATCTCAAGGATTTAACGCCATTAAGGAGCGTATTGGCTCTGGCCATAACCGCTATCTGTGGTGCCATTTGGCGGCAAAACCACTCGGTTCAGAGGGCCCCGGGTCATAACCGTTTACCTGCAGTACCATTTGGCGGCGAAACTGCCGGTTAGAGGACACGTACCACGTCCTTACTGGCAAGAGATTGTTTGAGAATGGATCCTAGTGATATTTTCGACTAGGCATTTCGCTCTTTGTGAGCTGAAGTAACATTTCATATTTGTCCGCCTCGACAAACTTTTGCGGAGGGCGGATGATTTTTGCTTTAAGTGCGGATGGTTGGATTTCATATTTTAAATATTTTTGGATTTTGGGATTTTGAGATTTTTGTGGAGTTTTTGGGTTTTTGGATTTTTATGGGTATTTTGGGTGGAGCTTTGAAATATTTGGGATTTTTTTTGGAATTTCGGGTGGAGTTTTGGAATATTTGAAATAAAACTTTGAATATTTGCGAGATATTTGAAAATATTTGGGAAAACCCCTCCGGTTGAGATCTGCATTCAACACGGCCATCATCGGGGTGTTTGGAGGTCATTTCTATTTATTGATTGAACCTTGTCAACTCTGTCGGGCTGTCGACAGAGGATCGGGTTTCGTAGGCTTTAAGCCTTTATTAGTGAATTCATATGGTTGTAGGCCTTGAAGGCCCAATATGAATGTTTTAAAGCAAATATATCGGTCACCACGACTTTATATTTGCTTAATGGTTCGAACCCTGTCGACTTCTATTGACCCGTATAGAAGGATCGGTTTCGAACCTGAATTCACTTGTCAACCCGCGCAGCATCCCTAGACATCACGTGTGTACCAATAACACGCTCGCCGGGGCCCATGCGGGTTGAGATTGTATTTACCCCTTGTGTACATATGTGTATACAAACTAAGGTGCACGTGCAGGGGTACTTTGAAATAATTATAGACGCCTTCTGTCTGCTTGTACGAATGTTGCAGATCCGGTGGCGTGGCGTAGCAGCTTCTGAATAGACTTGTTCGCTGCTTCGTACAGGTAGACTGTCGTGCACTATTTATTGATTTTCGTAGGCGGGTCATAGTGCACTAACTAATCTCCTGCCTTAGCTCGTAGGAGATGTACTTGTGTCCACAGTGTTTCGTTGTACATACGACATACACACTGTTGTTAACCACAAGTATTCATTTGCTGGAGATCAGTTGTATCCGCTACGACCTCCTAGTAGTATTCGTGGGAGAGCCCTTGCTTTTGCATTGAAACCACCTTTCACCAATCTCAAGTGGTTTGATGATTGCACCTGCTTGCAAGGGGCGACACTTTGACGATTGATCTCCAACGTCGCCTTCTCAATCAACAGGCGTTGTAGGGATTGTCGTAGGAGTTCATACAGATGTTCTTGTAGTTTGAATTTTCTCGTGTATGATACGAGTTTTGTTCTTTGCATATGTTTGAGTCTGAGTTAAGTCTCATTCAAACTTGAATTCATCAAGTTCACAAGTCCCATTTGATGTTGTATAGCACGAATTCAAGAACGGATTCAAGTTCTTTGGCCGGCTCAAGTGCAATTCTTATATGGATTCCTTGTTCCCCCCTTGATTTTTGACTCCATTCGAGCTCAAGTTTTTGGTTCAATTCGAGTACTCGTTCAAGTTCAAATTGATTGTCCAGGGTCCTTTGAAGTTCTTGCAAGTTCAATCTTGTGTTCAAATGATCTGAATTTGAGTTCAATTTTGATTTTATTTCATTTGGCCTTTAGGAGTCATTTGAGTTTTATTCAGAGTTAGGTCCACAAGTCCTCAGTTCACTGTTCAAAAGTTCACAAGTCCACTGCTCTTGTTCATGTTCAAAGTTCACTGCTCTTTCTTGTTTGGTCCAAATCTTTGTTCTTTTGAGTTCAAAACAGGTCCGAGTGTAGTAGTATTTCACCCGAAATTTCGGCAGCCTCCCGGCGTCTCCCCCGTTTAGGGGAAAACTACGAGAAAACTGGGCCTTTCCCACCACGCTAAGAAAAGCGTGCATGGTAGATGCCCTCTTTCGAGGACACCGTGGCCGTGTAATTTTTTTCGATCCCCCACCACGCTAAGAAAAGCGTGCATGGGTATTTTTTTGTTTGTAGAAAAGTATTATTTTTTTTTATTTTTGAAAATATTTTGCAAGAACAGTTATTTCCCCGCAAGCGGGTACTTAAGGGTATCCCCGTTTCGTCGCGCGCATCGCACCGGGATCCCTTCCCACCACGCTAAGAAAAGCGTGCATAGGCGGGGTTTCCAAGGCGATACGAACTTCGAAGAAGGAATTTGGTGATTACCCGCTTCGTCGCAAGCGTCGGGACGCACTCCCTCCCACCACGCTAAGAAAAGCATGCATGGGTGGTCGTTTTGTCTCGACGCATGTGTTGAAACGGGTTCTCGGAGTTTTAGGGTTAGAGAGTTATACCTGCGCGGGTTGTGTAGATGTCGGCACGTGGATTGAGGGAGAGAAGCAAGCATGTATATCATTTATTTTTTATTATTAATTATAATTAACATTAATTATAACTAATTATTAATTAATTATAATTTATAATTAATTATTAATTATTAATTAATTATAATTAGTAAATTAATTATAATTATAATTAACTAATGACTAATTATAATTAATCAAGATTAATTATAATTAGCCCGATAATTATAATTTATAATTAATAACTAATTATTAATTAATTATAATTAATTAACTAATTATATCTATAATTAAATAATAATTAAAAATAATTAATAATGATTACAATTAATAAAAAAAAAAATTCTTTTTTTTTATTTTAATTTGGCCGAAGAAGGCCGTGCAAAGGAGAAAGTTACCTTCTCCACAAGCGAGCTCCCGTCCTGGCTTGCGAACGGACAGGGAGGGAAAGTTGGCCGAAGGAGCGAAGTCGACCGGCCACGACGGGACTGAAGCGGCAATCGGAGGTAGGTTTTGGTTTCTTCCTCTCTCTCTCGCTCACGGGATTCGGCCGAAGAGGTGCGCGAAATGGAGAAAGTTATCTCCACAGCGAGCGGGCGCCCGTTGTTGTTCCGATTAAAATGTCGGAACTTCCGATCCTACAGGAAGGAAGGGTCGTCGAAGGAGCAAAGTCGAGCAGCAGCGAGGGGCCAAGGAGCGTCGAGCTCCTGTGTTTCGCCCAGCCAAGAAGTCGTGGCCTCCGACTCGACTGGAAGAGAACGTCGGGGAAGGAGCAGATTCGAGCAGCGACGGGAGAGGAAAGAGGGAGAGCGTGGAAGAAGCGAGTAGCCAAATGGGGAGCAGAGGGTTCGGTTTCATTTTATAGAGGCGAACGGGGCTCGATCGAGGAGAGGATCGCAGAATTCGCGCAGGATTCCCGGGACGGCGCCGACTGCACAGCGATTCGGCGGGATTTCGGGCAGGATTTGCGGAAGATCTCGATATGGCTTTGACAGGTAATGATTTTGTGATTTTTTTTTATTTCTTTTGTGTTCCTACTCTTGGCTGTAGAGTGTAGGTCAACAAATGCCCCCCAACAAATGTGGTACGCGCCTAGAGCGAGCCACGTTTGTTGTATGTTGATTGACCCTGTGAATCTCTATATATTTGTTCTAGATGTCACACTAGGGTTTCCATTTAGTGGATCTCCAAAAATTTGCTTGGATGTCACACTACTATCTTTTTGTGGATCTCCAAAATTTTGTTTGGATGTCACACTGGAATTTCCGTTTAGTGGATCTCCAAAAGTGATTTGGATGTCACACTAATTTTCTTTAGTGGATCTCCAAAAATTTACTTGGATGTCACACTAAGATTTTCTTTCTCCATAGATCTCTTTAATGTATCAATAGATGGTTGAGATGTTGATTTCTTTTGTCCTGTGCTTTGTGTTGCGGACATTGATGGAGAATTGTCTGATTTGTCTTTACTGACTTGTTAGGTTATTTTTGTACCTTCGGCCCTATGCTTCTAGCTTTGGCGGGCTTGATGAAGGAGTAGATGCTGGTGACCTAAACCCTTAGGTTTGTATTAGGTCGATGGCGAAAAGTCATCGGTCATGAGCTTTGTGCATAGCGGACTTGTTGATGACGAAATCCACTTAGTTCAGCCATAGGCTTTTCTTGAACTTCGGGATAGTTTTCTTCGGTCCTTTGCTTTGTGCTTTGGTGGACTTGTTGAAGAAAAGTTCCTTCGATCCTCGCTTTGTGCTTTACGGATTTGTTGAAGGATTTGCAGGTTCTGGATTTGATTGATAGTACCGAACGTAGGTAGTATCTTGATCCTTGACCACTTGAGAAGACTTTAATCTGAATAACTTGAGTTTATCAGATCGGGAAGAGCTAGAATTTGATAGCTCTTTGTCCTCTGGTTGCTGAGATGGGGGTTCCTCTACTGCGGCCTTTCTTATGGCTTGTTGAGTAGATGGAGCTGCCAGCGATCCGGCCATATTTGGGCTTGTTGGATCCGACCTCTTACACCCATTCAGGCTTCAGACTCAAGCTATGGGAATTGCACTCCCCAATGCTGGTTTTGCTGAAGTTGATAGATTTGGAGTCAACCTTCGTGGTTTTGGATTTTGGAGCCTACGAACATCTGGTAGTTGTTCGAGACTCATCTTTCCACTGGAACTTTGATTCTCCAGTCATTTTGGAGAATTTTGCAGACTACGACCACTTGAACTTGTTGAGTCAAATTTGCCTTCGTACTTCCTACAGTCCCTACTGACGGGTTGACGAAGTGGGGGTTCCGCTACTACTGCCTTTCTTATGGCTTGTTGAGTAGACGGAGCTGGCAGCGATCCGGCCATATTTGGGCTTGTTGGATCCGACCTTTTACACCCATTCGAACCTTAAGCTTCAGGCTGTTGGAAGATTTCAAGCTTCTTTGGCTCAATTTTGTAGGAGTGTGTAGCCATAAAAAGTCTCTTTCTTGACTTTTGAGTCTTGGTTTGTTGTAGAAGGTGTCGTCTCGATCTTTGAGATATCACCTGCATATACTTTGAAAAACAAGTATGTGTATTCTTTAGCACAAAAGAATATTTGGATTGATAATTTTAAATATTTATTCGGGGATCTCGGCATGCAGCGCGATGTCAACCCGAATAAATATTTAAAATGCCCCCTGTCTCGCAGGGACATTTTAGAATGGAATAAATTTGGAATATAAAATTTTAAATATTCATTTGGGGATCTCGACGTGCAGCACGATGTCGACCCAAATGAATATTTAAAATGCCCCATGTCTCGCAGGGATATTTCGGATAGGCTTTGTATCTTTGAGATTTTAAATATTTATTTGGGGATCTCGGCACGCAGCGCGATGTTGACCCAAATAAATATTTAAAATGCCCCCAGTCTGATGGAGGATTTTGAAATGCGTTCTTGATATACAAGAGAATTCCAAAATATAAGCAAACATGCATTGATAAATATGCATATAAAATTTTGATAGTTGCAAAATATATTAGTCATGAAATTCTTATGCATGATACTTCTTTAAATGTCGACCGTTGATAGGCGGCATAGGTCTCTGACCGTTCAGATCGATCAACTGATATGCTCCTCCTTGGTACACCTTCTCGATAACGAAGGGGCCTTCCCAATTGGATACAAATTTGCCACCAATTTTTCTGTGTGGGATGATTGGTCTTCTCAGCACCAGGACCAACTCCCCTTCCTGAAATGATCGAGGACGCACCATTCGATCAAAGGACTTTGCCATTCTTCCTCGGTAGATTTCTAGATTTTGTTGAGCTTGTAACCTTAGTTCATCAAGTGCGTCAAGCTCCTCCATTCTGAGGCGGGCATTTTGCTCTTGAGTGAGATCATTCTGGATTGCTACCCGGAGTGACGGTAGTTCAATCTCCAAAGGCAATACAGCTTCAACACCGAACACTAGAGAGTAAGGAGTGGCTTTGGTTGGCGTCTTATAGGTTGTACGATACGCCCACAGTGCCTCTGCCATTTTCGTATGCCACTCTCTTTTGTTCTTGGTGAGAATCTTCTTCAACAATTTCACCAGCGTCTTGTTGAAGGCTTCCGCCAAGCCATTTGCTCTTGGATTGTATATGGATGAATATCGCCAATCGATTTTGTGTCGATCAACGAACTTGTAAATTTTTGTACTCTTGAATGCAGTACCGTTGTCTGAGATTATGCGGCGTGGCACCCCAAATCTGTAGACAACATTGTGGGTGAAAAAGTTGATCACATGCTCGGATGTGACCTCTCTGAATGGAGCCGCTTCTGCCCACTTGGAAAAGTAATCCGTCGCTGCCAGAATAAATCGATGTCCTGCTGATGATGGCGGATCTATTGGCCCGATTATATCAGTGCCCCAGCATTCGAATGGCCAGGATGCTATTGTTGGGTGCAGTGGATTTGGAGGCTGATGTATAACATCACCGTGGATTTGACACTCGTGGCACCTCTTAGCGTGGTTAATACAATCTCTGACCATGGTCGGCCAATAGTAACCCATTCTCTTGATTTTAGCGGCCATTTTGGGACCTGACTGATGTGCTCCACAAAGCCCTTCGTGGACTTCTGATACCACTTTATCAGCTTCCTTGGTCCCTAGGCACCTTAGCCACATTTGATCAAAAGCTCGCCTGTATAGCGTATCATTGACAAATGCGTATCGCAATGCCCTTTTTCTAATTTGTGCGGCCATAGACTTTTCTGTCGGGAGTTTGTTTTCCTTGAAGTAGTCAATGAATGGCTGTCTCCAATCATTTTCGACTTCAATATCTAAACAATGCCACCACGATTCTGAAGCTTGACTAGCTTTATGTCTCTTGGCCACGTGATACTCTTCTGGATAATTCTCCATAACGATCTGATGGAGAGGTTGAGGGTCAACTGGAGTTTCATCCCGCTGACTTGAATCTGGAATTCCTTCTGCCCTTGGGAATTGTAATAGAGCGGGCTCCAAGACCCTACGAGTGTAAACTCCAATGAATATAGGCCTCTCCTCATTAATGTTCGCCATTTCTTTGGCTAATTTGGCCAGACAATCTGCTTTAGCATTCTGTCCTCGAGGAACTCGAGCCATTTTGACATTTGGTACTTGTTTCAGAAGCTCGAGGGCTCGCCGATGGTAATGGGCCAATTCGACTTTACCAACCTTGTAAATCCCAAGTACTTGATTTATTACAAGTTGAGAATCACCAAAGATTTGGAGATGTTGGATTTTGACATCGATCGCAATCTCCAGCCCTGCTAATAGAGCTTCGTATTCGGCTTCGTTGTTAGTCCGAGGTTCAGTCAAACTGAAAGAAAATCTCATTATGCCTCCCTCGGGTGCTACGAAAATGAGACCAATGCCGGCTCGGGCTCTTGCAATATTTGGAGGTCGGACTGGTCTAATAGATGATGCACCGTCAAAGTACATCTCCCAAAATGGTAGCTTTTCATTTTCCTCGACCTGCATCATTTGCTCATCGGGCAAATCATCGTTGAGTGGAGAGTCAGCCGGGATTGGGTGTGCAGCAAGAAAATCTGCCAAGGCTTGTCCTTTCACCGCCTTCTGTGGCATGTATATGATTTCAAACTGTAATAACAATACTGCCCACCTGGCTAGACGACCTGTCAACGCTGGTCTTGTCATCAAGAACTTCAGCGGATCGATCTTCGATATCAGAGTGATTTTATGGGATAACATATAGTGGCGGAGTTTCTGAACCGCGAAAATCAGCGCCAGACAATGCTTTTCAATTGGGAAATAACGGCTTTCTGCTCCAATCAACCTTCGACTGATGTAATAGAGCGCATTTTCTTTGCCTTCTTCATTATTCTGGGCCAATAGTGCTCCGAGGGACTCTTCTAGTGCTGCTGTATACAGTATAAGAGGCTTCCCCGGAATTGGCGCTGCTAGAATGGGCGGATTCAACAGGTATTTCTTGATACTATCAAATGCTTCCTGGCATTCTGCGTCCCATTTGAAACGGACATCTTTCTTCATTAGCTTAGAGAATGGCTGGCACCTACCCGATAGATTTGATATGAATCTTCGAATGAAAGCCAGTTGTCCTTGCAGCGAGCGAAGCTGTCGAAGGTTCCTTGGTGGTGGCATCTCTGTTATTGCCTTAATTTTATTGGGGTCGATCTCTATGCCTCGATGACGAACAACATACCCCAAGAATTTGCCGGAGGAGACCCCAAAAGCACATTTGAGAGGATTCATCTTCAGATCAAATTTTCTGATTCTCTCAAATACGATTCTGAGATCTTTTAAGTGATCATTTCGGCCAAGACTTTTGACAACAAGGTCATCTACATAGCACTCGACCTTCTGATGTATCAAATCATCAAATATGTGAGTCATCGCCCGCTGGTAGGTGGCACCAGCGTTCTTCAGGCCGAATGGCATGACTGTGTAGCAGAAAATTCCAATGGGCGTCCTGAACGATGTATGCTTTTCATCTTCGGGCGCCATTTTGATTTGATTGTATCCTGACGATCCATCCATGAAGGAGAACATGTCGTAGTTGGACGTATTGTCCACCAGGAGTTCGGATACAGGAAGTGGAAAATCATCTTTTGGGCATGCTTTGTTAAGGTCCCGAAAGTCAATACAGACACGAATTTGCCCGTTCTTCTTCTTCACTGGGACGATATTGGCAATCCAATCAGCATACTTTTCTTCTCGGATGAAGCCTGCCTCTATTAATTTCTTTGTTTCAACAATCACTTGTTCTTCAATCTCCAATCTCATTCTCCTTGGAGCTTGCTTAACGGGTGCTACATCCGATTTGATTGCTAATCTGTGAACTGCTACGTCAGGGGATAAGCCGGGCATCTCAGCATATGTCCAGGCAAAGCAATCCCTGAATTCACATAGGAGTTCTTTTATTTCTTCTATCTGTTCTTCGGGTAGAAGAGAACTAATGAAGGTTGGGCGAGGGTCTTCCTCAGTCCCCAAGTTGACTTCTCTTAGTTCATCCATAGTGGCTGCCTGTCCACCATCTTCAAGCTCTTCTGGTGCAGGCTCGGCCTCTACGGGCTGCTCATCATAATCTTCAGCCTCGTATGCCTCTTCAACATCACCATCTTCGGATTCAATTTCCACGCATGTGATGGCACGACAAATCTCTTTCCGGAGAAATTTTCTTTTGATGAATCCAATACCTTTATATGCGTCTGTATCCTTCTGCTGTAACGGACGCGGACTCCTTCCATACCAGAGGCCCAAACTTGTACGAAGTTGTCTCTTGGTAGTAGGAATATTGACTTGCTTTCGTAGCATTCTCTGAATATTTTTGGTATTGAACCTAGGTAGCCTCGTAGGAAATACCTCTTCAGAATCGAGGATCATGCAATCCCAATCATGATTCTCCTCTTCACGAACTCCCGTAGAATATAACACATTCTTTGGAATAGTCCCATTTTTACGGGGAGGCAGATAGAGGGTGGCGAGTTCTTCAACTTTATGCACCTCGCGCGGAATAATTTCTTTAAAATGTTGTAAAGGAACACGCGTGACTACGAGTACACTATCTGAAATTGATAGGCTGTCAATTCTTCTAGAGAACACATTCTGCACCGTGTTCATGTAAATGGAGTCGTAGTCATAATCATCATTTGAAAATTCAACATGTCTACTCCATTCATCCGTTGACTGGCACACTTTCCGAGATTTAGCGGGAGTAACATCATCTTCATCTGTGTCACTTCCCAGATGAGGTACATGCTTCTTTTCCTTTGGAATGGTCGGCGCTTTGGGAAGAGTCGGCACTGCCTTCTTTCTCCCCACCTGCTTTTTCTCACCTTCTCGTTCAGATCGCTTTGCAGCCTTTGAATTTGATGCTCTATCGTCGAGAGAGCTCGAAGACTTTTGCTTCTTTGGCATGAAATATCGTGCATCTTCATAGACTGTTGCTTCATGAACTGTGAAGGGCTGAATGTCACCAGAGATCCTGAACTCTTCTCCATCTTTGAGATACTTCATACACTGGTGTAGTGTTGACGGGACAATGCCATATTCATGCAACCAGGGACGACCTAGTAGCGCCTTGAATGAAGTATCCGCATCAATCACATGGAACTTAGCTTCTGTGTGGAGCTCTCCAAATACAAGAGGGAGCATGAATGATCCAAGTGTTTTCTGCCCTTTCTCATTGAAACCATGCACCATCAACTTATCTGGTCCGAGGTGTTCCACATCAAGGCAGAGGGATCTCAGTGCTTTCAAGCTTATCAGATTGACGGAGGATCCAGGATCGATTAGGATTCGACTGATAATCAGCTTATCGCTCTCTGCAGTAACATACAGAGGGCGATTATGGTCTGGAGTTCCGAGCATCATGTCCTCTTCAGAGAAAGTAATGAATGGCTCATTTCGAGCTTGCAGAACCTCAGTCAAACTACGTTCAGCAAAATACGCCTCGTATCTTTCGGGATCTTTGAGAGCCTGAATCAGAGTCTCCCGAAGGTCTTTAGACATCACCAAGGCATCGTATATGCTGAGTTGTGCTGGAATTTTTCTTAGATGGGATAATATATTATAATCTATCCCATTTGCTGAAGTCTTCTTTTTCTTAGGATCTTCAGGGATAATGTCATCATTGATAACTATTTCTTTCTCCTTATCTTTATTGGGGACCCCTTTCTTCGGTGGAGGCGGTAGTACCTTGCCGCTTCTTAACTGCACTTGAGCAATCTCCTCCGGTTCAGAGTCATTTAACGGAGCATTTTCTTCAGAATCAGCCATTGTTGCATCTAGGGACTCATCTGTTGATTCAGAATCACCACCCAGGTTTACATGTCCCATCCGAGATGCTATGCTAGGGTCTGATTCGTCTTCCTCTGGAAAATACAAATCCTCCTCTGAACTGTAATCCATTGGCAAAGCCATCATACAGGATTCAGAGGGTACTTCTGTGTATTCCTCTTCTGTCAAGGTACTCGATGTCACCGAGATGACCCGACATATTTCTGTTGGAAGAGAATTCTCATCATCTTCTCCGGCTTCGTCTATCTTAAGCTCCGACATAAAGTCAGCGAGCTTGATAGGTCGCCTCACAGTCTGATAATATTCATCCAAACTGTTGATAATCCTTTGAGTCGCAGTCTTTTTCTCCTTAGGCTTCTTCAGTTTGGTCTTCTTCTTGGATGATTTCTTCTTTCCAGTCTTTGAAGGACCAACTTGGTTGGAAAACTGTTTTGAAGTAGAAGGTCGTACCTCCGGCAGTGCCTTCAAATCTATCATTGGCTCAATAGTAGACTTCCACTTTACACCTGAAACTCCTTCAAGCTGCTTCAGCATTTTTACAGTCTTCTTGGAGATCGCAGTCTCCCACTGTTCTTCTTTAATTGGCTTCTTTTCTTTTCTTCTTTCTTCAACCAGGGGTACGGAAGAGGACGTGACTACCCGAGCTGATTCCTTTTTAGGGTGAGACAATACATTGTCGGACAATGTGATCTCTCCCTTCTGATATTTTCTTTCAAGCCAATCCTTGAAGATGTAACAATCTTCAATAGGATGGCTGAGCACCCGATGATATGGGCAATAATTTGGGTCACCAGTGTGCTTCGACTCTTCGGGTCTCTTGCATTCAGGCAGTTCTAGACCCGATTTCAGCACTTGTCGAAATAATTTGGCGACACTCTCCCTTTTGAATGAATATTCTTTATTCATTTTATCTTTGAGGGATTGGAACGTTCTATCACCAGTTCCTATTGCCTGTCTCTGGCCTCCAGCTTGATAAGTCCGTGGCTTATCATTTCCCCCTAATATCAGCTTCGGTTGGGGGTTGGGGTTGTAGGCCTGTTTGGGCTTTTCTTGATATTGCATCGGCTGCTTGCCCTTGTCTACATTATAAATCACCTGTTTTTCTCTGTTAGCTCTGGAGAAGAATGTAGAGTCGGCATCACCCCTTCTAGCACCTGGGGCCTTAGCCTTCTTGGGCTTATCAGAGTGATTTTCTGACCTGGACAAATTTAGTTTCTCAAATTTGGCCACTCTGTCTAGCAAATCTTGAAATGTGCTGATTGTAGCCATGCACAGGAAGGGTTGCATCTTGTCATCAATGTTGCCCATTAACAACTGTACGGCATGCTCTTCTTCTAACTGCTGCTCACATTTCATGCTCAAATTTCGCCAGCGAGTGATATATTTAGTCACTGATTCTTCTCTCTTTCTCTTATCCAGAGCGAGGTCAGCGATCGTGATTTTCTCTGTTGCACTGGCGAATCTCTTCACGAACATATTTTCTAATTCTGCGAAGGTCTTCACAGAATCATTTGGCAGTTCAGCGTACCATTCGAAAGCAGTTGCTGTCAAACTGCTAACGAATTGTCGGAAGAGCAGGGCATCATTTCCTCCTGTATTCCCACAGGTGGCTTTAAACTGTGCCAGATGCTGTCTGGGGTTGTTATTACCATTGAAAGTGTTGAACTTTGGAACCGAATACCCTTTCGGGTATGGTACTTGGTCGTATTCAGCAGGATACGGACGACCTTTGCCCACTAGTTTCTCTGCTTGATCGACGGCTATAATAGCCCTGATCTTTTCTGTAATAATCCCTTCCAATTGTGCAGCGGTCACAGGTTCAGAAGTACTTGCAACATTTTGTGGAGTGGGCTGACGGATCACATTATGAGCCTCGTGACCATCTTCAGGAGTGCCCCGTACTCCTGAGACTTGAGGCATTTGAAAGTTTGGAGGATCCGGAGGAGGATTGGGCATGGCACCAACAGCAACAGTTCTCTGCATCATTTGCATCATTGCCCCCATCTGAGCCATCATCTCAGTCATCTTCTCATTCAACTGAGAGATTTCTCTATCTTTAGCTCTCATTTGTCGCCTCATATTTCTTTGCATGTCTGCAAGCGTGACATTCTCATCAGCGAAGGGATTCTCCTCGGCTTCTTCTCTTTCTTCTTCTGCTTGGGAGTGACCACCTCTGCCAGTGGTGGACCCAGCTTCACGACGACGGTGATAAACTCGCCTAATCGGGGGTTGTTGATCGTCTTCATCTTCACCCTCATCATAATAGGTTTCCTCATTAACATTGGTGTGTCTCACCATATAGACAACTTCCATGTCCAGAGTATTATTTGTTTCTTGAATTTCTTCTTCTAAATTTTCATCTAGAAATTCATCAATGTTTTCTTCCCCTTCGAGGTATTCTTGTATGTTTTCGTCCTCTTCAAGGAATTTCTCTTCTTCAATGTTTTCTACCCCTTCCATATTTTCTTCTTTTTCTAGTATTCGGATCTCCGAGCGGCGCCGCCACTGAATTTCCGGTTCTTGGTTAGGTATGGGGACTTCTTCAACTAGTGGACTGCGGTCGAAGTTAGTCTCTTTCTTTGGAGGGGATGGAGGACGACGGGATCCCCTAGAGGATTCTCCAAGGTGTCTACCGTCTGGAAGAATATCATTATGGGTCCTTTTTGGGGCCCACTTCTGACGTTGTTTGTAGATGGGGGCGGATCTCTGGGAAGCCTCACCAGATGTCACGCCCAGATCAATTCCTCTTTCTTTTCTTTCTTTCTCATTTCTTCGAGGCTTTGGCCTCCAGACTTGTTTTCCTTTCCACCGGGACCTTTCAGCAGTGGATCCCTGAACATATGGTTCAGGTGTCACACCTCGATGTTCACCGCGTGGGACATATCTTCTTTCTCTTCTTTCCGCCACAGCAGATAGACGTTCTCTTGACGGAGTTCTTCTGGCCTCTATCACTAAGGGCCGTTGGAACTTTTTCTTTTTCAGACCTTTCTCCTTTACAGTCTTCAAGACCCGATAGACCCGGGCTGAGAGAGTTTCAGGTTCCTTTCTCTTTGGAGGAGCTGGGACCTCTTGTCGTTGCTCCCAGAAAGACTTCTTCAACTCACCAGTGGAGCTATTCCTTTTCACCCATTTTAAATCAGAAAATTTGTTCCGGGTAGGAACATTGGCTTCAGGCTCTTGGGCCGACTGATTGGAAGGGTGAGCAGGGAGTTGTTGTTGCTGAGCTCGGAGTTCAGCATTCATCTTTCTCCTTTGCCTCCTTGTTGGCCTTCCTCCAGATGAGGAGGCTTCAGCATTGTACTCTCCAGGCGCAGATAACCTGGTCGACAGGGGTGTGGTGTTTGTAGTCACCACAGAGACTCTTCCAGCATTCACAATTCTTCTAGTGGTCAGGGCCTCAGGCTGTGACAGCCTCTCGAACACAGAAATTCTCCCACGAGAATTTTCAGCAATAGGTCGTTGTGCCGGCAGATGCACACGACGGGTGACAGCTTCATCAGCATTGAGTCTTCTGGCAGACTTCTCAACATTCCTACCATTCAGAGGAATGGCAGCATTCCTTGCAGCAATCGCCGGGAAGTCAACGCTACCAAACTGGATGGTAGCTCCGGCATTTCCAGTTTCAATAATAGCATTCGCCAGCTGAATCCTGGCTCCTTGTCCCAGTTGGACAGTCATCGGTGTGTTCTGTAGATCCATCTGCATAAATGAAAGGCAAGGGTTAGTAATCAGAATCTGATACATCACCCCGCACTTTCAAAATGCAGAGACTTGCACAGAACACAAAAACAAAACAAACAAAAATCATTAGCATAAGCAAACAATAAAAATAAATTTAAAACACTGCTGAATGCCGAATGAATTTGTTGGATAATCATTTTGAAAGGCTCAAAATCTTGAGCACGAGTTGATATGATAGCTACTATAGAACTGAGACGACCAGTCAAAGATGGAAAGAGAAACCAGACCCCAGCGGAGTCGCCAGAAATCTGGGGGCGACTCCGATTGTTGGCTTTTAGCTCTATCGGGACCTTTCAGAGATGGATCTTTGGATACAGGGATCAAATGTCACATCCTGATGTTCACCGTACAGAGCTCAATATTATCATTATATTTTTTTTTTTTTTTTTTTTTTGCTACTACTATAACACTGAGACAACTAGCCAAAGATGGAAAGAGAAACCAATCCCCAGCGGAGTCGCCAGAAATCTGTGGGCTCCGAAAATTCGGCCCCGGCCTCCGCTCGCTTTTCTTTCTTATTCGGCGAGGGAGTTTTAACGAACTAAGTTCCGAGGTAAATTTTGGAAGGCAGATGGGTTTGTAGATAAGACACTACCCAGAGATTTCGCCCTCATTTTGTGAGGACTTTATGATCTGAGTTCTGGTTTCCTATAGGCGCAAGCCCCTATAGTTAATTACCCCTCCCGATCACGAGAGAGAACTTTCGATTAAGGCTAGTCGTCAATCAGATACGTAGAATATACGTGTTATCTGGCATATAGTAGCAGCATAGGTTTGGGTATTGGTAGAAATTTGATTTGGAAATTGAGTTTGGATTTGGAAATTTGGAAAGCATTGAAAAGTTTGATATTTAAAATGTGAAATTTCACCACCTAACACTTAAAGCGGATGGTGGGGGAATGGATGATGGACCCGATCAAGATCCCATGGTTCCGTCGTCCCGGGCCATCGTGGTCCCTGGTCTACTTAGTCAGAGGAGGTAGTCGACCCAACCTGACAGAAGGATCCTTGTCGGCAGCCATGGGTTGCTTCGTCCAAGGGGACCTTGTAGACCGGGGTTGAATGTTTGTCTAAGGGGACAAATTTGAATCCACCTTAGCTAACAGAGGGCTTTGTGCCCTATCGATCATACCCTATTGATTCATATCTCAAGGATTTAACGCCATTAAGGAGCGTATTGGCTCTGGCCATAACCGCTATCTGTGGTGCCATTTGGCGGCAAAACCACTCGGTTCAGAGGGCCCCGGGTCATAACCGTTTACCTGCAGTACCATTTGGCGGCGAAACTGCCGGTTAGAGGACACGTACCACGTCCTTACTGGCAAGAGATTGTTTGAGAATGGATCCTAGTGATATTTTCGACTAGGCATTTCGCTCTTTGTGAGCTGAAGTAACATTTCATATTTGTCCGCCTCGACAAACTTTTGCGGAGGGCGGATGATTTTTGCTTTAAGTGCGGATGGTTGGATTTCATATTTTAAATATTTTTGGATTTTGGGATTTTGAGATTTTTGTGGAGTTTTTGGGTTTTTGGATTTTTATGGGTATTTTGGGTGGAGCTTTGAAATATTTGGGATTTTTTTTGGAATTTCGGGTGGAGTTTTGGAATATTTGAAATAAAACTTTGGATATTTGCGAGATATTTGAAAATATTTGGGAAAACCCCTCCGGTTGAGATCTGCATTCAACACGGCCATCATCGGGGTGTTTGGAGGTCATTTCTATTTATTGATTGAACCTTGTCAACTCTGTCGGGCTGTCGACAGAGGATCGGGTTTCGTAGGCTTTAAGCCTTTATTAGTGAATTCATATGGTTGTAGGCCTTGAAGGCCCAATATGAATGTTTTAAAGCAAATATATCGGTCACCACGACTTTATATTTGCTTAATGGTTCGAACCCTGTCGACTTCTATTGACCCGTATAGAAGGATCGGTTTCGAACCTGAATTCACTTGTCAACCCGCGCAGCATCCCTAGACATCACGTGTGTACCAATAACACGCTCGCCGGGGCCCATGCGGGTTGAGATTGTATTTACCCCTTGTGTACATATGTGTATACAAACTAAGGTGCACGTGCAGGGGTACTTTGAAATAATTATAGACGCCTTCTGTCTGCTTGTACGAATGTTGCAGATCCGGTGGCGTGGCGTAGCAGCTTCTGAATAGACTTGTTCGCTGCTTCGTACAGGTAGACTGTCGTGCACTATTTATTGATTTTCGTAGGCGGGTCATAGTGCACTAACTAATCTCCTGCCTTAGCTCGTAGGAGATGTACTTGTGTCCACAGTGTTTCGTTGTACATACGACATACACACTGTTGTTAACCACAAGTATTCATTTGCTGGAGATCAGTTGTATCCGCTACGATCTCCTAGTAGTATTCGTGGGAGAGCCCTTGCTTTTGCATTGAAACCACCTTTCACCAATCTCAAGTGGTTTGATGATTGCACCTGCTTGCAAGGGGCGACACTTTGACGATTGATCTCCAACGTCGCCTTCTCAATCAACAGGCGTTGTAGGGATTGTCGTAGGAGTTCATACAGATGTTCTTGTAGTTTGAATTTTCTCGTGTATGATACGAGTTTTGTTCTTTGCATATGTTTGAGTCTGAGTTAAGTCTCATTCAAACTTGAATTCATCAAGTTCACAAGTCCCATTTGATGTTGTATAGCACGAATTCAAGAACGGATTCAAGTTCTTTGGCCGGCTCAAGTGCAATTCTTATATGGATTCCTTGTTCCCCCCTTGATTTTTGACTCCATTCGAGCTCAAGTTTTTGGTTCAATTCGAGTACTCGTTCAAGTTCAAATTGATTGTCCAGGGTCCTTTGAAGTTCTTGCAAGTTCAATCTTGTGTTCAAATGATCTGAATTTGAGTTCAATTTTGATTTTATTTCATTTGGCCTTTAGGAGTCATTTGAGTTTTATTCAGAGTTAGGTCCACAAGTCCTCAGTTCACTGTTCAAAAGTTCACAAGTCCACTGCTCTTGTTCATGTTCAAAGTTCACTGCTCTTTCTTGTTTGGTCCAAATCTTTGTTCTTTTGAGTTCAAAACAGGTCCGAGTGTAGTAGTATTTCACCCGAAATTTCGGCAGCCTCCCGGCGTCTCCCCCGTTTAGGGGAAAACTACGAGAAAACTGGGCCTTTCCCACCACGCTAAGAAAAGCGTGCATGGTAGATGCCCTCTTTCGAGGACACCGTGGCCGTGTAATTTTTTTCGATCCCCCACCACGCTAAGAAAAGCGTGCATGGGTATTTTTTTGTTTGTAGAAAAGTATTATTTTTTTTTATTTTTGAAAATATTTTGCAAGAACAGTTATTTCCCCGCAAGCGGGTACTTAAGGGTATCCCCGTTTCGTCGCGCGCATCGCACCGGGATCCCTTCCCACCACGCTAAGAAAAGCGTGCATAGGCGGGGTTTCCAAGGCGATACGAACTTCGAAGAAGGAATTTGGTGATTACCCGCTTCGTCGCAAGCGTCGGGACGCACTCCCTCCCACCACGCTAAGAAAAGCATGCATGGGTGGTCGTTTTGTCTCGACGCATGTGTTGAAACGGGTTCTCGGAGTTTTAGGGTTAGAGAGTTATACCTGCGCGGGTTGTGTAGATGTCGGCACGTGGATTGAGGGAGAGAAGCAAGCATGTATATCATTTATTTTTTATTATTAATTATAATTAACATTAATTATAACTAATTATTAATTAATTATAATTTATAATTAATTATTAATTATTAATTAATTATAATTAGTAAATTAATTATAATTATAATTAACTAATGACTAATTATAATTAATCAAGATTAATTATAATTAGCCCGATAATTATAATTTATAATTAATAACTAATTATTAATTAATTATAATTAATTAACTAATTATATCTATAATTAAATAATAATTAAAAATAATTAATAATGATTACAATTAATAAAAAAAAAAATTCTTTTTTTTTATTTTAATTTGGCCGAAGAAGGCCGTGCAAAGGAGAAAGTTACCTTCTCCACAAGCGAGCTCCCGTCCTGGCTTGCGAACGGACAGGGAGGGAAAGTTGGCCGAAGGAGCGAAGTCGACCGGCCACGACGGGACTGAAGCGGCAATCGGAGGTAGGTTTTGGTTTCTTCCTCTCTCTCTCGCTCACGGGATTCGGCCGAAGAGGTGCGCGAAATGGAGAAAGTTATCTCCACAGCGAGCGGGCGCCCGTTGTTGTTCCGATTAAAATGTCGGAACTTCCGATCCTACAGGAAGGAAGGGTCGTCGAAGGAGCAAAGTCGAGCAGCAGCGAGGGGCCAAGGAGCGTCGAGCTCCTGTGTTTCGCCCAGCCAAGAAGTCGTGGCCTCCGACTCGACTGGAAGAGAACGTCGGGGAAGGAGCAGATTCGAGCAGCGACGGGAGAGGAAAGAGGGAGAGCGTGGAAGAAGCGAGTAGCCAAATGGGGAGCAGAGGGTTCGGTTTCATTTTATAGAGGCGAACGGGGCTCGATCGAGGAGAGGATCGCAGAATTCGCGCAGGATTCCCGGGACGGCGCCGACTGCACAGCGATTCGGCGGGATTTCGGGCAGGATTTGCGGAAGATCTCGATATGGCTTTGACAGGTAATGATTTTGTGATTTTTTTTTATTTCTTTTGTGTTCCTACTCTTGGCTGTAGAGTGTAGGTCAACACATCTATTATAAAAAGAGGGGTCCTCTAATAAATAAGACATAAGAATGACTTTTCTCCTCTATTACGGTGTCAGAGCAAAGTTGTCCTCTCACCTCACCCATTCTTCTGTGCACCTTCATCATCGGCCTCACCCGCATGATTGTGTGTTATTGTTGTGCCCCCACTCCTAATCTTTCCCAAAGTAGTACTCCCCCTACCCCCACTATTGCACTTGGTCATTGATGATGTTGCCACTACCATCTCTCAAGAATTCATAACCTTCTTCCAATATCAATTATGCTATCAAATTATATGGTATAAATCATGTTCTATTGTTAAGCGGCTTTCACTTAGTAGTTCTCAAAACAAGCTCCATCAACTTGATGTTTCTCCTCCAAACCACCATGATTATCAAGTTTGCAAGGTGACAAGCATCCGATTACACTGTTCTTACATTGGCTACTCAATTATCTTGAACCATCCATTGCCTCCATTGTCATGTTTCAGTTCTCTATCAAAATGATGCAAGACGTTCTTCATTACAGCCTACTTTTAGAAAGCAACATTTCATATGTTTACATTTTTTATTCTAAGATCATTTCTCTTTAGCAAAATGATATGCGTATTCAGAAATATTATAAAATATTTAGAAGAAAGTGGATTAGTTACTTCAATATCGCCCATTTACTACTAATCTGATTGTTATGCAGAAACAAAAACTAGAAGCTCTTGTAAACAAATTTATATTGGGCTTATATCTGATGGAAGATTTTTGGCTCCTAATATTGTGATTCCTCTCTCTTGGATTTTTCATGCTCTTAATTCCTCAAACTTCGATTCCTTGACCAATTAGCCTTGGCCATTAGCTTTAAGGGTGGTCGTGAGAACTATGGATGTGGTGTCCAAACTAATGGCGTAGAAGGGAAGTGTTGAATATCAGAGAGCAGCTGAACAAAAAAAAAATAGAAGTAGAAGGGAAGTAAAAACTGTAACGTTTGCATACAAAATCATCTCATTACAGTGCTTGTAATAGTGTATATATAGAATGACTAAGTACAGTTTGTTAAGCTGTTTGTTATGCCGTGTAGCTCTGCACATGGGAATAACAGATTGCATGCGTTCTCTATTATGGTGTAGTACAACTGTTTGTTTACTTGTGCTAATAGCCTCCCTCAAATTAATGATTCATGGAATGAATTGTTAATTTGCGTCGGAGGGCATGAAAACGGGTTTCTGAAAGTGGCTTTGTTAAGATTCTTGCAGGTTGGTCGAGAGAGTTGATATGATGAACTGCACTCTCTTTAGACTTGATGTGGTCACTGATGAAATGATAATCAATCTCAATGTGCTTTGTTCTGGCGTGAAAGACAGGGTTGTCTGCTAGAGCCAAAGCTGAAGTGTTGTCATTGTGTAGAGACATATTAAAGAGTTGAGGTGCTTGAAAGTCGGCCAGAAGACGGTGAAGCCAGATGATAGTTGAAGTTGTTGAAGCTAATGCTCGATATTCAGCTTCCGTGGAGGATTTGGCCACCGTAGGTTGCTTTTTAACACTTCAGAAGATGAGATTGCCCCCTAGAAAGGTGCAAAAACTTGTAATTGACTTGCGGTCAGAGGGATCAGTCGCCCAATCAGCATCCATGAACGTGCTGAGCTGGATATTGCTGCGAATGAGGGGAGGACCGTAATGGAGAGTTCCTTGAATGTACCTTCAAAGCCGTTTGAGAGATTGGTAATGATGGTTGGTGGGATTGTGCATATGTTGACAAATCTGGTTGGTGGAGAATGCGATATCTGGTTTAGTAAAAGTGAGATATTGTAGAGACCCTGCAAGTTGACGATACAGACAAGGATTTTCATATATATGATCAGCTTGTTGACACTGAGAAGGTTTGGTGGGCATAGGAGTGAGTGTTGGTTTGCATTAATCGAAGACGGTTTCCTTTAGGATGTTGCAAGCATAGTGTGCTTGAGTAAGGAAATAACCGCGGGACTTATGAACTATTTGAATGCCCGCAAACAGTGAGACAGAGCCAAGCTCTTTGAGGGAGAAGGCTGATTACAGTTGCGAGATGAGGTGTCGAATAGTGGAGGGATGCTTACCTGTTATTAACATATCATCTACATACATCAGTAGATAAATTTGCACCTTGTTATGAGAGCATATGAGGAGTGAGGGATTTGATTTGTTGAAGGAGAAGCCAAGACAAATAAGTTTTGTAGTAAATTTGTGAAACCATTGTCTCGGAGCCTGCATAAGGCCACATAGCTTTGTGAAGCTTATAGACGTAATATGGAAATTGTGCATCAAGAAAACCTAGCAGTTGATGCATATAAACATCATCCTGTAATTCACCATGCAGAAACGCATTGGAGACATCTAGCTGAATGACTCGCTAGTTGCGTTGAAGAGCTATAATGAGGAGAATGCAAATTGTTGGGATCTTCGCCGAGGTGCGGAATTTGAAGGAAGGAGAGGGAAATTCGAAGGGGTTTCAGTTATGACAAGGCAAGGGAAGACTAGGAGGCATGGGAGGGCCAAACACTTGGGAGAGGGGAAGCTATGGAGGATTAAGGGGAAACAGGGGAGATCAGAAGGTGAGGAAGCTGAAGATGCTCATATTCGAAGGAGAGGATGCATATGGGTGAATTTATAAGGTGGAGAGGTATTCCTCCATCAATGGGTTGACGGTTAGGAGAAATTGGCAGCAGCAGGCCTATGTCTAGAAGGGAAGACATTGTCATGGTACCAATGGCGGGACCAAAGAAGGCTTATAAGGAGTTGGAGAACATTTAATGATTGTTTATTAGAACTTTTCCAAACTTCTATGAGCAGTTTTTAGCAATGTTGCAGGATGGATCAGTGGCAGTCTATTGGGAGCGGTTCGAGCACCTGGCCAGCCAGGTGGAGTGATTATCAGAGTTTGCTTTTGAGGGGAACTTCATGAAGGGGCTTAAGGCAGAAATCAAAGCGGCAGTGAAAGTCATGATGCCTTGTGACTTGGGAGAGGCCATGAAATTGGCCCAACGGGTAGAAAATCATAAGAATCTAAGAGAGGGGAGCCAGGAGTAGCATCTCAGGAGGAACTTATAGGATGACGATTACTCATTTAGCACCTAAGGGTTCGACATCAGGAGGATTTCATGAGACCACAAGGGAGAAGCCAATAGGAGGAGGAAGTAGGGAAAATTTCAAGAAGCTGATAGAGAAGGAGATACAAGAGAAGAGGGCAAAGGGGTTATGTTTTCGGTGTGATTAGAAGTATACTCCAGGGCACATGTTTAGGGATCGAACTCTTTAGGTTCTCACCATCTGTGATGATGAAGAAACTGAGGAGGGAGGTGAGAGAGATGGATGATAAGTTGCATCTGGATGTGACGGAGGTCTCTCTGAATTCAGTAGTAGGATTCACTTCGAATCATATTATGAAGGTGAAGGGGGAAATAGCAGGCATGGAGGTGGTAGTATTGATTGATAGTGGAGCTACCCATAATTTCATTTCCACTCAGGTTGTCAACCAACTCGGAGTGAAATTGGTGGACGCCGGATATTAGGGGGTGATGATGGGTACATGAAAGGTGGAAAAAGGCTAAGGGATCTGTAGAGGAGTGGTGTTGACCATCTAGGGGATTAAGGTAAGGGAGGATTTTCTCCCACTAGAGTTAGGAAGTACTGATGTCATCCTGGGGATGAAGTGGTTGCAAACTTTGGGGGAAACCAAGGATAATTGTGAAGCACTCACGATGGAATTAATGGTGGATGGGAGAAAGGTGGTTATAAGGGGAGATGCAGGGGTATTCAAAGCCATTGTATCACTTCAGACCATAGTTATGGACATACAAGATGTGGGGGAAGATTATCTGGTGGGACTATAGAGGGTGGAGGTGATCATATTGGAGGAGGGAGGGGATGTTTCTCTTTCAGTGCAGCCCTTGATTCAGCAATTCGATAAGATTTTTCAGCCACCTCCACGGGAACATGAGCATATTTCCACCTTGAGAACAAGGTGGATCTTTGGGAGGGGAGTATTGTTAGACCGGTCTAGCCGGTCCACACGGGATTGACTCAAGCAAATAGAGGCGGAGGTTCCGCCTCTCCCACTGAGGCCGAGCGGACCACAAATCTCCACAACTTTTTAGGGAGGATTTTTGAGAGAGTTTAGAAGGGAAATTGAATGTAGGGACTGTTTAGAGATTTCCTTTTGAATTGTATGCATTAAATAATTTGTTTTCCTATGGTAGGGCATCTTGAATTTGGTTGTAATTTGAGATCCCTTAGGTTTTTTTTTTGGGCGCTAGCGGTGTCTAGAGATTTGGGAGAGATCAATCCTCCTCTCGAATTGAGGATCAATTGTATCTTGTTATTTTCCTTCCGTTAGTTTGATTATCACAATAAAATTCTTGTTTTTCTGATTTTTTCTTTGAAGTTTGGAAGAGTTTTCTCGTTGTTTTCCGAAGATTGATAGGAAATACTTGAGGTCTACAAGTGTTTCCTATCAAGATACTATACCAGTATTCCCTTTTCTAGCTTAAGCTCTCGTTTCTTTTATTCTTGTACTTTTTGGTTGGGATAATAAAAATTTCGTCTCAATCTACTTTTTGTTCATTTTTTTTCTTCCTCTCCCTCTTTTTCTTTGCCTACATCATCCTCGCTCACAAGCTCTTAAGCTTACAGGTAGCATAAGGTATGGTAGCATCAACCACCGAACAAATCTCATTATGTACCATAGTTTCCTATAAACCTAGTATCTATTCACTATCATATTAAAACTTATAATTGCTCCATAACTTTTTATTCCTCATTTTATTCTTTAGTATCTCAGTTTGAGGAAGACAATTGATAGAAGCGTTGAAGCTGGCAAAATTCACTACTTGATTTCTGATTAACCTTCCACCAATCTTCTACTATAACTCTTATTGATGACACTATTGGTTAGTTCATCCTCCTTTGTATAGACTTTTGGATTTTGTCTCCTTGTCACTCTCCAAGTTTGGTTATCCCGTCTACGAGTTCGATACACTATCATTTGTCTTCTACTTCATTTACCACTTGGCATAATCTTCCTTTTTGAGTTAGTTCACTAAGACCTTTGAGTTCCTTCTCCTATTCATACTTATCATTTTGTTATTTTGTTACTTTGATTGATGATTTTCCAAAGATCACCAGTCTACTTTTGTCAAATCTCGATCAAAAGTTTTTGATGTATTTCATACTTTTTTTTTCAAATAATAAGATTTCTTTTGTCCACTTTAATTAAATTTTATGCACAAATAATGCTCTAAGATTAAAATTTAGACAAATCTTAGATTTACAATTTTTTGTTCTTAAAATGGTATTATTTATCAAACTTCTACTAATACACCTCAACAAAATAGTATTGCTAAATGTAAAAACAATCATTTGCTTGATGTTGCTAGGCCATTGATGTTTTATGGAAGTCCCTTATCAATTTTAGGGGTATGTAATATGGACAACCCACTGTCTCCTCAATTGTATTTTCTCTCTGCACTTCTCAATATTATTTCATACATATTCACTTTTTATCATGATTAAACTACATTTTTTGAACACCTAGGGTTTTCTGTTGTTTTCTTGTTTCACGCTTTTCACTTGCATCTCTAGCTTTTTCCTCATGTTGTTAAGTGTATATTTTTCCAAGTACACTCGCACTTAGAAATAATATATTGTTATGGTCCCCTTGTTAAACTTATACATAGAGGCTGAAGTTACTTTTCATGAGATTACCCCTTTGTTTTCTCCTCCTCTTTCATAGCTTTACAAGTTCATTTTCCTCCAAAAGCTCCTATGCCTACCTCTTCTCCTCTAAAGATTTGCTCATAAAAACTGAGATAACCTTCTACAACATTATCTTCATCCACATTATCATAATTGATTGAGCATCCTCCTTTTGATGAGCTCTGTAATAATACTTTTATCAATTGCCTTACATAGAGTTAAAAAACATTTTATTGCTCATCCCACTCCCTCTTATGTATTGTTTGATCATTTATCGCATTCCTTCTATGCATTTGTCTCTTCCCAATCATATTTATATATTCTCATGACATATCAAGAAGCTTTGCATAGTCCTCTATAGAAACATGCTATAAATGTTAAAATGATTGCTCTACTCAGTCTTCATACATTTGATTTTTTTTTGTTGGGTGTTCCAAATCAAAATTTTTCCTACTCATTTGGTAGATCAGTGCAAAGCTCAACTAGTTGCCCAAAGACAAATTTGTGGGAAATATTATTTTAATACATTCCTCATGGTTGTCAGACTTGGACTTCGTTTGGGACGGCTTTATTACTTCTTCTTAAAGTAGTTTTTTAGAACAAAAATTAAAATTTTTGTACTTGAAAGCTACTTTAAGCAGTAATAAAGCTATCCCAAAGCCTTGATTCCATTTGAATTCTTTTATTTATGATAATCAATTAAGGATGACCTACATAAAGTGGTCTTATTTGGTATTTTTTTATGGCATGGTTAGGACTCTCTAAATTCAAGTAGGTTAGGATGATTTTTTGGAGGTTGATTTGGGTTCAAAATTTAGAAGGAAGCATGGAATGGAGGCTAGAAAAGAGTAAGAGAGAGGGTATATTTAAGTCTTCCCATGAAAAGAGGATCTCTCATTTGTAAATGGGAAATGGGACTCTTAACATTTTTTGGTTTAATTTTGACTTCCTTCTAGAGTTATGTAGTCAGTTTATGTAAGGATTTGGTTCATGATTCTGCTTTAATTTTTTTATTCTGGTTTACGCTAAGTTACTTCAGCTCATCTGCTTATTTAAGAAGTCATCGACATACAGAATAAAAACGATTCTTCTATTGCAGGTAAACAAGGAATACTTATGAAATTTCATCTGCTTTTTACCTCATTGTTCCTTCTGATTCTTGTATGATCTTCACCGTTCTTCTCCCATAAAGGCCAATTTTCTGAAGAAATTTCACATCCTGCAACAAAGATAATCTTCAATTATGCTAATGGAAGCAATTTCTTTAAAGTTGAGTTGCATACACGATCAAATTTGTTAATTTAGCAGGGCTGATTAGTCTGTTTCATCATTTTGTTTGTCTGTCAACCATTCTTGTAAAAAAAAGAGAAAAAAAAGAAACGCCAGAAGAGCGACTTCCTAATGCTTAGTGTGCTATCATTGTAACATGTAGAACTTCTTTGAAGCTTCTTCTCCACGTTCGCTTATTTGCAGTAGTGTATATAATTTCAGCTTGTTGGAATTTCAGCTTCACTATATGTAATTCTTCACTTTGTTTGAACTTTTTTTGGGGGGGAATGTCTATGCTCGTGACACAAATTTGAGAAATTATTCTGTGCAGACACCGGACAGAGAGAACCGTCCAGATTTGCTACCTTTTTGTTGCGCTTTTGCAAAAGATAGTAAAATGACAGCAAATATTTAATTATGAATGTGTTTTTACTGTCTTTTGCTGTCATTTTGCAAAAGCGCAACAAATAATCAATTATTTAGTAAACATTAAATATTTGATACCATTTTACTGTCCTTTTGCAAAAGCGCAGTAAAAGGGCAGCAAAAACGCAACAAATTCGGATGGTTCTCTCCGTCCGGTATTTGCACAGAATAATTTCTCCACAAATTGATATAAACTTAGCCGAGTGCATAGTGTGTAAGTTGGGCTAATTCAATACATTCATAGGAGACTTGACAGGCAGACAAAATAAGCACATAGATATCTTAGCGAGTGCACATTGGTCTTAACCAGTACACTAGCATCTTTCATTAGTGCATCAGTTAATACACTGATACCTCCATGAGTACCTTAGTGGTTAGGCGAGTGCAGTATTGCCTTGGTAAGTTCCTGGATGCCTCAACGAATTCATTAGTGTCTCAATGGGCAAATTATTAGGTCCGGTCACCTGACAGAGAGATACATTCGGATTTCTCTGTCTGTAGTAAAAGCGCAACTGCTACAGTAACTGTGCTCTGATTGCGCTTTTACTGTAGACAGAGAGAAATCTGAATGTATCTCTTTGTCAGGTGACCGGATGCAATAATTCGCCGTCTCAATGAGTGCTTTGGTGGTCTCAGCTAGTGTCCTTGCACCTGGAAGATTGCTTTGGTGCTTTAGATGAATGCATTAGCATCTCAGTGGATACATTAGTGTCTTGTATTAGCATCTTAATAATACTGTCAAATGTATCGACAAGGCTATGTTTGGGATGATTTTTTTTATTGCTTTTTAAAATAACTTTAAAGTATAAAAATTATAATTTTTTAATTAAAAAGTTGCTTTAAAAAGTAGTAAGAAAGCTGTCTCAAACGAAGCCTAAGTATCTCTATGAATGTAGTAGCATCTCAATGAGTACTATGTTGGTGGCCTCAATGAATGTGTTTGTCTTGGCGAGTAACCTTAGTAACTTATTTGAAATTTATCGTGGAAAACAGCCTTCTCTTACAAAATATCAGAAGGCTTACAAAATATCAAGAGTAAAGTGGTCAAATATAAATTTAAGGTTTCGTTTGGGACGACTTTCTTATTGCTTCTTAAAGCAATTTTCTTGTACATAATTTTTAATTTGTGTACTAAAAAATTGTTTTAAAAAGTAATAAGAAAGCTGCCCCAAATGAAGCCTAAGTTTTTCATCATGTCACATAACTTTCTTTATCAAAACACTTTTGATAAATATTCATAAACATTAGCACCAACATATTTTTACACCATGATTTGAGAAGAAAATACCTACATAAATATCATTAAGATAAGCATAACCTAACTCATATTAGGACACCCCTTGGCCCTTACTCTTCATGCTCACAATTCTTCCCAACAAATCAAATTACATGCAAATACAATAGAACTAATCCCCCTAGTTTATTTCCTCTTTATCTCATCTCTTGCCACTAAGCTAGCACACACAACTCTATGTATTACAACTTACAATTGCCACATGTGAAGCTCTTATTTTTTTAGCATATAAATCATTACATTATGTCATAATAATGATATTAATTTATAAATATAAGTTTATTTATCATTAATTAATATTAAACATGTTACTTATAATTAAACTTATATAAGCTTGCCTAATATATAATTAGTTCAAGTCTCTATAAACAGCATTTATCAATATAAATTATATATATATATATATATATATATATATATATATATATATATATATATATATATATATATATATATATATATATATATATATATATATATATATATATATATATATATATATATATATATTTAAAGCTGATAATTTTTTTAATATAGATAATATTGTTAATTATGACTTTTTCCTTGCATCAAAGCAAATACCTATATCATTTTTTTTTTGATAATAAAAAAATAATAATAATTAATAATAGAAAAATGGTAATTCTCTTTTGATGAATAATGAAAGCAACATTAAAATATATTCATATAAAAAATATATATTTTTAGTTTCATAATATTGCACCAATGTGGTTGGTTTAGTAGCTATAGCTAGAGGCTGGCAGCAGTTCAAATCTCCTTAGGCTTTCCTCATGCAAAGTGGCATACCTAACCCTTTGTGGGCTCCCTTCACTTCTAAAGCGATTCTTGTACATGAATATTTGTGGGACAACCTGTAGCAAACTTTAAGGAGTATTATTAAACTCTTCAAACAGGTTGTGTTAAGGACGTAACATTGCGAATTATTACGTCCGAACACCCAATTCAGACGCACCACGTCACCCGAATACACTGGGTCCCAGTGTATTTTGGTAACGTGGCGCGTCTGGATTGGTGTCCGGACGAATCCGGACACCGGACGTAATTCCCTAAAGGCGAAGTATTACGTCCGGTGACCGGACCGGACACCCAATCTAGATGCACCACGTCACCCGAATACACTAGCTCTCGGTGTATTTTGGTGACGTGGCGAGTCTGGATTGGTGTCCGGACAAATCTGGACACCCTACGTAACAATTTTCCCTAAAATTGGCCCAAACAATACCTAAATTTATATTTTCTTGAATAATAATCATCAATTATCAAATAAAATATTACAAATATATGATAAGAGCTAATCAAATAATTGAGATTTTTTTTTAATGTCGATATGAATAATTATACTTAAAATTATTAAAGCTTAAGGAGAAAGAGTAGTTGATATCAATAATTATAGTTCAAATAAACTTATCGATTTATTTAATTTATATTTATGGATTAGGTTGTTAAAAAGAAACTGATATCATAATAAAAATAATGTGGTTGATATGTAAATTAAATATGATGGTAGTATAGAGAAAAAAGAAAATTAAATATAAATCAGAACATGCATTTTAAATTTAGGGTTTCTATGGGCCGGATAATTTTTTGCTAATTTTGTTTTCATACAACAACCACAATTTGACTGTTTTATCACTATTTTTTAGAAATTTCGTAGTATCCCATTCCAATTGGATTCAAACATCCTAATAGTAATCCTTTCGATGGTTATTACATATCACATTCATGAATTTATTCTCTCTTTAGAGAAAGTCATGACCTGCTGCTTAGTATTTTTCTTGAAAGTTTTCATTATGTAATTTTTATTAGGGGTGGCAATAATATTTGACACGATCCGAAAATCCGACTCAAGTCAGATTTAAAAATTTCAGGTTATGGTTAACCTATTTATGAAACAGATCGGGTTCGGATTCAACAAACCGACCATTTCAAAAATCGGGTCATGTTTGGGTTGACCCGAAAACTTGGAATGAACCAGAATGACATAGCCAAACCCGCTGACCGCGTATACTGCCCGAGTCGATTGCCCAAGCTTCCTCTAGTCTGCCCACGTTGAGTCACGCCTTTTCGCATGAGTCACCAGTCACGTCTTCGTTGTGTGAGTTGCGTTTCCTCTCCCACGTCGCGTCTATTGGTGCTGCCATGCCGCTGGCGGCGTTGCAGAGCCGCTACCACTATCGTGCTGTTGTCATGTTCATGAGTCAACCTGTGTAGGTCGGGTCCGGGTTGAAATATCTGACCCGGTTGCAAAAATGAGTCAGGTTCAAGTTGAGCCAACTAGTGTCGGTATAATTTCGGATTCAACCCGAACCCGATTGGTGACGCGATTTTGACCGTCCTACCTTTTACTATTTACTAATTAATGTGAGATATAACTGATTTCTAGGCTTAAATTAATAGAAATTTTTTATAGTAAATAATTAATTGATCTTCTTAAAAATTCTTCTAGAATTTTCCTTTATTTGCCTTCATAGATATAATTATTTCTTGCGACCCTTCTGTGGATGAGAAGACTTCTAAAAACAGACTCTCAGTTCATTGGATCTTCTGTTATTAAATCTTTCAACCCTTCTTAATTAATATATTTTTTAATGTAAAGGGTTTAATTTATAACTGTATTTAATTTAGTAACTATAGACTATACTATTATAATATAATATCATCATTTCAAAAAAAAATAAAAAATTAAAACTTAGATTTTGTGAGTATGAACTGTGAAGCTGGTGATGGCTACTGAGTGCAGTACTTTACTACTACTTAAAATTTATATATTATCCATCAGAAACTGTCCCCTATTTTCTCTTAAATATGAATATATGATGATCGATTTGTGGGCTATGTTTGCATGGCATGTGCTTGGTGTGAAAGGTCTCATGAGAAAATAATTAACAAATATTTAATATGTAATTAGTAGATGCAAATTTATATTAATATATAGCTTTAAAATATTTAAATTATTTATATGTACTACTTATTATCCACCTTCAATTTTATATTTATTTATGAGGAGGCCACCAAATATTTCATTTATTTTGTTGATCTTTGAACTGATGTTTGATTGGTCAAACTTTATGGCTGGTGATCGGTTAGTGATAGCTATAAAGTTGGTTGTAAATTAAGGCTTTGTTTGGGACGGTTTTTTTATTGTTTTTTTAAATAGTTTTTTAATACAAATTTTTAATTTTTTTAACTAAAAAATTGCTTTAAGAAGCAATAAGAAAGCCATCCCAAGCGAAGTCTAAGGCTTCGTTTGGGACGGCTTTTTTACTGCTTTCTAAAACGGAGTTTTAGTATAAAATTTTTTATTTTTGTACTAAAACTCCGTTTTAGAAAGCAATAAAAAAGCCGTCCCAAACGAAGCCTAAGTTGCCATGAAAAAATAATTTAGATTTTATTTAGAATAGTTTTTAATTTCTTAATCATATTTTTCATAATTAATCATGTCATTAAAAAATTTCATTATATTTCTTTAAAAACTATTAGTAAATAGATACCCATAGTTTCACACCAAATTTTATCAAATAGAAGCATAAAAAATAAAAAAAAATGTGGCCAAAAAATAAATTTTAATTCAATTTTAAAAAAAAATATTTCTAAATTTAAGTAGAGCAATCATTTCTATATAATTGTTGCATCCTGGAATATTCGCGGCGGTAGAGAAATATTTAGTTTAACGTCTTAGCATTGTACGAAGATCCAGCACACAAGCAGATAAGTGAGAGGGTGTAGCATTCATAAGAGACACCAAAGTTTTTTACGTGGAAAACCCCTGAAAAGGGGGAAAAACCACGGGGCCTGGCCCAGTTTGAATGAATCCACTAGTATTTGTAGTCGATTACAAATGAGGCTCTTCCTTAGGAGAAGGCCTTGGATTGATGTAGCAAATGTACATCATATAGGATGCATTACATGGTAGGAGTTACATATACAGATTTGTTTGGCCTGAAGGACCGTAGTCGGCAGGAGACCGTAGTCGGCAGGAGACCCCGGTCAGAAAGACCGTTGTCTGTTGATGGAGGTCGGAAGGACCATAGTAGGAGACGAAGGCCTGAAGGACTGTAATCGATAGAAAGCTGGGGTCTGAAAGACCGTTGTCTGGTGATGTAGGTCGAACAGACCGTAGTAGGTGATGAAGGCCTGAAGGACCGTAGGCGGTAGGAGACTGGGGTCTGAAAGACCGTTGTCTAGTGATGGAGGTAGGACGGACCGTAGTAGGCGACGGAGGTCTGAAGGACCGTAGGCTGTAGGAGACAAGGAGTTAGGTGTTAGTCCCAGTGTCACTTGGAAGATCGGATGTTGATGGTCTGGCATTGAGTAGGACGTCGGGTCTTAAGCAGGACGTCAGGTCTTAAGCAAGACATCAGGTCTTTAGCAGGACGTCGGGCCTGAACGTCAGACCTTAAGGCAGTGGTGCAATGAAACTCCGGCGGTGGTCCGGCGAGGCTTCGGTGGTGGTCCGGCGAGGTTCCTGCAGTGGTCCGGCGGAGGTCCGGCGGAGGTCCGGCGGAGGTCCGGCGGTGCTTCTGCGGTGGTCCGGCGGCCGTCGAGGAGGAGCTTCCTCCTTCTCCTCCTCCTTCTCTTCTTGCTTGAGTCCCCCTCTTATGAGAAATGAGGGCTCTATTTATAGATTTTCTGGAGTGGCATGGCCCGTAAATAAGCGTGAGATCATGGGCGAATAGGGAGTGGTTGAATGGACGGTCGATATTGAATCCTACGATCATGCACCGTTTGTTGGTCATTTGAATACCTTAGTGATGTTGGAATTCAGTGATCTTAGGCTCGTTGGATTCGTCTCGTCGAGCCCTTCGATTCGAGTATAAGCTCGTCAAAATCGGAGTCCGTTTGGTAACTCAAATAGTGGTTTGAACCTTCCAACAGCGCTTCGGATCCATGATTTGGACCCATTTGAGCTTGGATTGGGTTGATCTTGGTGTCGTTGGGTTCGTATTTCCGAGACGCTCAGTTTGACTGTAAGCTCGCTGAAAACGGAGTTCGGGTGCTCCCAAAATTAATTTTTGAAGTTTCTAACTAGCTTTTGCCTCGAGATTCGTGCCTGATCAAGCTAATTTTGAGATGACGTATCAATAATAATTTTCAATATCTTTATCAATTAAATATTTCACTAATGTGGTTGGTATAGGAGAGGCTGGCAGCAGTCAAAATCTCCTTAGGCTTTCCTACCTAACCCTTTGTGGGCTCCCTTCACTTCTAAAGCGACTCTTGTACAATGAAGTATTGAGCTATTATCAAGTAGCTTATCCAGGAAATAAATGAGCTTTATCAAGTCAATTAATGAGCTGTACTACTGAGTTATCTATTAGCTTATCAGATGAGCCTTGTCGAAATACTAAGGATCAAAACTACTAAATAGCTCGTTTGCTTTATGAACGATATTAATAAGATCATCTCCAACCGTTCGGCAAACAGCTGAATGGAGACCCTCAAACGTCGCAATCGAACGTCATTTCTTCCGCCATTTGATCGCAGTTGTACAGTGCAACGTCAATATTGGCGTCTCACTGTTCACTTGCGCCATTTCTTTCTCTCTACCGAACTCGTCTGAGAAAGGCGCGAAAGAAACAAACGAAGATTTGGGGGCAAAATGGCGTTCCACTGGAGATGAATCACGACACTTTTTGATTTTACTGTATTTTGCAGTGAAAAAAGAGAGTTTCGGCTGGAGATGCCCTAAGTAAGATTATAAAAGAACTTGTTAGCAAACTAATAGAGCCTTATTTATCCTATTAAGAAATCTATCAAGTTTAAAAATACGATTGTAATTGATTGTGCTACTAAATAAACCAAAATATGAACAACCATAAGCAAATAGTTTGTGCTCAAGTTTTGTGGGTTGTATTTCTTGGCGCTTTCTTTGTCTTGCAGGTATTTGGTTGGTGGTTCGTGTGGCTTCAATTCTACTGGTTGAGGTTCTACCTGCTGCTCCCTTGAGCCGACTTTAACTTTTTTTTCTGTGGAGAAGCCGTTCGGCTTTGCCTTCTCTTAATGGGTTTGGTTGTTTTTGTTGACTTCTTCTTATTTTGCTTATTTATTTTAATATGTAGAATCAATAGCTCGTAGGTTTTACTTTAAAGGTTGTATTTTTAGAGAGCTTTTGATTCTTTAAGAACTTGTAATTTTCAATTTAAATTAATATGTAGGCCCTTATGTGAATTTGTTAATATTTTTATTAGTATTTGTTTATCACAACAACAATAACATCAACCCTTTTTAATTTTTTCTATTACGTGGTGTTGGTTATATTAATCCTTTTTATTCATTTTTTGTGCTTAATTTTTAAGGGGGATTTACAAACGTACCGCTTTATTTCTTGTTATTTACATATCTAACATCTTAAACTTTAATATTATATGTTTATCATGCATAGAACAAATATGGATGCATGGAATGAAATATTAAAGTTTATAAGGTGGTATATGTGGTAAGAATGAAATATATGAGTGTTATATTTGATATTAAAATTTTATTTGTGTGTTAAGAATGTAATATTAAAATTTTGAGTGTTAGATATGAAAATAATATGAAATAAAGTGGTATGTATGTAAATTCCCCTAATTTGTAGTAGAGATTACTAGCAAAAAATTTATTGAACATTTCGCCTCCTGGGCTCAAGGGGGTTTCGCCCCTGGCGGCTGGAGGCAAGTGGAGGAGACCGGAGGTGGTGGTTGATGGCAGTCAAATGAGCTTGTTTACGGTGTAAATTGTTTTACTTAAAATTGTGGGAGTTTGATTTATCTCAAAAAGGAACCAGAATGATTTACACTATATTTATTTTGCACTCCTTTTTCATCCAACAAAATTAAAAAAAAATTCAAAGCCCCTATATTTGAAATACTTTACACTTATTTAGAATTCAACCATTGAGCCCCTAAAAGAAAATTATTTATACTTGATACTTCTAAAAAAATTACATAAAAAATTAGAAAGATTTACATATGTACCTCCTAATTCTTATATTTTTACATATATAACATATAAATTTAATATTTACTTGTATAATAGTTTAGTACATTAATGTTCATTTAAGAAAATTGAATCTCACTGATAATTTTGATGAGTTAAAAATTAAATATTATATTACTAAATATTAAAATTTAGATATTAGATATAGGGCTACAACCAAACTAAACCTTCAAGGAGCTATTTGTTGCTCAGTTCGATTAAAGCTTGTTTGTGATCGTTTAATTAACTAAACAAATAAACTTAAGCAATTTAAATACTCGGTCCTTAAATAAATAAGCTTGGACACTAATGTGTTCGACTCATTTATGTTCACGAACAACATCATTTAAAGCTCATGAACAAGCTTGACATTAAGCTCGATTCGTGTTTGATTCAGAACTCTTTAATAAGCTCGATAAAAGCTCAATTAATATTTCATTATAAAATTTATAAACATACATGATATAAATATTTTATATTTATTATAACATAATGATATAATTATTGTTAAATAAGAAAATTTAAAGTAATTAAATATTATAATATATGCTAACTAAAAAACGGCTAAATATGTTCACGAATATGCTCAATGTAATCGTTTGTTAGGAAACTCAATAAAGCTCATTTGTTAAGTTAATGAACATCTAGAAGTAGAGCTCGTTTATAGCCTCTTTAAGGCTTGTCTGTTTAAAGCTCAATAAGAGCATGAGTCAGGTCTGACTCAAGCCTAACTCAACTAGTTCACACCCTTAGCTACCATCATCATTGTTGGCTATCGACCACCACCCTCTTTTGACTTTATATTGCATTCATTTTACTTCAATCAAAAAGATCTTAGACATTCCTTTTACATTTATCCAAACCATTTTAAATATTCATTTTATATTATATTTCTTTAAGCCAACCAAACAAATCCCTTGGTCTAATAAAATTGTAATTTTGCCTTTTGTATTCTTCTTACCTACCTCCAAGCCTCCAGTAATTACTTCCATTTTTTTATGACAGGCTATAAATTACCAAAAAAAAAAAAATGCAATTAGCTCCAAAATTGTGCTGACCCGTAGCAAAGTTTGGGCGGGCCGATAGAGCATTTATCTTTCCCCAAAGCCTCCGATGATCCTAAAACCCTGCCTATTTATTTGCCAACAATGCCTCAAGCAAGAGAGACGGGGACAAACCAGAGAGCCCTTATCAAACCCTCCCCATCTCCTCCTACATTAATCCCTATTCCCCATCTACAATGGGCGCCGGTGATTCCGGCAACTCCGCCGCCGGCCGACTAGAATCTATCCTCACTGATCCCTCCCTCTCCTTTCCCCGCCGCCTCTTTCTTGCCTCCGGCGTCGAATCCCGCCTTCTCATTCGCCTCGCCGCCCCCGCTGTCATCGTCTACATGGTCAACTACGTTATGTCTATGTCGACCCAGATCTTCTCCGGCCACCTCGGAAATCTAGAGCTCGCAGCCGCTTCTCTTGGTAACACCGGCATTCAGATATTCACTTATGGCCTCATGCTGGGAATGGGTTCCGCCGTCGAAACTCTGTGCGGCCAAGCCTATGGCGCGCACAAGTACGAAATGCTCGGCGTCTATATGCAGAGATCCGCTGTCCTCCTCGCCGGCACCGGTGTTCCCCTCGCCGTTATTTACGCCTTATCGCGTCCGATCCTCGTGCTTCTGGGACAGTCGCCGGAGATCGCCGAGGCGGCATCTATTTTTGTTTATGGCCTTATACCGCAGATTTTCGCGTACGCGGTCAATTTCCCCATTCAGAAGTTCCTGCAGGTAACGAATATCGAAGAACATGTTCAGTTGAATCAGTTCTACGTTGAGCTAGCTCACTTTTAAATAATAATAAAAATTTAATAATACGAGATATTCACATACATACCAATTTATTTCTTATTTATATATTAATATTTAAAATTTTAATATTGCACGCATATCATTTATAAAATAAATAGAAGTACATGAAATAAAATATTAAAATTTATAAGATAGTAAATTTTTTAAATTTTATTTATATTTCGATTGGAAATAAAAATATATTAGATATCCTAAATAAAATTAATTCTTAATTTTTATTAAATGTTGTGACAGTTGGTTTATTTTCTTATTTGAAAAAGGATTGTGGTGTCAAAATGTCGTTTTTTAGGGTCAGCGAAATTTTAATTAGTTATATAATAACAATAATAATAACAAAAATAAAATAAAATAATAAAATAATATTAATAAAATAATAACATCAAATAGTAATAATAATAAAATAATTTTTTTTTAAATATAAAATAACAAATTTTTTTTATCATTTATCCTCTAATTACATAATAAGAATGTCGAATGCGATTGAGAAGAAGACAATTATGAGGCGGCGATGTCTTGATTGTCGAATGAGTGAATCCTGAAAGCGGCTAAGAAGTGAGAACTTGCGGGATGGACAACGAAGATTAAGATGATAATATTAGAGCAAAAATATTTTTTTTGAGGGGCAAAAAATCAAAATTCCCTTACTAATACATTATTTATTTTTTTGAGGATGGATATTTTCCCACCTTCACATCAAGGGGGTCCGACCATACAGCGAAGAATGATATTATACGTTGCTGGGTGGATGTTGGGTTATCTGACGTCGAGAACTTGCTGGCCAACAGTAGGCGCAAGGTCGGCCGGTGTTTGGCATCAGGTTGGCAAATAGTGCGCACGTAGGCCGTAAAATCGAGTGATAAGTACTTCATGAAAAAATAATAAAAATATATTTAAATTATTTTCATTATTTCTTGGATCAACTTAAATTTTTTAATAAAATATTTTTCCAAAATATAAAATAAAACTAAAATAAAATAGCAACAAAATTTCATTCTCCCTTTTTATTAATCAAACGAAGAAGAGAAATAAAAAAAAAAGAACAAAAATTTTATTTTATTCTTTTTTAATATATTTTAAATTTTTTTTGGACATATATATTTAAAATTTAACAATTAGTGTAATCGGGTGAAATTCAAATATATCGCCTCTCTGAATCGCCGTCAGTCATTACTGCGGCCACCTGCAACAGCTTGCCGCTGCTCTCCTCTCGTAGCAGTCAGCAAAACCGCCACTTTTTCTTCGATTATTTTATAAAATTACATTCTCGCCATTCTTTGTTCAATTAACCCTAATAATGTTATTGTTAAGTAAAATTTAAAATACAAATGAGTTGATTTTTTATTTTAACACCTGTTCTTCACCTACAGGCTCAGAGCATCGTGGCGCCTAGCGCGTATATTTCAACGGCGACGGTGTTGTTGCATCTAGTGTTAAGCTGGCTCGTGATCTACAAGATACGGCTCGGTCTTCTAGGGGCGTCGCTAGTTCTCAGCCTTTCCTGGTGGATTATAGTAGTGGCTCAGTTCATTTACATAACGACAAGCCGGAGGTGCCGGCTCACATGGACCGGTCTCAGTTGGCAAGCTTTCTCCGGGTTACCGGAGTTCTTGAAGCTGTCGACGGCGTCGGCCGTGATGCTGTGCTTGGAGACGTGGTATTTCCAGGTGCTGGTGCTCATCGCAGGGTTGCTTGAGAACCCGGAGCTCGCGCTCGATTCGCTCTCGGTCTGGTGAGTGGTTTGCGTTTGAACCGGGTTTGGTCGGCTGTGTTGGACCGGCGTTAGGTATGTCGAAAGATATGGGGTATGGGGATGGAATTTTTATTGCGTCCTCCCACCTGACGTAGAGATACGTCCTCCCACCCCTAAAAAACTCGGTTTTTGCTCGGTGTTGCTAGATATTAATTGATATTAACGTAGAATATCATCATGTGAAGACAAATACCAAGTTATACCGAGCTATACCGAGCAATACCGAGCTATACCGAGCAATACAAAAAAATACCTAGTTTTTCCTTGAAAAAACTTGGTATTGCTCGGTATAGCTCGGTATAGCTCGGTATTGCTCGGTATAGCTCGGTATAACTTGGTATTTGTCTTCACATGATGATATTCTACGTTAATACCAAATAATAGCTAGCAAAAACTGAGTTTTTTAGGAGTGGGAGGACGTATCTCTACGTCAGGTGGGAGGATGCAATAAAAATTCATGGGGATGGGGAAGTGGGCCGTTGGGACTTGGTGCTTGCTTTTCAGAAATTAAATTATTTAGATTAATTACTATTTAATTAATTTTTGTTATTATAATTCACCCTGCAATAATGAATCAAATCACAATTTCCTAGAGTAATTAATATTAATTATTTACATAGGTTGATTAAGAAGTAATTATATATATATATATTTTTTTTTTCAAATAAAAAAATGTAGATCATTCAAATTTTTTTATTTAAATTTAAATAAAAATTTTTAAAAATACCATAAAAATTTAAATCAAAATCTAAACAAATCGAAGCAAAACCAAATAGCTAATTCTTGGTGTCATTTGTAAGCCTCTGCAAATGAGTCGAGTCGAGCTCGAGCAAGGGGGTGTTCGAGTTGAGTTCGACTGCCAAATACCGAGCTCAAGCTCGAAAGATGAGCTCAAGCTCAAGTCAAGCTCGACTTGTCTCGCAAAACAAGTCGAGTTGACCAGCTCGTCAAGCTCCTTCCCGACCTGCGTCGTCTGCGCATCCTGCTCATCATCCCAAGCTATGTCACCTGCGAATCCCGCTTCTTCCTGCGAATCCCGCTCCTGCCTGAGAATCCCGCTCCCGCTTGCGAATCTCGCTCCCGCCTGAGTTGTCTTCTCTTATGTGAGCTACTCGACGAGCTCTCGAGTCGAGCAGCGGAGTGTTCGAACTTAGGTTCGTTAAGCCTTCGAGCTCAAAATTGTGTTCGAGCTCGATAAGCTCGACTCGTCGAGCCCGAGCCGGCTTAACTCGGTTGCACCCCTACTTGACATACAGCTATGTGCTCCATTAGTTAGGTGGAACCCCCTTGCCTTCATGCTTCATTGGCTCGATCTCATTGTTTAGAAAAAAATGGTGTGATATTCTCATGAAAAACACATTAAATTGTGATTTAAAATGCTTAAATTTACAATACAATTATAATAACTCAGGATATTAAATATAATATTAATTTCAATATTAAATTAAGAGCTTTGCTGAAATAATTGTTCTATATTAATTAAGCTTCATTTGAAACCGTTTTTTTTTAAACAATTTTAATTCAAAAAGTTTTATATTAAAAAAATGTTTTATAAAATAGTAAAAAAAGCCATCTAAGACTTCATTTGGAACAATTTTATATCAAAACTCTATTTTTAAAAAACAATAAAAAAATCATCCCAAACAAACCATAAAAAAAAAGCCTTAGATGTTAGATGGCCCTTGAGTATAATATGTATTTTTCTTAAATATTTTTTTTTTTCATTCATTTTTTTCTATAAGAACAAACTATCTGTATTATTAATTTATAATGCACTGATTAAATGTATTTAAAGTGCAGCATGACAATTTCGGGTTGGGTATTCATGATTTCTGTCGGCTTCAATGCTGCTGCCAGGTCAGTATCTATTGGCTTGTCCCTTTCTATTTTCTATTATTTATGTTTGAACAGAGGCCCTACAGTTGTCTTATCATTTTGTATTTATCTTCCTCCACTATCATATCAATGGAAGTCTCAATGGAAGTCTGTATTTGTCCGGATATCAATTTAGACGCGTCATGTCACCCAAATACATTGAGTCTCAATGTATTTGAGTGACGTGACGCGTCTGGATTGAATGTCCGGACGTCCGATGATCGGACGTAATAATTCGCCCACATCAAGACTGCAATTTTTCCTATTTTTTTTTTTCGCATATTAATCTAGCATAGGAATGTCATGTATATTAATTAAGGTTGTCAAAAACGGATCCAATAATGAATCCGAAATATGAGAGGTTCTTTGTTCGACTGGTTTGACGGATCAAACTGGATGACATGGTAGATAGTATTATTATTAAGAATTAATATAATAAGTCAATAAGATTACAATCTAACATTTAAAAATATTCATAATTCTATGATTTCAGACTCATAATAATTTAAAAGTTTAACTAAAATAGATTATGTAATAAATATTAAAATTATTTAAACAATGTCTAAATGATATAATCATATAAATATGATTAAAAAATGAAGAGAATTCATGCATAATAATTTTTTTTTAAATTTAAAATTTAAATATTTTTTTCCAATTTTTAAATTTAATTTTTAATTACATATAAGTATATAATTTAATATAAATTATTAGTAATTTATTTTAATTTATTTGACCGGTTTTTCTTAATGATTAATTAATGCCTATTATATAATAATTTAAAATTTTAAATATTATTAACTAAATCATGTTATATTTAAATTAAATTAATTTAATTTTTCATAAAATATTTATATGAAATTAAATTATTTAAATAGATTATGCATTGATCCGGCTGGTTGAATTCGTGGTTCAAACCGGTTTCCACTGATTTGATATTGTGCCAGTTTTTTATGAGACCCGAACCGATCATATGTCCGGTTCATGATTGACTCGTTCAAACCGGCGGTCCGATCCAATTTTCAAAACCATGATGTTAATTACCTAACTATACGCACATTACTCTCTCTTCTTATAAAAATACATAAATAAAACTACTGAAAAAAATATTTTCTTACACTAACCTCTTCCCAGTTGATGTGGCACCTAAATTTTTATTATTTATGATGTACTGATTCAGTAAACAAGGAAAATGATATAAATAATGCACTATATCATTAAAAGAATTAATTATACCTTGAACAAAATAACAAAAGCATTTTCCAGGAAAACAAAATCTCATTATGCCCAAGTGTTATAACAGTATCAGTTGATCTTCCATAGTAATAATACTATGACTATGTTTTGAAAGAACTGAAGGGAATGCAAGTATACTTCGGCATTTTCTTAAGTAAATATTAGGCAATTGAAATTATCTTGGAAACACGAGCAAATACATTTTTTTCATTCGCAATTCCCTTCACAACCTTAGTGAAGAACATGAAACTATCCTGGTTCCAAGATATATGTAATGTAGTGTAACAATGATGCAGTGTTCGTGTGAGCAATGAACTTGGAGCTGGAAATCCAAACTCTGCTGCATTTTCAGTAGTGGTGGTCACAATGATTTCCTTCATTGTATCAGCTATCATTGCCATAGTTATACTTATCGGTCGAGACTACATCAGCTACATCTTCACCGAGGGCGAAACAGTGGCTAATGCCGTCTCCGATCTCACCCCCTTACTCGCCATCACCATCATCCTCAATGGTATCCAACCAGTTTTATCAGGTGAGCTTAACTATTTTCTACAACAAGATCATAAAGAGATCAGAACATTTTCTCTCATGTTTTGTTTGGGATGGCTTTTTTATTGCTTCTTAAAACACAATTTTATACTAAAACTTCATTTTAAAAAGCAATAAAAAAGCCATTTCAAACGAAGCCTAAATGTTAATTGTCTCTCATATGTTATCTGCAGGAGTGGCTGTTGGTTGTGGATGGCAATCCTTTGTGGCCTATGTTAACGTTGGCTGCTACTACTTTGTTGGTATTCCAGCTGGTATCCTCCTCGGCTTCAACTTTGGCCTTGGCCTTGGAGCAAAGGTAAAGAAATAAGAAATTTAATAAACAAGTAGATATTGCTTACTATATAATTTTGAAAATGGATAGCAATTCTTTTAGTTATATTATTGTGTAGGCGAATATTATTTGTCTTCTTTCACTATGTGGTGATTATCATATTATTCATGAACTGGTGAGTGCATAAAAAGCTTTGGAGGTAATAAGAGAAGCTACTTTCTCGATGCTTAGAAATATTTCAATTTCTTACTATTATTCAACGAAAATCAAACTCAAAGATCTAATTAAACATGGACTAATAAAAAGCTTATAGTTCTTGATTCTTCATAGTAAAAAATTCATTTTTTTTCTCTATTGTGGTTTTACACCACTGATGCTTCGAGGATGCTAGTAATGCTCTAATGATATGGGGGATCGGCGGAAGAATCGAACCTGCAAGAAGGAAATTCCAATTTAGGGAACAAAGACAAACACTAAGCTTTAAAGAGAGTAATATTACATCAATTATCTTCCTTTCTTATAATAGCTTCTACATATAATCATAATAGAAGATTCTAGAAAGAATATACCTAAGCTAACAAATGATAAACTATTCCTTAGGGGTGCTATAACTAGGATGTTCCTACATCATATAAGAGAAGTGAAGTTTATTTTTGCATCAATTGATAGATGACATATCATAAGAATTGCATGCTTACTCATCATATTCGTATGTGATCATTATTGGTTTTACATCTAAATGTTTGATATTCTTCATGAAAGGGTTTGTATTATTCGAATCAAACAATATAGTATTACTCTTTAATTTTCTTTAAGAAACAACTTCGCGTGATTCCTCTCACCAAAGAACGTTATCTTATGGACTTGTTCTACATTTACATAAAATAAGTATATTTAAGGTAAATTTGAAATTATAAACTCCTAAAAATTTTACACAATGTGAAAGAAACAAAGACTTTAATGAAATTTTTGTTAATGCGTCATCATAACATAAAATTTTCAACTGTTTCCATGTGAGGAAAATAAATAGGGAAACAGTGCAAAGCACAGAAGATTAGATGGATGGATGCTAATGAAAAACTTTAGTTAAAGTGCAATTAAGTACAAACTAATCTGACAGAACATTTAATTACAGGATCACAATATAATTTTGCAAGAATTTGATGCTTAATTTTTTGTATTTATTTTTTGCAGGGAATATGGGCAGGAATGATTGGGGGAACATTCATGCAAACTCTAATTCTTCTTTGGGTCACTATCCGGACCAATTGGAACAAAGAGGTGCAGCTCCTTTATATCTCATTTAAAGCATTTTAATGCTATCCCGAACTTTTCTAAGCAAATCTAATGCTCTATTAACTTTCCAACTATTTGCATCGCTATGTTGATTGACCAAGCACAAACATTTTGATAAGTTTTCACTATTTGTTATGTAGTAATGCAATGTAATTTTTTTTAAATAATAGGTCCAAACTGCACAACAAAGACTGGATGCATGGGATGAAAAGAAGAAATCACTTCTTGCTAATAGAGATTTTATCAACTAAGTCCAAAAAGTAGCCGTGTGTTTATGAGAGTGGTTTATTTACTGAGCAGTGTTCATCTAAGGGAAGATATGGTTTGCAACTTTTATCACAAAATAAAGCATAGTTGAGGGTTTGGAATGAAGGTATCTCATTTGAAGTGATAAAATGTGGAGTGGGAGAAAAAGAGAGAGGGAGAGAGAGAGAGAGAGAGAGAGAGAGAGAGAGAGAGAGAGAGAGAGAGAGAGAGAGGGGGATGGGGAAGGTAGCTTAATGAGCTTTTAGTTGTTATTTTTTTTTTCCTTATAATTTTGCTTGTTTTAAGATTTTTTTGTTTCTTTTCTACTGAAGCATAATGTTCTTGCTTTTTTTCCATTGAAGCTTAATGTTATTGTGGAAATTATGGCTTAGAAAGTTGTGATGTATTGTGTTGTACTAAATAAAATGATGATTTTTTTTTTCTGCTAGTAATTCGTCCATGTTCATAAAATTCTAAATGAGTTGGAAGGATTTTAGTGTTAAATCTCCCTTAAGCAATAGAAAAAAAGTTGATGTTGAAGGCATCGATGGAGGTCCCCTCACTTATGAGTTGTGGCTGTTGTAGAAGTATGATATAATTTAAATTTATGCATGCTTATATATACAACAACATCATCAAGCATCTTTACCACTACATCGGATCGGCTACATGAATTATTTTTTCTATCAAATTCTCATTTAAATCTAATAAAGACAGACATTTTCTAATATTTTCTAACCAAGTCTTTTTAGATCTACCTCTACCCTTCTTAACATAAGTCAAATCTAATACCTCTACGTTCTTAACCGGGTCTTCGAGAGGCTGACGTTTTATGTGACAAAATCATCTAAGGCGACTCTAATCTAATCTTTTTAGGTCATCGGGAGGCTGACGTTTTATGTGACCAAACCATCTAACTTCAACCTTTTCACGTATATGCTCATTTTGTATACAATCTCTAAGGGTTAAGCCACTCATCCACCCGAGCATCCTCATCTTTGCAACACTTTAACTTAGTATTATGCTTCTCTTTTAATGGCCAACATTCGACACCATAAAGCATTGGTGATGTAATTCGTATCGGTGATGATTGTGGTGCAAGTCTTCTTGGAGATGAATGTCATGCAATTTTTATAGAAGGACGTGACACAATGAGGTTGTAGAATAGGTTTTAATGGAGATGATGGTGCTATAAATGAGGTTGCATCATATCTTGTTATAACAATGAGAGCATCATATATGAGGATGTGGTGAAAGTCTCTAAAAAGATGATTGCATTGCAAGTTGCAACTTGTGTTGTTATGGATGGCTTCTTCAAATGAGTCAGCAACATAGATTTTGGTATGATAATTGATGCAATTCAAATGAGGTTGTGGTGCAAGTTGTCAAAAATATCTATAGCGATAGTGACATTATACGTTAAATTGCAACGTGGTGACGATCTTGTCATTGGTCTTGTTCTAGCACATATTTTGGTATGGCAATAGTTATAACATAAGTGAGGTATGAATCCTAAGGTAGATGATTGCAAGTAAGCGATATTGCAACATTGGTCTTGATTTGAAAATGATGGTCACATTGACCTTTGAGGGACACAACTATAACGCAAATGAATTTGTAATGTAGTTCTTGATGCAATGTTTTAGATGCAATTAAAATATTTGGTTAGAGTGCGTCGGCGGTGGCTCATAGGAGAAGTGCATAAATAATTTTCAGAACGTCGAAATTATTTCAAGGGTTATTTATAATTTTTTGAAAGGAAATTTTAATTTTTATTTGAAGTATTTCATATAGTTATCCACAATAAATGTTGCATATGTTATCCATGATCAATAGGTGATTGAATGTTTTGTCCTTTAGTTTACCCAATTAATTAGTGTGAATGAGGGCAAATTTAAGCAATGATGATGGGCTAATGTTAATGATTTAGTAGCATTACTCTATAGATTTCTTTGATTGTTGAGTTAATATACCATTTTGTGGTTTTACATGTCTTGAGCACATTAGTGGTGATGAATTATAATTTTGATGTTAAGATTAATATGAATAATTATACATAAGTTTTGTGTTCTCTTATTTGATTTTTTTTTTTTAGTGAAGAAGTATCAATTCAATGCTTTTGAGTAAATAATTTGGATGTTTGATGCACAATTGCAAAAATATATATTTTTGATCAAATAAGATTTATTATGACTAAAATAATTCTTAGAATAAACTTAATCATAACTCAATTTATTTAGATGAAGATTTGCAAATATTCTACTAATTCAATATTTGCTGCACTTTTATCAACTATTTATAAAAACGCAGCAAATACTCAACAAAAATGCATTCACAATTACATATTTGCTTCCCTTTTACTGAATATTTGCAAAATCATAGCAAAAAGACAATAAAAGCACAGCGTCCAATCTCCGCACAGAATAATCTCTCCACCTTTAGAGCTTTGTAAGTCTAAAGTGCTCAGATTTTAAATAAGAATAACAGAAAAGATCCTTACCATGCACCCTAAAAAAGCTTCTATAAAAAATTTGATACAGTTTTCTCCTATTTGACCAAATGAAATTATATGGTGAGATTGGACAGTGATCTGATAAGAAAAGATATGGAGTTCTTGAATAACGCATGGAGCTATACTGCACCAAGATCCTTGCAATATCTATAAATTTCAAATTCCTACAACCAAATAACCCCTTGGTGAATTCAAAAATATCAAACATTTTTACCAAGAAAAATAAAAATTCTTTCTTGGATCTCAAGAAAGATTACAAGACAAAACTTACATGAAACACTTTAAATAGCTTTGCATAGCAACTGATATGAGCCCAAATAGAGAAAAGAATATGGGGTACAAACAAGGCCAAACTCATCTATGAATTGTGCATATAACTCAAAAGCTTTAAAGCCAATGCTTCTTGCTCCGCTAAGGAAATCACATCTGCATCAAAACCCTTCATCTTCTTCATCTTCCTGTCATCATCGCTCTCACTCTCAAAATTTATCTTTGTGTTTTTCATCTTACTCTTTCTGCCCAAGTCTGTTTCCGAGTCGTCTCCATTAATATCCTCATCACCTTCTTCTTCTTCTTCCCTCCATCTCTTTAGCTTCATCTTATCTTTAGTTCTTTTATCTCGAAGCCTTTGCCGTAGGAGAACTTTGTCTTCCTTGTCATGCTGCTTCATCTCGTCTCTCAATTTCTCGTATCTTTCCTTAACTGAGTTCATTCAGAAGATTAAAATGGAATCAGGCTTATATGCTTTGAAAGAAACATGTAGATATTTAAGATGTCCAAGGCCTCGTTTGTTTTGGGTTTTTTTTTTTTCCTTTTCTGTTTAGAACCGACGAAATTATTTTTTGGTCGCTATTTGGATGGGACGCTTATATAGAAATGTTTTTTAGGGAACTTTATTTTTCTACTCTTTTGAGAAGCTTTTTGATATTTGCTTCTCCGTTAGAATACTTCATTCCCTTGCCCACCATTATTTCTAAAACTATCTTTTACAATAAGAGAGGAAGAACCAAACAAAGCCTAAATAGCAGGATGGTATTAGACCTTTTTCTGGTTCAAGAATTGTGACGGCGCCCTCTGTGATGGCGAAGGCAGCAAGTGGAGCTACTTGATTGCCATCATCATCATACTTCACTCTGGTTCCTACAGGTCTGTGGACATTTATCTTCAGTTTCTTCTTTTTCAATATCCTGGTGGGTAAGCTGAAAATAATGCACACAAAAAATTAATATCATAACTCGAAAAGTCTAACATTTTAAATACAGAGTGTTGCTACACTCCCCCAAACAAATTACATTAAAAAAAAAAAAAAAACCATACCGAATCCACCATTCAGGTGGCCCAATTAAAATATAGATGGATTATCATGCTCTTTTGCTTGGAGAAAGTTTTTATGAAAACATACATAGTAAGTTCACTTTTATCAAGCTCCACAGATGACTTCGTTGGCACCAGAATGTCATCTTCTTCTTCATCCTCAGCTCTGTAACTCTTGGTGTTCCCTTGCATCATCTTTACAGCTGATTTCTGGATTCGATCATCTTCGACGTCAACTCTGAATCCATCAACATTATAAAGAACTTCGCCCTCAACTTCCACTTTATGTTCTTGTTCAACCACTGTTTCTATTTTATTCTTCATTTTTTGGCTTTTGGAGCTAATATTTGGTTTCATAGGCAGGCCGAGAGATGCAGAATATTCTTCCAAAGGTAATTTGGACACATCAAAAACTTCCTTATCCTTCTGATGGTTTATTGACCTCACATAAGTGATGAAAGCCCTTTTAGCTAACTGCTGCATTTCCGGATACTTAACGAGCACTGATGCCAACGACCCAGAAATTTGTTCCATTTTTTCTGATTTTACCTGAAGTCGGTGGTGATCAGCTAGGAGAAAGCTAAAAAGAGTAAGGTATCGTTTGGGACGGCTTTCTTCTTGCTATCTAAAATAGCTTTCTAGTATAAAAATTTTATATTACAAAAATTTCTTGAATTTGAAATTTTTATACTAAAAAACAGTTTTAAAAAGCAGTATGAAATCTGTCCCAAACGAAGCCTAAATATAATATTGATGGAAAAAACAATCTTATCACAGCAACAGAAAATATCCCACCATATACTTCAAGTATTGGCACTTCATAAGATAGAAAGAGCCTTGGTAATCATGCATGATTAACAATATTAAACTTAAAAAAGCATCTATAGTTTAATTTCATCTAGTATGATAACTACAAATAGAGAGTGAAAAAATGTAACCTTTCTTAGCTGTATCGGTATTTTAGGCTCGGCTGACTGTAACTTTGTTAGCATTTCCCTTTCCGATGGTAAGAGGAACAATACTGAATTCCCTTCAGAAGTAAAACGCGCAGTTCGGCCAACTCTGTGAATGTAAGCTGCAACATCTTCAGGGCAATCAACCTACATCGTGTGGACAAAAGATGGGATATTCTTTTACATAAATGTGCTATAAAAATATTTATATGACTAAGGCTTCATTTGGGAGGGCTTTTTTACTGCTTCTTGAAGTAATTTTTTAGTATAAATATTAAACTTTTTCTATTATAAAGTTGCTTTAAGAAGCAGTGAGAAAGCCGTCCCAAACGAAGCCTAACTCTCACCTGAATCACCCAATCAACAGCTGGAAAGTCAAGTCCTCTAGATGCCACATCAGTTGAAAATAGCACTGAAGTGGTCTCACAAAAATCCAAGTATATTGCCATCCTTGCATTTTGCTTCATATTCCCATGGAGGCATTTCAAAGGAATACCAGGGCGCAGTTTCTTGAATGCCTCATAGACAAATTTAACCTACTAGGATGTGCAGCCATTCCATACATTTAGTGAGGATGGTGAGGGGAGGGAAAGGCAAAGAATGCTGTAAAGCAATAAAAAAATTCTGATACAAAAGCAATAAAAACACTCAAGAGAACAAAAACATTTAAGTTCAAGATCTTCTCAACAATGGACTCCTAGATAGAATATTTGTTTTAACATCATAACTGATAAGGAAAGCTTCAAGAACTTAACTTGGTTGTGGGGAAGGAGTATCAATCAACCTAATTCAAATGGGACAGAGTGGACAGAAGCTGCAGATGGTGAGTTGCTGGCTCGAACAAACTCTAGAAATGACTAATACATTAAATTTAGCCTAGCAATGCTCAGAGATCTCACCTAGCTTGTTGAAAGTTTCCATTCCAATGCACTCCCTCCTTCAAAGAAGAGTGGAGTCGCAGGGGCACTTAGCAAACTAAAAGCAATCGATTCGCACATCCAGTAAAAGATAAGCACCCACTTCGAATGCCCAAAACAGGCAAATATAGTGGCGAGGCACCCACCAATAATAAAAGACGCTAAGTTAGATGTCAGCAACCACCCAAAGCATACACAGGGCTGAAGAGGAGCATCAACTCTAAACCAGCGGCCAGGACTGCCATGCAACCTAACTCAATGGGCCCTCATGTTAGAATGGTCCCACAAGGAAACACTATATATACTCCTTGGAGTCCATTCAGGCTTCGTTTGGGACGGCATTCTTACCGCTTCTTAAAGTAACTTTTTAGTACAAAGATTTTAATTTTTATACTAGAAAGCTGCTTTAAGAATTAGTAAAAAAGTTGTCTCAAATGAAGCATTAATCTAATAGAGATGGAAGCTGTGGATTGGGAAAGAATTTTTCAAAGGGTCGCCCAAAGTATTTAAGAAGCTGCATGTAAGATCCTAATATTTCTAATTAATAAGTTCTGGTTAAAGGTAGAAGGCACGGATATCCCACAAAAAAGAATTAAAAAATGTATCAATGCACAAGGGAGAAATTCTTTCATTCATTGTATAAACAATTACCTGTTTGCAGGTTGAAAGGAACACAATCATCTTTGAACGAAGATGTGATTTTATGAAACTCCATAACATATTTAATTTTTGATCAAGAGGAACCTCCATTGCTACTTGTTTCAAGCGTTCTGGTGTTGCTGTTACGGCTTCAGCATGCACACTGATGTACTCTGGATCTTTCAAACTAAGCCTTGCAAGGTCTTTAACAGACTTAGTTTGAGTGGCAGAGAAGAGTAAGGTTTGTCTCCTTTTAGGGAGTTGAGAGATAATTGCATCTAATTCTCCTTTGAACTTTTTATCAAGCATCCTATCAGCTTCATCCAAAACTAAAACCTGTATCCTGACCAGGAAACGAAATATTGAGTAAAAAATTTGTTCCAATTACAAAGTAAATATTTTTGTTAAAGAAAAGATTGATTTAGTGACCTGAAGTTGTGAACACTCAAAATTTGGGGTCTCATTCATGTGCTGAAGGAGCCGACCAGGTGTACATATCAAGATGTTAAGAGAACTAACACGATCCTTCTCGGCATCGACATCTTTACGCCCACCAATTAGAAGACCTGCACTGAGAGTATGATTTTTTCCTATTACTTTCAATTCTTCAAAAAGTTGCCCTGCCAATTCCTTCGTAGGGGATATTATAATGCTTCCAACACCATCCTCAGGACCCCATCTTGCTCTGTATAATTTTTCTACAACCTGGGAAAAAAGTCATTTTTTTTGTTTATATTGGGGAAAATTTAAGAAAAGAAAAAGCTATATAATTTCAAGCACTCTTAATAAACTACAGTACTGCAATGTGCTGGAAAATATAAAATGACAGGAACTTCAAACATAAATTTTAGTACGGCATATTAGAGGAAAACTCCAAAGAAAAATGGAAGAATTTTTTAAGGAAACGCCACCAATCACATTTAAAGTTAGAATGAAGCATAGCTGTTAACATATTTCCCATTAACTCTGCAATTCTAAGGAATTTGACGGGGTATGAAACTCATTCAACATGCCCATACAAGGAGCTGGGAGGGAAAAATGCAGAAAACAATAATTAGTTTTACAATATAACCATATATCAGGGGTAAGATGTAAATGTCAAAGTTTATGCTCATCTAAAATACAACATATGTGATAAGCGGAGTGGATTGATAATTAAAGCATTGATTTTAATTTAATTTATTTTATTGTCTTAGTTTTTTTACTTCTATTTTGGTTCATCGAAACCATGCCTAAGGTGATTCGATATGAGACTGTGTTGTATTATCTTTCCCTAATTTGGTTTTATGTCAAGCTGATGGTTCATTGTGTTGATTTGGATTTAATCTGGTTTAGTTCACAATTAATTCACTGTTAGTTCTCCAGTTTACTAGTTGGTTCTTTGTGGTTGTTTTATTGTTAACTGAAGACCGGGATCCTTCAATTCACTACTTGTGATTGACTGAGTTCATTGATTGCATGTTTTACAGATGAGTTTTTTTGGAAAATACATGGCTACCGCGGCAGAGATGAGGATGCTCAGGTGGATGAGTGGCTTT